>CM021107.1:467426640-467819250 GCA_007115665.2 Sequoiadendron giganteum | reverse complement strand
TGCAAGGGAAACTTGGTTGTTGGGTTTGCTAGAGGAATTAGATTTAATTCTAGAATATAACCACTCAATGATGGTTAATAATGCTATTTATTATGGATAAAAGTGGCACTACACGTTGGGACCTTGGATGATGAGGACTAGGCCGGGTGAGGTGGCGAGCTCAAAGTGGGTTGTCGAGTGGTTATTTTATTTCATAACTATGTATGGTGGATTCCTTGGCCTTTAAGGCCTATCTTTTCAAATGTACTACATATCCTATCAAATCTCCTGGAATGTGTGTAATGTGATGTTCATTACCACTTTATTTAATAATTCTAATTTAAGATATATTATGATAAGCATCAGATCTTATGAGATGTACTTAAAAAATTCAAATCTTCCCCTCATGGCTAAATGGTTTGGGGAAATGTGTAACTTCAATGAGACCTTTGGCACGACATGTATTAATTATCCAATTTTAATTATCATGGCTTATTGCCTTAACTTATGGTTCTTAAGTGATAATTATAGCCCCGTGAAGCTAGCATCATTGGGAATGACTACTGAAGCATGTAATCATTTGATTGCTTTTATTGCGCCTTACTATCCCAATTGGCAGAGTAATGATGGTTTAAGAAAGGGTAAATTCACCAACGGCCAGTCCATTTTTTTGGCTAACTTTGGTTCTCTAGGCCACTTCCTATGTGTTGTGGGTCAAGATAGGTGGTGATAGGGTGGGGACCAAGCCAAATAACTGCGAGGAGTTTCGTAGGGACCCCATAGCTTGGAATATCTATATGAAGGGGGGTTTGGTGTCACTTTTAGAGAGTCTTGTGGGCCATGATGAGAAATTGTTGGCCCAGTTTGTTGGATTGTGGAAGGATAGGTGGGTCACCATCGGTGGCATTTTGTTCAAGGTGGAAAAGGAAGTTATTGGTAAGGTGATGTGCCTCTCCTATGATGGCAATAAATATAAAAAACACACCAAAATGCAATACCTGGAGAGTCTCAATGCCTTCTTCAAGGACAATGAGAAGTTGGTTAAAAAGCAATCAGGTTTCGATCGTGAGCCGCTACCAAAACCCTGGGACAAGGTGTATCTTGCTCTTGTGAAATATGTTACTTTAGAAGGTAGATACAATGTATTTTACTTTTACCACTTGTCACTGTTAAATCACCTACGGCACAAAACGATCCTCAACTTTCCTTTCTTTTTGTCGACATCCCTAGAAATTTAGATTAAAGAATCCCATGATGTTGATGCTCTGAATCCTGATATATCACCTCCCTTGCCACTGTAGTAGGGCCTAATATTTAGGCTCTATTACTTTCATTTGGAATGTTCCCTCCTAAACTTATCTTGGTTGTGTGTGTGGAGGAATTGGAACCCCTTGACATTGTCCTTAGGAAAACCCTCATGCCTAAAAATGAACCCAATGCTAAGCCTAAGTCTAAACCCCCATCAAAAAAATAAGAAAGGGGAGGTTGAGTTGGCCTAGTCCAAGGTTTTGGCTAGGTTATGTGAGCTAAAATCAAACCCATCAAGAAGGACAATAGACCCACTACTAAGAAGAAGGGGAAAAAAGAATCTCCATGCCAGGTAGACTTGTCAGCCACTAATAGTGAAGGAAAAAGTGTTGAGGAAAATGACTCTAAGGGTGACACCATGGTGGTTGTGAGATTTGATGTGGGGATGGAATAAAATAGTGTGAGGAGGTCCCATAAATTGGTGAAGAACAAAAAAGGGGCTCCCGTGGATGATATTTCTACTGATTTGGAGCAGACTAGTGGTAGAATTAAACACAAAAAAGACACTGTTGAGGAGATGGAAGATGATTTTGTGGAGGGCCCTAGTAATTTCTCTAACATGAACCAGATGCTTAAGGATGACTCCACCCACTCCTCATATCCTAGGACTAGTGAGGAAGAGGCAACCTAGAGAAAGAAAGGCAAGGACGGGGACTTCAGCATGTTAGAGGAGCGGGTTATTAAACTTGAATGAAAATTCAATAGTCTAGCTCGGTTCACTATTAAATGATTCACATATCGACTGTCACACTTTCAAATGCCATCAATGAGGAAGCAGACAATAATACTATAGGTGAAGGTCCCAACTAGATTGGGGATGATGTTTTAAACCTCCTCATCCAGAAATGGGAAAGTGTGGACAGTTAGTGGTCAAGCCTGTATTGTGCTGGGTTTCTGATGTCGGTATGTTGTGTTTGTGTCCTATATCTGATATTTTTTATATAGTTTTTATGATGTTTTGATAAACTCGGTTCCTTTTTGGCCCTGTGGGCTTTTCGTGTAAAGGGTACAACACCATGTAAATGCTACTTATATTATCAAAAACATCTAAGAACTCCTTTTCAAAATATGACAAGACTAACAAAGAGAAGGTCAAATGTTTGTATTGTATGAGACTTAGTCATGATGAGAAAACATGTTTAATGAAGCAAATTGATCATTTGAAATATATTCTTGAGAAGAAAAATATCAATGTTCTAGATTGAATAAAAATAGTAATTAAATGAGGGGTCTTTAAAAAAATGGCAAAATTGAGGGGAAAGGGAAAGCAAATCCCTTATAGTAATTATGTTTCCATTTGCTACTTGACTCTAGTGCTTCACACCACATGGCCTCATCACAAGCAAGGATAAATTTAAGAAACCCCCTAGGAAAAGGTGTAAAAACATGGCGAATCTTGTATAATTCCTGAAAATTATTAATTTTATTGGTAATTTTTTTCTTTTTTGGGAAAAAATATAAATTCAATTGACTTTTTTTTGTAATCACTAGAAGTTTGTAGAAAATCTTGGCAAATTATACTTTTATTGAAACCAATAAAATATTTCCATAGGCGAATTAAACCTATTTTCATTTAACTAATAAAATATTTTCTTTGGTGAATTAAACCTATTTTCAAACCAATAAAAAAATTATTGGCGAATTAAACTTGTTTTTAAATTAATAAAATATTTTTATTGGTGAATTAAACATGTATAAAAACCAGTAAAATATTTCCATTGGTGAATTAAACTTGTATTCAAACCAATTAAAAAATTTGTGGTGAATTAAACTGGTATGCGAATTTAAAAATTATAGTGTGGGTGGCAAAAATATCAAATGTTAAAATTTGTTCTTTTCTAGGACAAATTTTCCACACCGAAATTCCTACATAAAGTCTCTAGAATGGCGACAAGTGCCCACATATTTATAAGTTCTTCTATTAGAAGTGAGCGAAATTTATTGTGACTTGTTAGTGGATATTGATAATGATTAAGGTGCAACAAGCCATTTAATTCTCTTATCTTTTCAATGCTTCAAAGTACTTTGTCTGAAGCTAGATGTCAGTGCAACTTAACAAGTTATATTATTTAATAAGTTAATATAATGTTAATATACTCAAAAAATTAAAATTAATGTACAAAATATTTTACCGTTCTTTGAATTTTTGATGGACGGTTGTAGTTGTATTTCAAAAGGAATTTTCTATAGCGCTAGACTTGCAAATTCAAACCTCTAGAATCACCCTAGAACTGTTAGGTTTGCAAAGATCAATAGTTGAACTTTTATTCAAGTGTATTATTAATTATTACTTATGAATCTCAATGTGTTTAGTCTTTTGATGATGAACTAGATTCTATGAGATTTGTATCACACTGTGATTATCACAAAAGATGACTGCAGGCTTTCTCAATGGAATAACAAACTTTGTGAGAATATTTTGTAGCCAAATAGCCTTAGTAGTAGCATTAACTACCTCTCAATACTCAACCTCTAAAGAGGAAAGAGAAATTTCATATTGATTCTTGCTTGACCAACAAATTGTATCAAAACCAAGTGAGAAGCAACACCCTGAAGTAGACTTGCTATCTTGAGAATCACCTACCCAATATGCCACCAAGTCAATATCCACACTTGTTGCACATTGAATCTCATGACTACAAGTACACTAAATGTAGTAGAGAATCCCCTTAGCTACTTTATAATGTAACTCATGTGGATTCCATATGAATCAACAGACCATGCCCACATCATATGAAATGTTGGGTCTCATATGAGTCAAACATATGAGACTCCCAACAACTATCAATATAAAGTGCCATCAACCAACTTGGTGAGGAACGCTTAGCGTCAAGTTTGACCCTTGATAGAAATGGAGTTGGTGTAGGCTTATAGTCAGCCATGCAAAATTTGGATATAGCATACCAAGAGCATACTTTGGTTGTGTAAGGAAAATACCAAATAATGATTGAGTGATCTAAATCCCTAAGAATTAATGCAAAAGACCCAAGTCTGACATAAATTTTTTTATCATGCAAATCATTTTTCACTACTTTTATGATGAATGAGTGACTTCCTATGATCAACAAGTCATCATCGTAAAGAACCAAAAATGTGAGTGTGTCATCCTATTGCAAAATATAGACGTTTGGATCAAAATACAATTGAGTGAACCCAACTATTAGAAGGAAGGAATCCATCTTGGCATACAAATATCAAGGAGCTTGTTTGAGGCCATAGAGAGACTTTTGAAGACAAGAAAAAAGTGAAGAATCCTGAATAAATCCCTGTGGCCACTCCATGTAGATTTCCTCCTGAAGGTCACCATGAAGAAAGGAACTTTGCACATCCATTTGATGAACTTCCCAATGATGGGTTGTAGCTATAGCAAGGACAAGTTAAATGGAATTCATTTTGGAAAGTAGTGCACAAGTCTCAAAGTAGTCAATCCATGGAGATTGGGAGAATCCTTTTGCAGCCAAGTCGTCCTTATGCTTATCAACTGACCCATCTGCTACAAATTTTGTCTGATAGATCCACTTTCATTGAACAAGTTTTCTTCATTTAGGAAGATGGACTAGATATTTGTGTTGATTGATTTTAAGTGTGTTGAGGATGATGGAGAGATAAATCCAATAACATATCGATGCCTTTATCTAGTTGGGAAATAGAGTCTTTGCATTCGTAAAAAACATGTAACAATTAAAACCAATGTGACACATTAATCAACACACCATAAAAGGCTGGGTTTTTCAAAATGCACAAACAAGTTGGGATCTACATGTACATTCATAAAAAATATAGATGGTTATAGAATATTAAACAAGTCCAATTAGTAATCCATGAACATACCCATACACTTCATTTATTATTTTGAGAAGATATCTAGCAAAAAATTTACAAAAACTTGACATTGAATTGAACTTTTTTAACTAAATCTTCACTTTCAGACACCTATAGCTACTAAACCATGAGGAATTTGAAGATGATGCAAACTAGTGATTTGTGATATTTTTTCTTTAGATTATAAATACATTTTTTTTTTAAATTGGAATAAAATTGCATTTATTTTTCCATCTCCTTTGATAACTAGTTTTTAATAGTAAACAACATTTTTAAAGAGTGATTTTTATTGTATAACACATAAATTTTTTCTATGACGGATAAACTCTTAATTTTTTTGAATTTAGATCTTTGTAATTACAATATCTAGCTCCTTCATTTGGGTTCATAGTGTCTTATTGGATATTTTTTCTTAATTAAGTTTTGAAGTCAAACCAATTACAATTTAGACATAGGTTTATTGTAAAACACAACTTTTTTTGTATGTATTGAAATTCTTTTTTTGTTGGATCAAGGACATCAATACCAAGAGCATAGATATTTTTAGATTTTTTTTCGTAATCTACTTATTTTCCACATGTGCGGAACATAGAACTTGATTTTCGATGAAAAACCTACATTGGCAAGAAATATAAAATAAATGTAATAATCAAATTAAATATATTTAAAGTTATACATTTTGGGAAGCTTATAATAAGGACTACATACTTACAAAACATAAATTTTAAAAGAATTCATTTGATCCCCCAAAAGCTAAATCAAAAGTGGTTTTTTATTAGCATTTTGATAGGTGTAGAGGAGACTCCATTATAGGTATGGTTTAAAACTAGCAGGGTTCTATCCAAGGGGATTTGATCAAACCCACTTCAATTATAATCCTTTAAATGGAACCTTTCAATGCTTAAATAATTATATTTTCTAAAAATATGTGATTTCAATGAAAATCAAGATGTCCTAGAAAGTGTAACCCATTATTGTGGAAACACCCCACCACGCATATGGAGCTATTCAATCAAGGTTTAATCTACCTTTAATCATTTGATCTAAAATAGTTACAAATGTTACTAAAAATTTGGGATAAACCTATATCATTACAATGTGAAAATAAGTATACCTAGAACTGAAAACTATGGACCGTCTGGTTTTTTTGTGTAAGCTCTTCTCTTTTCTATGCTCTTGCCTCCAAAAAAATTATCCTCTTCTTTCAAAATATGGAAATCAAGGCAGATATATCCATGGTAGGAAGGTGTGCAAAATTTCAAAAAAATGTGCCACATAAAACTTTAGCCATGGCATTGTTGGTTTAAAAACGTATTTTACCTATCTAGTTCACTTATAGGTCATATTTACAAGTTAAGTTTACGTAGGTCCTATGAATCTTTCCAAAATTCCTAGTTGTCACTTAGACCTTATCTTATCTTTTTGGCATTTAGTTCTTGAGTCCTAGGTCAATTAATAATAGTTGAGTTAGTTGTCACATGTTATAGGATTAAGACACATGTCATAATCTTGTCTAATCCTATCTTTCACCTTGTCTATATAAGTAAGGCTCTTATACACTTTGTATCATAAGATAATATAATATCAAGCAAGCTATTACATTTCCATACTCTCTTATTGAAGGTTATCATTTTGTTTTGTAGGTGATCCTAGAGTGTGAACTAATTTTTAGCTCCTACATGGTATCAGATCTTTAGATCTGAAAACTCCTTAGATCTAAGGGTATTTTTTGTGCATGAGAGACAACTAGATTTAAAGATCCTGGTGAATCTATTAAAGTTGAGTATGCTCTTCGCTTGCATCATATGTTGACTTGTAGAATAAGAAAAACTTGAAAGAAACACTAGATTTGGGGGTTTCATCTTTGTGGGTTTTTGTTGCAGGTTGATTTTGAATAGTGCTCAATGCTAAGACCAAGTGGCATGTGGATCCACCATTGGTGCTAAGCCAACTCGTGTGCCCACTTGGGTGACGGGGTTTTTTTTGCTCAACCTAGCAAAGTGGTCATGTGGAGGACCGCGTGCTAGACCCAAAGAGACTTATTTTTCCCCCTAAGGCTCTAATTGGGCAGATTTTGGGGGGGAGGCATGCCTTGTGATCTAGGAGTTTGGACATTTTTGAAAAATGATCTATCATCATAAAGCTATTTATGAGCACTTCACAGTGGTATAGACCATTTTTTTTAGTTTTTTTACAAGGTCAATTTATTGTTGTTTGAAGTTAGATCTTCCTTTTGGACCTCTGAGCTCATAATTTTTGCCAGTTTATCCAATTCTTTTCATTCCAATGACATTTGAAAGGTATTCAAGAGCTCTTCAATCTTATTCATGAATTTTTTCCAGATTCAACCCAAGTATCTTTTATTCATATTTATGTATATTTGAATTCTAGTTGATTACTTGGACATCTTGACACTTGGAGAGGTTCTGTATTTTTTGGGGGATTTATTTTTAGTATTGATTTAGATTTGGGGGGTTTTATATCATATTTTTGTAGTATATTATCTATTTTTCTCTCTTGGTGCTTGTTGCTCTCATGGTTGAACCAAGTTCATTTGAGTTACTCACTCCTCATAATTATCACACATGAAAAGTAAGAACGCAAAGGTTACTCTGGTCCAAGGGTTTGTGGTCTACCTTGGGTGATTATCAACCATAATTTATAGGGAATATGAGAGATTTTCTCATAGAAACAAATGTGATGAGGCTATGGGATTGATCGCATTACATTTTTTTGAAATTCTATTATTTCATTGAGGAGTACACTACAACACGATAGGTATGGTATAAGTACAAATAATTATTTGGTTCAGTTAGTGATGTTTTTGCTTTGCAATTAGAGGTGGAATTGGAATCTCTTTACATTGATTCATTTCCTAGCATTGAAGACTATTTGGTTAAGTTCAAATCCATAAGATCTCAATTGGCTAGATATGAGAAAGATAAATCTGATAAGGAATGTGTATTATTGATTTTTTCAACATTTAAGGGGATGTTTACTTTCTTTTCTTCTTAATTTTATTCCACTATGGGTGACCTAGATGAATATTTTAACATGCCTTCTTTCGAAACATTTTGTGATCAATTAACTAGAGCAAGCAAAATTTATTCAGTTAGATGCAAGCATTGTTAGCACAATCACCTAAAGGAAAAGGTACGAATAAATCTAAGACTAAGACAAAATCTAATGAGATTCCCACCTCTTCCAAAGAGGATAAAACTAAGAAGGATAAACCCAAATTTCCATATTGCAATAAACTAGGGCATGGTGAAAATAATTGTTATAAGAAAGAGTTAAATAAAATGAGGTAACTTCTTAAGGAACATAACATTTATTTTCCTTCAAAGTCTTTTAGTTCACCTTCTTCTTCTTCACAACCCTCATCATCCACAAATTCAAGATCTTTGAGTCATGCTAATGGAAATGATAAGATGAAAGGTAAAGCCCTTGTTGTAAATAAGGTTGTTGAGTATGTTGGATGGATTCTTGACTCCGGAGCTTCTGATCACATGAGATGTTCACCAGATCAGCTCTTGCTATTTGAGCCTTCTCTTGTAACCAAGATATTGATGGCTAATAGTAAATACATGGTTTATTGTACCAAAGGAGATGTTGAAATGGGTACTAAGAGCTTTAATGATGTCTTGTATATTCCTAATCTTGTTAATAATCTTATTTTTATATATCATACTATACATAGTGGTATAGGGAAGAGTATTGAGTTTACTCTAGATTCGGTGTTCATTAGAGATTCTCATAATAGGTGGCTTGTTGGAGTGAGAAAGGCTAATCATTATTCCCATCTTTATGTCTTTTCACATTTTGCTTCTACTCCTGATGAGGATTCTAGAGCTCCTACTCTTTCATTGAGTGTGGATAGTTCTTCAAAGGTTCATATTGGTCACTTGAACCTTTATTTTTAATGTTGCTATGCCTTTTAATACTTTCGTTTGATAGGATATTTTTGGTTCTTTAGATTCAATTTTGTGGGATGATTACTTGACAAGTATATATGATTTGGTTTGTCATTCTCCTATTTTAGATTTTTAGGATATGTTTGAGGGGGCATCTCTCCTATTTTATGATATTTGAAATCCAACAGTTATCTCATCATCATTGTCTTTGGAGATTGTTCCTAAGTTTCCTCATAGTCTTGATTTGTTCTTTTTTGAGATAACACTTGATTTTGCTGAGTCATATTCTTGAATGGAGACACTTGATCCCTTTTAAAAGAAACACATTTTAAGACTACTTCCCTCATCTCTCTTCATGGATTTGGAGTTTCTTTAGCATCATCCATTGAACTTGTTTCTTCCCAAAGGGAGTGAAACATTGAAAAAGAGGGTGTCCAAATGTGATTGATCAAATGGGTACACCTAATTTTTGTCTAGATGTTTCACTCAATTATGAGAGTTATAATGCATTAATTAATATCAAAAAATATACTTAATTGATATAACAATAAAAAGGTAGGTTTTCAAATGTTGAAATAATGTCTACCTTTTTGGAAAAGTGTTGTTTCAGGCCTCACTAAGGACTCATTTTCCTAGTGGCGAATGGGTCCCTGTTAGGGTTCTAGAAAATTAGTTTTGGGATCCTGTTCTTCAATGTATGCACTCCTAGATCCCAGGTGTCTAACTCCAAAAATTCATAAATAGTTTTTGTAGAGTACTTTTTGTGATCTTTGTAAGAAAGGTGACAAATTTTACATATTTTACAACTTTTTCTCTCCACTTGATCTTCAATCTAAAACCTGGAATCACACATGAAAGAGGAGAAAATGTTGATTGTTAGGGAATACGGGCTTGCCTTGGTCAAACCCGGTTCTGGTAATTAAACCTTAAATTTTGAAACAATGCATAAAAGGAAAGATGAATGAACAATGTAATGCCACAACTCACCAATCCTCAATTGAACCTTGGAGTAAAAATATAAATATTAGCATGAAATGGCCTCAATGAGTGTAGATCTTGATCATGAACTTGACATAATATACTAGCTTTGAAGACTTGAACTTGATCACCAATTCTACAACATGCATGATGCACTATGCCTTTGACATGATGAAATTGATCTTGATTGTTGTAATAAACTTCAATAATATTCCCTTGAATTCTCTATAATTCTCTTGTAAAAGTACTCTCGATTGCTTATGAAATTCTAGGATGAAACTATGTGAATTAACCTTATATTTATAATTAATATTTAATCTCAAAATTCAAATAACACAAGTCGAAAACAAATCTAGGATTTGAAATCACTAAAATCCCGCCAAGAATATGCTCAAAAAAGGGTGTCCTAAGTTATTCGCCCTAGCATACTTAACTAGGACCTATTTTAGGGAATGTGAAATAACATGCCAAAAGGGGGTCCTAGGACCTAGTGAGGACCCATTCTCTAGGTGGCGAATGGGTCCCAAGTCACTATCCTAGGACACAAACCTTGCCAAATTAAGTGCTATGTAATATTATTAATGAGTTTCAAGCTTTATCCCTCAGAAAATGTAATAAATAAGGCTTTGATTTGAATTGAAGGGGCCAATTAACTTTAATTTAACCCAATTAATTAATAAAGCCCTAGATTAGTGTGAAAGTGTAAAGAAACACTTTACAACACCCTAAATAAGGCACCATTAAGTCCATTTTATTAAAAAGGGTCCTAGATTTAATGTGAATGTGAAAAACACATTACAACACTAAATCAAGGTAACATTATGCTCATTTATTATTAATTATTCCCAAATCAAGTAAGGAAAAGGGATAAATTTTTGTTACTACATTTTCCCCCACTTTAGTGAGAGTATGACCCCATGTCAGACTCACACTAAAGTAGACACTCAAGACACTTATGTATGCAACAATGACAAAGATACACAATCATACCCTATCAAAGAACAAGAGAAAAAGGGAAAATAAAGGATCAAGCTTCAACCATTCGAACACGATGTGGAATGTGGTTGTTTGTCCAAGAAAAGGATCAAGCTTCGATAGTCTATCCAACATGATATGGACCAGGTCTAGGTTTTTTTTCTAAAAATGTTTACAAGTAGAAAACGATGTCCACTATGCAAATGACACACATGCTCACTCTAGGGTAGTGGAACCTCAAGTTATCCACTAGGTGAATATCCCAAAAGGGTGGAAAATGAGAGAATAATATTAGGCTCCCATACCATGTCAAAGTTATCCTCCTGACAACTTTGATAAGGCACCACAATGTTGAATTCTTTTGATATTATGTCTATAGGTTTTTGTTCAAGGGGATCTCGCTTTGTGTAAGGTCTTCTTTTAGGGAACATCGTGCCTAATGTCTCCAAGAGAGGACAAGTCAAGATTATCATATTTCCACTTATGGTATTCCTCACTTCACATCATGTCACTAAGGGAAATTCATACGCTTAAACATATCACAATCTTGGAGGACATCAAACCCAATGACACCACCAAGAAAAGGATGCATCACAAGAAAAACAAAATCACACCATGAAATATACAAAATGTTGAAAGATGTTATTGATGCATGTCCCCTCTTTAAAGTGGTTTCTAACACCATTGCTATGAGCAACTGATTTAAAATAGTCAATGTTTACTCCTAAGATATGAGAGCTTTCCTCGAAAAACCCTATGCCAAGTCATATGTTTCTGAAATAAAGCTACGTCATGAAAAATAATGGAGGGGTTGCCCCCAAAAATACTTAAGGGATCTATGGATTCAAGGTCATTATATATTTGCTACAATGTTATTATAGAGCACATAATTGTTATCATTCCCCAAATACTCATTGAACTAGAAGAATGAAACATAAAGAGTGAAAACAAAGAAAAATCCTTTGGGTCAATATGGAAGAGACCTAAATGTATCAATGCCTCGTGTCATCTGCAAAAGGATAACACAAGACAAATGAAAAAGGATAAAATGTTAACGACGTAGAGAAGAACATAGATACATATAGAGGAATGCACAAAAAGAGAGAGTGATACATCAAAAAAAATAGTATGAGGGACCACATTACGCACATACAATCACATAAAGAGACATGAAAAAAATGCAAAGGACTAGTAAGGCACATGTGAGTCAACCTATAGTAGTCGTCTACATCCAAATCTCAATCAGTATATACAGAAGGCAAACAACTAGCCAAAGGGATAACGAAAAGTGCCTAAACTAAGACAAGGCTATCTAACCCCTTTGCCCCCCTAAGTGTAGGATAAGGGTGAGTCGAGAATGGATGATGGTATGCTACTCCTTGTGAAAGGAAAATGATTTTCAATGAATTTAAAACATGCAATAGTGAATATGATATGATCCTACAACTATTACATGACAAGGAGCAACAACTACTATTATTGATCATAATGAGTAGACAAAGTATCAACTTGATGCATATCAAATGAAATATTCCCACATGTAGTATCTATCGGTTTAGGATGTACCAAATTTAAAGTCGGCTTACAAGAGTCTTTTGTAAGAGTGTTGATATTGAGTGAAGGCTTGTTTGATACTTTTGTTTCTTTCGAAGGACAATAACCAAGGCCATTAGTGGTTTCTTTCATATTAGGTGCTATAGGGACATGGATACCTTGTTCTCTAGCACCATATCCTTTTCCACTATAACCAAGTTGTTTCATAAGTTTGTAACCTTTTCCATAAAGATTTTTTCACTTCTTTTGAATTTGGTGGTTGTTCATAATCAACTTCATCAAAGTTTGTCATGTATGTTGTCTTTTCTTCTAAAGTGGTTCAAGTGGATGCTTTTGAATTTTGTATTGACATTACCACTTTTTCTTTTCCCTTTTAATACTCTTTTGTTATGATCTTGTATTCTCCCATGAATATAGGTATGAAATCAAAGGAACTCCAAGCATCTTTCAATAACTTTGTGACTTCTTTAATATTCTTTTTTGTTTCTTTCTCAGTATGCAAACAACTTTCAGGTTCAAGGTCGGCCTTAATTGTATACACTTTGTTATATATATGAGCAATGGTATTGTAACTTGATTGCTGCAAAACATTATCAATATCAAGTTTCCTTTTAGGCAATTCTAAGATAAGGACGGGTTTATTTTGAACTTGTGATTGTTGTGACAGTGGATATATGATAATTTGAGGCTTAGGTGGTCCAATAATTAAAGGATTTGTAGGAGGTCTAAGAATTATAAGACTCGAGGGAGTCATAATGTTCATAACCTCAACACACTTATCCTTAGTTTCATGATTTTTTAGTGAAGGGGAGTCTAATGTCACTTCATCATCTTCATCTAAGGAAGCCTCATTATTATTATTTTCATTTTATTCCACCATGATATCTTCCCTAGTAGGAGAGCTTTTAGGAGAGCAACAAACTATATGTTCATGTCATTCAAAGGTTGGTTCTTCTAAAATGACTTCATCACAAGTAAGGGAGTTATCAATGGTTGGATTTTCTCACTTATCAATGATGACATTCTCTTGTTCAATAATGTTTTCCCTAGAGGAAGAGAGACAAATAGGATTCTCATGACTTTCATTGGTTTGATCTTCTGAAACCAAAATATCTTCTTCACAACTAGGAGAGATATTAGGATAAGGCCAAATATGATTGTTATGGTTGTCCATGATTTCATCCTTTTTCTCTAAGGTCTCATTCTCTCGTGCCATAATATCTACCATAGGAGGAGATATTTCAAGAAGCTCATCACATTCCGTGATTAGATTTTGTATAGTAATTTTATCACAAATAGGGGAGGCATCAAAAGAAGAACAACTATGAGTTTCAAGCTTACCAATTATTGGACCCTTTTGTTTGAATAGAACTTTCCAAATTTTAGGGACATTAGGAAAGAGAGAAATAATGCTATAAATCTCAATCATTGGATCTCTTAAAACCAACATATCCTCTTCACAAATGTGATTTTCATGATTATCCATGATTACATCCTTTTTCACTAAAGCATTCTCACAAGTAGGGGAGGTGTTGGGAGATGAATGGAGACTAGGTAAAGTAGTGGAAATGATCTCATCTTCTTGTTTCCTAATATCTTCCCGAGGGGGAGGAGGATAGGGACAAACAAAAATTTTATGATTCTCAATGATTGTATCTTTTTTCACCAAGATACCTTCATCACTAATAGGAGAGGTATCGAGAGAAGAATAATTATGATTGTCATGATTATCTACACTTGCATCCTCTTGTGTTATGAAATTCTTAAAAAATCCGACAGATATTAGGAGGGTAGCTAACATGCTTGTCAAAGGTTTTATTTTGTTTTCCTAGATTATGCTCATGAGTAGAGAAAATAGAATCATACAAACCATGTGATACTCTATGAACACTAAATTCTTGAAAAAGAAACATGCTAACATGAAAACTTATGCTATCTAAATTATGCAATACTTCTGAAATGTCAAAAATTGTCCTACAGATTTGAAGATTTTTAATACTGAAATGATTTTTGAAATGCTTTAAAAATTACTACACTAAATGGATGATTTTGACCCAGATGCATAAAATAGAAATTATTGAAACTTTCTAGACTGATACAGTAGGTTACTAGCAAGCCTAGGAAGTACAAAAACCACAAAAAAGCTCAGAAATTTTGGTTTTTATAGGCCTCCAAGGACTCTTTCGTCTATTGGTGAATGGGTCCTGGTATGCATTTTTTAGAAACTCTAAATCTGATATTGAAGCTTATGAACTTTGAAAACCTATTGCCTTTGTAACCCTAACAGGAACTCATTCACCCTATGGAAAATGGGTCCTAGATTAGGCTTTTGGAACAAATTTTTATTGATTTTCAAGTGTTTTCTAATGGTTTTTATATTCAATTTGTAACAACAAGATTTAGCTTTAACTTTTTGTAAATGCAATGTGGAATTTGAGTGCAAAATGATGACCTAAAACACCTAGTTTGATATGCAATTTTGTTTTCAATTTTCAAATGCAAGTTTATGTGATGCAAGATGATATGCAAAATGAATAATTTTTTTGTATTTTTCAGATTTAAAGAATGCAAACAATGCAATTCTAAAACCCTCATGAAATGCAAATTTTGAATGCAAAATAAGACACCCTGAATGAGATCAATTCAATGCAAATGAATGCAAGATCTAATCTAAGATGACAATAACTCCTAAAATTAGAAAACTAAAATCCTCAAGAAGTCGGGTTCACCAAAATGAAACATTGAAAAAGAGGGTATACCCAAATGCGATTGATCAAATGGGTACACCTATTTTTTGTCTAGATGTTTCACTCAATTATGAGAGTTATAATGCATAAATGAATTTCATAAAATAAATGTAACTGATATAAGAGTAAAAAGGAAGATTTTTAGATGTGGAATGATGTGTACCTTTTTGGAAAAGTGTTGTTTTGAGCCTCACTAAGGACTCAGTTTCCCAGTGGAAAATGGGTCTCGGTTAGGGTTCTAGAAAATTAGTTTCAGGATCATGTTCTTCAATGTATGCACTCCCAGAACCCAGGTGTTTAGCTCTCGAAAGTCGGAAATAATTTTTGTAGAGTACTTTTTGTGATCTTTGCAAGAAAGGTGACAACTTTTACAACTTTACAACTTTTTCTCTCCACTTGATCTTCAATATAAAACCTACAATCACACATGAAAGAGGAGAAAATGTTTATTGTTAGGGAATAGGGGTTTTCCTTGGTCAAACCCTGTTTTGGTAATTAGACCTTGAATTGAAACAATGAATAAAAGGAAAGATGAATGAATAATGTAATGCCACAACTCAACAATCCTCAATTGAGCTTTGGAGTATAAATCTAAAACTTAGAATGAAATGGCCTCAATGAGTGTAGATCTTGATCATGAACTTGACATAAGATAATGGCTTTGAAGACTTAAACTTGATCACCAATGCTACAACATCACATTAGCTCAACAACATGCATGATGCACTATACCTTTGACATGATGAAATTGATCTTGATTGTTGCAATAAACTTCAATAATCTGCCCTTGAATGCCTTATTTAATGCTCTTGAATGCTCTATAATTATTTTGTAAAAGTACTCTTGATTGCTTATAAAATTCTAGGATGAAACTATGTGAATTAATCTTATATTTAAACTTAAGATTTAATCCTAAAATTCAAATAACACAAGCTGACATCTAATCTAGGATTTGAAATCACTAAAAACCCACCAAGAATATGTTCAAAAAGGGGTGGCCTAAGTTAAGAAGGAACCATTTGTGATAGGGCGAATGGGTCCTAGCATACTTAACTAGGACCTATTTCATGGTATGTGAAATAGCATGCCAAAAGGGGGTCCTAGGACCTAGTGAGGACCCATTTGTCACTATCCTAGGAAACAAACCTTTCCAAATTAAGTGTTTTGTAATATTATTAATGAGTGTCAAGATTTATCCCTTGGAAAATGTAATAAATAAGGCTTCAATTTGAATTAAAGGGGCCAATTAACTTTAATTTAACCTCAATTAATTAATAAGGCCCTAGATTAGTCTGAACGTGTAAAGAAACACTTTACAACACCCTAAATAAGGCACCATTAAGTTCATTTTATTAAAAATGGTTCTAGACTTAATGTGAATGTGAAAAATACATTACAACACTAAATCAAGGAAACATTAGGCTCATTTATTATTAATTATTCCCAAATTAAGTAAGGAAAAGGGATACTTTTTTTGTTACTACATGGAGACGTTTTATTTTTCAGGCATTGGATTCTCTTCTATTTTTTATCATTCTTCATTTGATTCGGAGATACTTCCTTGTGGGGGGCTATATAGTCTCTCTATCCCTCTTATGGGGAGATATCAGTTACATCTTTGCAATAGATGTAGTTCTTCAAGGGTATTGTTGATACCTTCATTTATATCTCATTTCATCACTTGTACATGATTGTTTTCATTCATTCTCTCTTTTGGAGAGGGTTTTTCTCCATGTGGTTTTTCTCATTTTTGTTTGTTTGTGAGAGATCATTTGTAAATGGGTACCTAACATAGCCTCGTAGTTGGGACCCATCCTTGATTTTTTGCATCATTTACATAATAATATACTCCCTAAGTTTCACTTAAGGGGGAGTGTTGGTGTAAATAGGTATTTTACCTATCTAGTTCACTTATAGGCCATATTTGCATTTTAAGTTTACTTAGGTCCTAGGAATCTTTATATAAGTCTTATTTGTCACTTAGATCTTATCTTATCATTTTGATATTGATTTATTGAGTCCTAGGTCATTTAATAATAGTTGAGTTAGTTGTCTCATGTTATAGGATTAAGACACATGTCATAATCTTGTCTAATCCTATCTTTCACCTATCTTTCACCTCATCTAAATAAGCAAGGCTCTTTTACACTTTGTATCATAGGATCATATCATATCAAGAAAGGTATTATTATCTTTCTATACTCTATTATGGAAGGTTATCATTTTATTTTGCAAGTGATATTGGACTGTGAGTGAATTTTTAGCTCCTACAAATATCCACTAAAACACAACCGATAAGAGTCCACTTCCAATATGTTCTAAGTGATAAGAAACATGGAAGAACATTACTTTAACCCATGCCATAAATTCACATTAAATTCATGGGTTTGAGTATAAGAAACAAGAGAAATCGCCCATAAAATTTGTCAAAGCCATGTCTTGGAGGTGTTTCCTGACAATAAAAGAGGTATACATATAATAAATGCTACATGGCACTACATTTTTCCCTTGGATTCATGGAGGAAGAATTAAAATATATCAAGGAGAGTTTTTGCAACATTTGTGGCATTGCAAAGGAGGTAGGTGTAGAAGATGGCATGTTTAGGGTTTACTGTAGCTTTCCTCTACAACATCGAGCTTCTCCTTCCTCTTTTCCCTTCACTAGCATCAGTGTTTAGTTCCGATTGGGGGTTGAGCTAAATGTCTAACATGCACCAAAGAGAAAAACATTAAAATTTATCCACCCTCGCCAAACATGTTGTTGGGGGTTGAGTATTTTGCATGCCAAAGATGAGGCATTAAAAATTTTGCACCTTTGCTAAACACTCAACCCTCAAGTATGCAACGAGCATTGGTCTTGATGTGTGACTTATGCCACTTGCTTTCTCACTGGGGGTTGGTCTTTGGGATCGAAACATGACATAGCTTTTGTCCTTCCCCCCAACCATTTGTGCTTGTGTTCACACCTTGTAACTTAGTTGTTTCTCACCCACATAGCTTGAAATTTGAGTGAGGAATACCAATTTGGATATTATTCTTGATAAAACACTCAAATGACTCCTTACACTTGACCAATTTTTGGATTTTTAAAAATTGGATAATTGATTAAGGAAAGGGAAAGAATCCCACAACCCAGAGGCACAAATAACTTGATGACCCACATGGAATATCTTAGATCAGTTATAAAAAATGAGAAATAAAAGGAAAAAATGTAGACCACTAGAGCAGAAGAGGGAAAAAATGAGACACAAAAAAATGGGGTGCCAACATGGTTTCCACTTGCACCCGTTCTCTTTTCTCTTTCTATCATATTGTTGTGCTTTGTAACATAATCTATAGGAGATGATCTTTAGTCTCTTTAATTTCTATAAATTAACTTTATTTCCTAATCTCCCTCAAGTGATATCTAGTTATTGTATCATTGTATTGATTTAAACTAAAACATGCAAAGTTGAATTATGAACACATAGGTTAGCAAGATCACTAGCTTAGATACCACTATAATTTCCTATGCCAAAAAAATAATGCAAATCTAATTCTTATCCTTTTACAAACAATTATTAGTTGGATAACAATACTATCAGGTCCTAGTATTCAATTAGATCTGTTGGTATTAAGGTGTCTCAACCTTTGAGTCCTAACATTAATTAATTGATTATTAGGTGCATATTAATGTATCCTATTGTATTAAACTTCTTAATTTTTCATTCACTTTATGGGCCCTATTATTGAGACGACATCCTACATGGCAGGTGATGGGATATGAAAAGATCCCTATTTCTTAGGAAGTTGGTGCCCACTCTAGGAGGTCCTATTTTTTAGGAGTATGATCTCACATGTTTCCATATTGGTGAAAAACTGCTTTGGCAAGTTCTTATATTGACTTCGGAGTCTTGGTTAGTGGTTACTATATCAAGACTAAAGAGGAATAAAGCTATTTTTTTGGTTTATCTATTTTAGGCACCCAATATATGGATAAGATATGGTTTGGATATGGATAAGATGATTTTCTTGGATATAGGTGCCCAAGATGAGGATAAGGCTAATTTTGGTAGATTGATTTTAAAGTTCATGCTTTTTGAGCTTTTGTAGTTTTTTGATTCGCAGAAGATAGGGGATGCTTTTTTAGGCACCCATCTTGGTGCTCTATAAATATGAGAGATTTCTTGAGAATTTGCAAGGAGAATTTTTCATTGCAGGGTTATGTTGTCAGATTTCCTCTAGAGAAGAGCAAGATGTAAAAATTAATGTTAAGATTTAGAGCTTGGGAGTGTATTATAACAGTGTTTGTTGCAAATTAATAAATTGGTTTGACATTTTGGAGTGTGGATTTTCTTACCCAAAAGGGTTCCCCACGTCTATTGGTGTTTCTTATCTTTTTTCTTTTATTCTTCTATTCTTCATATTCCATGTTCTTAAAGTGTTAATTTACATGTCGTTATGCTACCAAAATTTACTTAGATCTACTAACAACATTACCTTTCCTCTAAGGTTTAATGTGATGGTAATTCAACTCTTTCTATTTTTGCTTTAATGGCATTGTAGCATGTGCTTGTATCAAGTATTTGAAATCTGGTTGGTTCATCTTTCCCTTTCAATATCTTAGTCGGGTTACATTAAAATTACTATTTATAAATCATGTGATCCCTTTGAAATTCTATCCTATTCTAAAGATGCAAAAAAACTATTATGCACTAATAGAAGAACAAAAAGGTACACCTCAAGATTAGCCTAAGGAATGATAACACAAAGAAAGAAGATGAAATAAAGATTGCAAATGATTATACTTTTGTGCTATTGAATCCCTTGGTTGGCCCTTGATGTTATATGCTTGTATGCTCCTTGGATGGCTATGAAGATGGCTAGATGCAAGATGAACAATATGATAAAATACAAATGCTAATAGCTAAATAATTTGATTAGATGAGGAAAAATGCTTGCAAGTTGAGTAATCAAATTGGTAGCATAAGGGTGCAAATGGTTAAGTCTCTTTTCAAATAGAAAAATGGCAAGAGTTTGGTATCAAATGCATGAGGTACCTAAATGAGAGATAAGAGGGGGTATTTATAGAGGAATTTGAATTCTCTAGAGAATTCAATGGTTGAGATTAAACCAACAAGGCTAAGATGAAGTGCTATGGTGAGTTGAGGACTCGTAAGCCCTCACATCTTGACATGTGGAATGTGAAATGGCCTAGGATGTGATGATGTGGAAGTGAGGTGGAAGGAAGGTACATGATGTGGAGAAAGAACAAGTACCTTGGAAAATGGATGATGTGACATCTCAATGATCACATAGAGAAGAGGAGAATTTTGGGTGAATAAAAGTGAATTAAAAATTCACATGATTGGGGAATCTTGTGGATAAGACAAAGTTCCAAAAAGAGAGGTGGAAAGTAGTTTGGATAAAATGAGATCTTTAAAAAAGGTAAGTACTTACCCACATGTGATTTGATGTGAAAAGTCAAAGATTCTAGAAGACTTTAGCACATGTGATGTGATAATTCAAAGGTTATAAAAGATTCCTTGGAGGAATAAAAGTGAATTAAAAATTCATATGGGTAAGAGAGGAGCCTTGGATGAATGAAAAAGAATTAAAAATTCCTTGGGGGACGGAGAGAGTTGACCAAAGTACTAATTATGATTAATTGATCAGTGATCAAAAGATGATTAGTGACTAACTAAGGTTAACAAGCCAACTTGCAAAAGTTGGAGGATGTGACATGTCTTAATCAAGGATTAGATATGTGCACATCCCTAATGAAGAGATTAGGAGGTGGGTTAGGATTGAGTGAAAGTGATGTGACATGTGAAGAATTAAAAAAATGTCATATTTATTTAATTCATTTGATGAAAGGGGAATTAAAGGGGTAAGGTATTTAAATATTTAATTAGATATCTTAAAGATTAGAAGAAATTTAGAAGTATTAATTAAATAATAGTGATATTACTTAATTAATGCGGATAAGGGGATATTTAGATGAAAAGGGGGTAAATTTGGACAAATGAAGTGTCCAAATTTAGGTGTCTACACATCAATAATATCATTAAATTTTAAAAAACAAATGAAAAACATAACTCCCAATATATTGAAAATGATAAAAAAAAATAGAAAATATAAATTTTGTTCTTTTTTTTATTACAATAATGATTGTATTACTTTTTGTAGACATCCAAATTTGACCACTCTCATATGGTCAAAATCCTATCACTTATTCGTCTAATTTGTTTATATTAATTAAATGACATATTTAATTAATATTATCTTGTTCTCTAAGGTTTCTAAATTAAATACTTTACCCTTTACCATTTCCTCTCTAAATTTAATAAATGTATCAATTTATTTAATTTAGTCAATTATCCTCTTCAATTTTAAATTCATTATTTCCCTCTCCTTGTCCCATCCTCCATAACCTTTTCACTAATCTGAGTTAATCTAATTAATCATGGACTAAGATGTGCATATCTTTAATCAGGATCAATGTCACATCCTTCATATTTAGCCACTTGCCCCTAATCTTCATTAATTTTCCTAATCACCTGTTTGCACAACTTTAATATAATCACTTACATTTTCTAGCATGTCCTTAAGTCAACCTTTCACGGTACTTACCTTATCAGGTATTGACCTCTTCCCCATGTGAATTAAAATTTCACACTTATTCCCCCATGCATTTTTGTTCCCCATGACCTCTCATAGGTCACATCACATACATGGGACAAGGACGTCCTTTAGGAGGACCTTGTCTTATCCATTGGGTTCTTCCAAGCATGTGAACTAAAAATTCACTTTTATTTCTCCAACACCCTCTCTAATCCCCATGGTGACAAGAGTGGACTTTCTAAAATTCCTCACTTGTCACTTTCAACCCCACTTGGAGATAAGAAATTCTTTTTTGAGGAAATCCTCTCCAATCCCAAGGTACTTGCAAGTACCTTGGGACCACATGGCCTTTTCCATGTCACTTATTCTTCTTCCATCTCACCCTCCATATGGAAAGATGTGGGGGCTTGTGAGTCCTCAACTCACCACAACCCTCCATCTTGTCTATGGTGGCTCAATCTCAACCGTCCCTTTTTTTAAATGGAGAGTATTGTTCTCAAGTTAGACAGGTTACAATTTGGAGATTATTGCATTCAAAGCCATTCTTACATTCAAGCCATTTTGCAACCATAATAGTCATTTAGTGTATCTCACCTACCATTTTCAATCACTCCATCCACCTCCATTAATGCATGCATTTTGTCATCAAGGAGCATACATCAAAACACCATCAAGGGCCAACCAACTCAACAATCCAAGTAAGAAAAAGGTATAAAATTTATTTATTTTTGTTGTTGTTTGTTTAGATTCAACTAGGCCTAATCTGAGGTGTTGTTTGTGTTTTCTTTGTTGCATTTGCATTTTGTTTTACATTTTAGACTTAGTTAAAACACCTGCACACATTTTTTGGCACATCTGGTGGGACCCACGTCATGGGTATGTTCTTTCACATTTTATGTTGTTTGACGTTTTGTAGGTTTTGGCATAAACAGGTGACCCCGTCCACAAAGGGGTGATCCCGCCCAACATTTTGGTTTTTTGTTTCTATTTTTTTTTCTTGTTTCTGACTTTTTTTGCAAGGTCTAGTGCAAATAGGCAACCCCGCCCAAAGAGCTGGTTGTGCCCAAAACACAGAGGCGGCCTCATCCAGAACAAAGGTAAATCAAGTAAACAGACAATTATTTTTTCATTCGAGAGTCCAGATTGTTGTTGTTTTTCATTATTACTGACCTACTAATGTGTGTTTGTTTGTGAGTGTCTTTTTTGCTAACATTTGTGTAGCTCGATTGTTGAAGACCAAAAAAATAACAAAACTACTAACGTCTTTGTTGCAGGTGGCAAAAATTATTTTCTTTAGAGTTTTGTTTACTTGTTATTTTTATTTTTAACTAGGAACATAGATTTAATTAAGAGGGGTCAAAGAACTTGTTTGTCATGCTTGTGAGTGGACTATTGACGTATCCAATCCCCTTGCGCCATTTGGTGATCGTGGGTGAAGAGAAATCGTAGTCCACTTGAGTCATTTTTCCCTCTTTTTCATTTCTTAGCAAGACTTGCTTGGGATTTCATCACCCCAAGGGACAATCCCAACCACGTGTTACCGACGGGGTATATAAAGAGGGGAGAGAAAAATTTGTACCTCAATCCAGTCATGCCATGTCTGGTGGAGTGTCAAAGCTAGGGTGATACCTAGACAAGACGTGAAGAGTTGGTCCGAGCTTCTAGTCTCTCACTGGAAGTTCCTGACTCATGCTTGTAACAGGTTGGTGTTCACGGTTGTGCCCCACGTACTGTGCGTATATTGGAGACTCCTTTAGAAACCTTGTTCAACATAGATAGATGACTATGGTTATCATACCCTTAACACTAATCTTAGGCTTGTGTTTCTTGAACTGTCTTTTTATGCAAAACCAATGTTTATCAATCAATCTTGGCCATTTGTTTGATGTTTTCATCCTTTGCCATAACTGTTTTTTCCTAAGTTAAGTTCATATAAACACATAGAGACAACCCCGCCCTCAAAGGGGTGACCCTACCCTCAAAAGGGCGACCTTTCCCTCAAAGGGGTGACCTCATCCTTCCTGTTTCAGTTGTTTTCCATCTGAACCAAGGAAAATTTGACCAATTTCCCTAGAACAGATGACCTTGCCCTTCCTGTTTTAGCTGCTTTTTACCCTGTCCAAGTGAAATCTGAGCAATTTTTCTAAACAGGCGACCCTTCCCTCCAAAGGGGTGACCCTTCCCTCCAAACAGGCGACCCTACCCCTCAAAGGGGTGACCCTACCCTCTAAAGGGGTGACCTTGCCCTCAAAAGGGTGACCCTACCCTCCGGACAGTCATTTTAAGCTTTCGTTTGCTAGTCATTTTCCCATTTCAAGTACCCGTTTACCTATTCTGAGTGTCGTTCCTTCATCCCGAGTATTTTTTTAACCATTTTGACTACCTTTCCACCCATTCTGGATATCCGCTTACCCATTCCAAACATCGTTCCCTCATTCCAACTATCCATTTTCCTATTTTGGGTATTCGTTCTCCCATTCTGGATACCTGATTTCTCATTTTGAGTGTCGTTCTCTCATTTTGGGTATTCATTCACCCATTTCAGGTATCCGCTTGCCAATTCTGAGTGTCTTTCCCCTATTTCAAGCATCTATTTGCCTATGTCGTACATTCATTCACCTGTTTCAAGTGATTGTTCGCCCATTCTATGAACCCGCTTTCCCGTCTTGGAAGTTTGTTTATCGATATCACTTGACCGTTTTTCGGGTGAAGTCAGATCCAAAACCTATTTGTGTGACCTTGCCCAAGTTTGGGTGACCCTGCCCTTGTTTGGGAGACCCTGCCCCTGTTTGGGCAACCCTGCCCAAGTTTGGGCGACCCTACCTTGAAACTGAAACCTTTACATGAGCCTGATCCAAAAACCCAGCCTACTGGGATTCCAAAAAGCTTTTTGTCTTCCAAGTCATTTGCACATCTCATTCACACATTATCCTCATGTCGCTCCATGTGCATCTCGATCCATTTGCATCCAAATCATATAGGTACATCCTTAATCATCCTTAGGTTACACATCCACTATCATTTTCTCAATCCAAATCCCTTGGACTTTGTTTGATGCTATAATCTGAACTGACCTAGGTTCCTAAAACTGATCATCATCCTTTAACATCTGCTTAGGGTTGCCATCCATCCTAAGTCAATCATCATCCTCGGCCCTATCAATCCCCTTCCATCTCAAGGCAGATTCGGTGTTGTGATCATCAGTTCATCCTTTAATCCGATCAATCAACACCTTAAGTCACCGAGGGTGATCTCTGAACTCAGTTTAGAATCCCTTCCAACCATCCAATCTCATCGAATCCTTATCAATCATTTTATCAATCAATCTTAAATAATCCAATCCAATCACATCCTTATCCAATTATCCAATCAATTGATCTCTCATCCAATTCAATCCATCAATCCAATCATCCTTTAGATCGTCTTTGCATTGCATCTTATAATTTTATCTACATCTTAGTCCACCTAGTTGTTTTGCACTTTCATGCCCGTTTAGACCTGCTCACAAGAAAAAAATAAAATGGTAGAACAACAAGCCCAAGGTTCCTAGAAAAACATCCCACAAGATCCTAACATCATTCCAAATATCCCCCAAGATCCCCATAATGGTGCTTCATCACAATCTAATACCAATGTTCAAAACACCACACCACCTTGTGACAAAAACATGGTCAATCAACCCAAAGTCATTATTGATGAATACCTTAGTGATCTTGTTAATGTTCAGATGACAGTTCATCTCCTCAATGAACGAGGGGATAAGATTATTTCCACTCTAATCATGAGAGGAATCAAACCACCATTTGATTTTGATGCGTCACAATATGACGGTACCCACACTCTTCCAACACCTACAGATCCACAAACTTCTCAAAATGTTCCTGGGAATTCATATGTCCCCGAAGGTGCACCCATAGATAATTGGTATCATCCTGAGTTTGGAAACGTTGTGATACACCAAGTCGCTAGTTATCCTCGCCTCCCAACGACAACCTCTACGGCACAACCTAAGCATAACGACCCCTATACTTACAACATGCCATGATACATCCCATCCGCTCCACCAATTCCATCTCATCCTAGTCTACCACCCATCAATACTGGGGCACACCTATCCTTGCATTAATGCCACCTCCAAGATCTACACCTGCTAGCAACTTGCCACCACTTGGATTTCAACAACCTCTTGCTAATCCGCACCTATCTACTGCATTGCAAGCACCACCACAAAATATTGTTACTGTTGTTGCTTCATCCCTACCACATCATCAGCAACCTCCACAACATAACATCCCAATCCCACCACAAAACATCTTGATTCCTATGCAACCACCACAACAGGTGACACACACTACATCCCAGCCACCACAACCGCCGCATGGCACTTCTATAGTCATCCCACAACAACCACACATTCCATCTCACCCATCTTACCAAAAACTGCCACAACAGCAACCTCCACCGCAACATACACACATTCATACGCAAACAAAACATAATCCTCTTATGAAATATATGTATCATCCATACAACATGTACACTACTCCATCCCATCCAAATTCTCATCAGGCTACCCAAAACCAAACACGGGCCCAACCGCCTCTTTACACTAACCCTTCGCGACCACACGCCAATCCCTATTAACAACCATCAAATCCACAACCATCCATATGTCACACAGTATCCCACCATTACACATCAACACCAATCCTATCCATCCTATCTCTAGTAATAACAGTCTTATTATCAACCATTGCCATATCAAAAAGGGGCTTCTACCTATTCATATTATCAAAATCCTACACAATATCAGCAGGGTGCCTCATCCACTTATTATTATAAAAAAAAACCACCCTATCAACAAGCGGCTTCCACCTCTTACCATCACATTATGTCATCTTCATATCTACCATACATTAATCTGCAATTCACTTACACCAAACAGAGCCAACAAACGCCTCCTTATAAACCTCAACCCGCCTATGATCCAATCATTGTTGTACCATCCTCATAATACCAACAGTATCATCCATAAAATCAACCTACACCGACTCCTGTAGCACCTATCAACAAAGAATTGGAAGAATTCAAAGTTGCATTGAAGGACTTACAAGCTAGGAGAGGCAAACAATCATTCAAATTTGAGGACATTTGTCCCTATCCATTTGATCCCTCCATTTCCTTGGTTCCCTTCCCTAAACACTTAAAAATACCAAAATTCGAGGAACCAAAGATCCCAAATCTCATCTTCAAGAGTTTTATGCCCACTGCCAAGAAGTCATGCACAATGACAACTACCTCATGTGATTGTTCCCTAAGAGCCTATAGGGATTCACTCTTAACTGGTTCATGGGCCTTGAGAAGGGATCCATCAATTCCTTTGCACAACTGTCAGAATAATCTGTTTCCCACTTCTCCTTTAATATAGAGAAGGATATTGATACGCTTGATCTCCTGAAAGAAAAATAGTGTGATGGAGAAATATTTGCAAGCTATCTGCAAAGTTGGTGAGCCCTAGCCAGCCGGATGAAATCCCCACTAAGGGAAAAATACATGGTTACTTTTTTCATTGAAAATTCTCATCCGGAGATGGCTCACAACTTCTAACTCCACTATATCACAACCTTTGCGGCATTAGTGGAGAAAGGTCCTCTCCTGGAAAGAGCCCTTATTGCCAAAGGGTAGGTCAAATGTTTTTAATTCTGATAAAGAGAGGTCCTCTGGGGATAAACCTCTTTATTGGAATAAGAATAAAAATGTTGTCAATGATGGTGTCACAGACACCAAACATGTCCAAGTGGCTAATGCTTCACAAAAGCTGTAGTATCCTCCCCAATAGAAGCAATCAATCCCAAATGCCATATCCATGCCATAAGGAGCACCTCGTCTTCAACAACAATCAAATCAAAACAACCAAGGGGGAAATAAATGTCAGTTTACTCAATTGGGAGAACCCCTTAGTGTCATGTTTAACAAGCTCCTCCAAGCTAACTATCGCATCACTTATCCTATAACCAAGCCCCTTGACGAGTCCAAGCCAATCCAACCTGGTTCAAAGACACATTGTGAATTTCACAAGATTAAGGGACATACGTTGGATAAATGCCAAGGTCTAAAAACCTACATCCAGGGTCTCATAGATCAGGGTGAAATACATGTGGATGCTAACACGAAAACCTTGTCTAATGCTCAACTTCAAATATATCAGAGTTCTTTTCCCAAGCATAATTAGGGGTCCTAGTACATCCAACTCCAATCTCGACCCTAGCAACAACAACAACAACAACTAGAATAACAACACTAATAACATCAGTTATAAAAATGTGCCATATAATTACCAAGGCATTGTCATGCACATTGAACAAGTAGAGCCACATGTCTCTATGATACGCGTCAAAGGTAAAGACCCACAATGTGTTGTTACCACCCGATGTACCCGCATTATAGTCCCAGGAGCATCTGGATCTACCCAACCGCCATATGTCAGTTCGAAGTACAACATCCTTGATCACTTAGGAAAGACCTCGGCCCAAATCTTTATCCTGGATCTACTTAAGTCTTCCCTTGTGTACCAAGACATTTTGAATAAGGCCTTATAGAGCACTCAAGTTCCCAACGATATAGATCCCACATAATTCCAAGCATTAGTAGTAAATCTCTCAGCAACCTACCAATTAGGTTTCAGCCAAAAAGATATGCCCCACCTTGACTCAAGCCATAACCACCCCCTTCACCTTGAGGTTGGTGTGAATTTTCATAAAGTGAAATATTGGTAAATAATGGTTTTGCCCTAAATCTTTGTATATTAAAATTTATACAACAGGTGGGATACACCCAAGCTGGCCTAAACAATCAGGTTATCACCATCAAAGCATATGATAATGCAGAATGAGATTCAAATGGTACCATTTGTCTTCCTATTCAGGTGGGCCCCATTATTTAGTACACTATGTGTCATGTTATGGACCTTGAACTTCCATATAACATCCTTCTCGGCCAACCATGGATTCACTCTATGCAAGTCGTCCCATCAACTTATCACCAATGTTTGAAATTCCCATTTCAAGGAATGGAAGTAATTATACAAGCTGACCTTCAACCATTCTAATATTGTCGTGCCCTAAAGGATTCCTTTCCCCATTCTCATTACTACCCTAGGGTAGAAATAGGGGCATCTCAGACATCAACATCTCATCCATCCACCAACACATTAACCACCACTTCATCCACGCCATCATCCACACCTGATTCCACCATTACTAAGGTCTAGATCTTTGACAAGGGGTGTGGTGAGTAGGAAATTCATACAACATTGAACATGGAAACCATGCCACCCTCACCATGTACATATGGTCAACCATCTCAATCTGTTCCAAAAGACGAAGAGAAGACAATCACCCTCAATGCTCCAAATTTGGGGTCTAACACTTTTCGCTCTCCTGGATTATGACAAGATACACCTGAAGACGACATCAGCCAGTGGGTGTACGATGAGGAACCTGAACCATCTCCCTCCTTAAAATAATACTTCCAAGAGGCCTATCCTTGGCCTTCTAAGTTTGCAGAAAAACATAACTATCAGGGGGGCCCTTGGTATAATAGAGCAAGGTAGGTGACACCCGATAGAAGCTTCTATACGTTCGAAGAAGATGGACTTGGGCTATGATACTAAACAAAAGGTTCTTGTGGCATCATCTAGTGCCTCTAATAGTGTTAGTGTGGATGATGGTTCTCTCAAAGACATCCCAGAAGAGGAATCCATCATACACATGTACAATGGCGTTGATCACATTGACCTCCCTTCCATGTTCGAATGCCTATCCATTTGCACCATCACCTTATCCATCCAACACCTCAAGCTTATAGACTATGACCTACAAGGTAACGCACCCCTCAACACTTTTCCCTCAGCGGACCAATATGTACATCTCATGGGATTGGGGGAAGATGAATGCCCCAGCCGCAAAAATAAAAAGAAACAAAATCAAAACAAGTCACCTAGTGAAAACCTCCATGGGGCACTTTGTCACTTTGAAAAAAGTAAAAACAAATGGCATATCTACTAGTGAAAACCTCGACAAGGCGCTAGAAGATGGGGACATTCAACTTCCCCTTGTAGGGACTCAACTATTCGGTCGATCATCCATCTTGATCGAAGAAACACAAGCAATAAACTTGGGAACTGAGGAGAATCCCAAGATCACCTATGTCGCCAAGGCATTATCAAAAGAAGAAAATTCTACCATCACCAAGCTCCTCAAAGAGGGAATCATCAACTTTTCCTAAACATATTCAGACATGCCAAGCCTTGATCCTAATTTGGTGGTAGACGTCCATCCTGATGCAAGACCTATCAAGCAGGAAACTCTAGAAAATGCACCCTCAAGTGGCTCTACTAGTTAAGAAAGAATTAGAAAAGTTGTTGGAGGTAGGATTCATCCAACCAATTGACTACTCCAATTGGATCTCCAATATAGTCCCAGTCGCTAAACCCAATGGAGATATCAAAATATGCACGGATTTCCAAGACCTTAACAAAGCTTGTCCCAAGGATGACTTCCCTTTGCCAAATATTGACATGTTGGTCGATCTCACTGCAGGACATGAGATGTTGTCCCTCATGGATGGTTTCTCTGGTTACAACCAGATTAAGATTGCCCCTGAGGATCAACACAAGATGACCTTTACTGCACCTTGGGGTACATTTTGTTATAATGTCATGCCTTTTGGCCTCAAGAATGCGGGGGCAACATATTAACATGCTGTGATAGTCATCTTCCATGACCTCATCCACATAATAATGAAATATTATGTTGATGACCTGTTAGGAAAATCAAGAATGAGGGAAGAACACCTTGCAATTCTCAAGAAAATATTTCAACGTTTGGAATAGTACAAGCTACGCCTCAATCCGAAGAAGTGTGTTTTCGGTGTCACATTTGGAAAACTCTTGGGGTTCATTATTTCCCGTAGAGGAATAGAGGTTGATCCTATTAAGGTCAAAGAAATCATAGAAATGCCTCCACCTCGCAATTTGAAACAACTAAGAAGCCTGCAAGGTAAGCTCCAATCCATCTGAAGGTTCATTTCTCAACTAGCCGATAAGTGTCACTCGTTTACGCATCTAATCAAGAAATAATTGCATTTAAGTGGAACCCACAATGTCAACTTGACTTTGATAAGATCAAATAATATTTGGCTCATCCACCTATTCTTATATCGCCGATTCCAGGAAAACCACTCCTCCTTTATATTTCAACTACTTTTGTGGCATTGGGGGCATTGTTAGCACAACACGATGAGTCATCCAAAGAAAGAGCAATTTACTACATCAGATGGACCTTAGTAGGTTACAAGCTAAAATACTCCCCAATGGATAAAGCTCACCTCGTTGTGGTCTTCAACTCACATAAACTCTGACACTACATGCTTAGCCATCCGGACAAGCTAATCTCTAAGGTTGATCCACTTAAATATTTGCTATCCAAAACAACATTGACTGGCCACATGGATAAATGGATCATGTTGCTAAGTGAATTTGACATAGAGTATGTGGATCGTAAAGCAATCAAAGGACAAGTAATTATGTATCAAATAGCATATGATCCATTGGTAGATGCTCATCCTTTAGAAACAAATTTTCCTGGTGAAGGGATCTTTGCAGTTTCAGAAGCCACCACATGGACACTATACTTTGATGGATCACACACAAACAATGGATTAGGAGCAGGAGTCTTGCTCATCACCCCCCAAGGTGACTATATACTGAAGCCATTTAGATTAGCCTTCCCTTGTACCAAAAATATTGTTGAATATGAAGCTCTTCTTGTAGGCCTTAAGATTGCAGTCCAATGGCACATCTCTCACTTGCAAGTCTTTGGTGACTCCCAACTAGTTATCAAGCAGGTCAATGATGAGTTCCTAAAAAAATATGATAAGTTGTTACCATACAAACGTATGGTAGACGACTTCAAAAAGTACTTCGCCTCCATCCACTTTGATCAAATACCTAGAGTAAAGAATAAAGCACCTGATGCCATGGCCACCATTGGTTCCCTCCTTAACATGCCCAAAGATCGTACTAAATGTGAATTCCTCGTGGAGAAACTTTTAATCCCTGCATATGACATCCCTAAGAGTGAAATGGTATATGAAATTGTAGGTCCCGAATCCCCTTGGTACCAAGACATCTACACTTATCTCCATGACAATACCTTACCCTCTGACCTCACATGTAACCAACAAAAATCCTTTATCCAACGCACAACCCATTACACCATCATAGGTGATATGCTTTATCAATGTGGGTATGATAGAACCCTCCTTTGGTGTTTAAATGAGACCAAAGTCCACACTGCATTAGTAGAAGTACATAGTGGTATATGTGGGGGCCATCCTAATGGCATGGCTCTCGCCAAGAGGATTCTCAGAGTGAGATATTACTATCCTACTATGGAACATGATTCTTGCGATTTTTTAAAAAGGTGCCTTCCCTATCAACAACATGCAAATCTGATTCATGCTCTTGCACAAGAGTTACAACCCATTAGAACACCATGTCCATTTTCACAATGGGGTTTCGATTTGATTGGCAAGATTACCCTCCATCCTCCAACAGTCATACTTTCATCATCATAGCTACTGAATACTTTACTAAGTCGATGGAAGCCATACCAATCACCCAAATTATTAGTGTTCAGATATCCAAATTCATCATTTACGATATCCTTTGTAGGTATGGAATCCCCTCCACCATCATTACTAACAATGGAAAGCCATTCAAAAACAAGTGCATGAAATTCATCTGCAAGACTTATCACATCCAACATCATTGTTTTACCCCATATTATCCCCAGGGTAATGGTCAAGGAGAAGCAACCAACAAAACCTTGATTAAAATCATTAAAAAGATGGTTAACAACACCGGTCAAGATTGGAATCTCCACCTCCATCCCGCCCTTTGGGCCTACCGCACTTCCATCTACACCCCCACTGGCACCACTACATATTCACTAGTTTATGGTGTCGAAGCTATCTTGCCTATTGAAGTTGAAATACCATCACTTCACATATCTTTGAAGAATCTAATCAGTGATGAAGACACCCAGGTTGCATGACTTGCTCAGTTGGAACTCCTGGATGAAAAATGGATCAAAGCCTACAACCATTTACAAGCCTATCAACATTGCCTAAAGAGAAGCTGCAACAAGAAGGTCCACCATCGCCAATTCAATGTTGGTGACTTGGTCCTTAAAGAAAATCAGTGGACCCAACAAGATAGGGATAAAAAGGGCAAGTTCAAAGCCAATTGGTTGGGCCCTTACGTCATCACTAGAAAATATGGTTCCAAAGCATATAGGTTGTTTACACCTGAAGGAGAGCCCCTGGATGAACCCATCAATATCATGCACCTGAAGAATTTTTATGCTTAGGCCAGTTGGGGTATCCTTCCTATCAAAATCCACAAAAAAGTAAAAAATTGTCAAAATAAAAGAAAATCAAAATATCAGAAAAATCCAAAAATAGTAAAGATAAATAATTCATCCTATGGTGAAAACCACCCTTGGTGGCACCTTGGATATGTAAGGTTGGTGAAAACCTGGCAATAGGCGCCATTCGTATAGGGCTTAATCATTATCTACCGCGCATCCTAGTTACTTTATCCATCCCAATCAATCATTATCCTCATCATCCTATCAATCCTCTGCTCCCATCCACTTGCATCATCTGGTCACTTGGTATATTTTGGTTGAGCATTGGACGAACTTCATCCGCTATCCATCATCTTGAGCTTTTATCTTAATTTGAGTTTGTGTCATCTTGTGCTTTGGTCGTCTCCATCTAGGTTCACTCATCGTGTCGATCTTCATCTAGATCCCATCCTATCTTTGATGATTTGCATTTCCCCTACGTCTTCACGTAGGAAAGGCCGATCATTTGATCCGCCCCCAGGTCTTTGTTTCTTGTCTGGTTTGTCGTCTTCTAGTATCCTGTCTTTTCGTCTTTGGCAAACTACGTTGCCCCTGCGCTTTCACATAGGCAAGGTCGATCACTTGATCTGCCCTAAGGGCTATTTCTTGTCCTTCCCTATCCTGTCCTTGGCGAACTATGTTGCCCCTGTGCTTTCACGTAGGCAAGGTCGATCACTTGATCTGCCCCCAGGGTTGTTTCTTGTCTGGTATGCCATCTCTTTTTGATTGCCCTATCCTTGTCGAACCAAATTTGGTCATTTGATCCACCCCCGGGGCATTTTTTCCTTCATCATATGTCCCCATTATCCCCTTTTCACTCTTATCCATCGTTGGTCTTTCGTCCTTTACAAACTACGTTGCCCTTGCACTTGCACATAGGCAAGGTCGATCATTTGATCCACCCCCGGGGATTTTCGTTGTTGTTTTGTTGTCGGTCTATTTGGCCATTGTTGTTCATCATATGTCTTCATCATCCTCTTTCCGCTGATATCCATGGTCTTTTCATAAACTACGAGGGCTTTGTGCTTTCACGTAGGCAAGGTTGATCTTTGATCAACCCCTGAGCCCCTAGGTCTTTAGGGTGTGTTGGTCTTATGTCTTTTGTCTTGTTGTCAGGTATGTCCTTATCTCGTTGGTGCTTCAAAAATGGAATCCATTCGTGTCATGATATTTAATCAGTTTTCAAATATCCTATGTCATTATCGATCTTTTAGTTTAGTATCCATCTTTGGTCTCAATAAGATGTATCCTTCCTAACATACCTCATCAACCCCATCCATCCTCTCGATCCTATGGCAAAGGATGTTTTGAAATTGATTGTAATCTTTTGATACTTTTGGATTTTGTTTATCATTTGAGCTCCCTATCATTACTTGTCAAGATCGCCATGATCTATCATATTATGGTGTGTTTTGACTGGTTTACATAGGGGCATATCTTGATTTATATTTTGTTTGTTGTTTTCCTAGTTGTCCCACGTAGTACCCACCAAGACCCCTGAGGTCTTGTGTTATGTTGTGACATCCTTCTGTGCTTGTGGTTATCCCAATACCTGGCCTAAGCAAAGTCATTGCGACTTTGGGGTATTGGGATAGCCTTCTTGTTTGTTGTGTTTGTTTATGCATTAGACACTAATCCGCCTTGGTCTACATACCATGGTACCTAGTGTCTTATGCTATAGAAAAAATCAATGCTCTGAAGATGGTAAATTGCATTAGGATTACATTTCATTTTCTCCTCCATTGCATTCATGTATCCTCCATCCCTTCTTCTTCCAACCCATGAATTAGGATTTTGGTTGTGCAAACATTGATTCCCTCCATTTTCCTTTCTTTTTAGCACTCCCATGGTTCTTGACAGGTGCAGTTGCACACCCATCACCTCCATCACTTCCATCATTATGCAGGCCCTTATTTACGTTCATGATCACATTGAATTTCATTTACTTCTTAGAATTTTGTTGCATTCTCATCCCCTATTTTAAGATCACTAAATTGCATTTCATTCCATGTATGTTATCATATCATAATCATTTTTTAAGTTGTTTAGATTAATTTTAATTGATTATTATATACATCTTAAAATGCATTTCATTCATTAGCATGTTCATCTTAGTGCATATCATCTCTCATGCATTATCACCTGCATCACACATTGTTAGGTTCATTCCACATCCATAGCATATACAATCATAAATCATCCATCACATCCTGCATCATAGGTGTTAGACATCATACATATCATATCATATCCTTCACATAGAAACAATCATAAATCATTCATCACACCCTGCATCATAAACATTAAGCATCCTACATATCATAATCATAAATCCATATCGACATAAACATAAATCATTATAGGAATGTCCATTTATTGCATCATAATAACCATCTACAATAAAACTATACATACACATATACATAAATAAATCATCTATCGCATACACATCACATAATGTCAATAAAGGCTCTTGCATATCATATCAAAAATAACAAAAATACAATGTCCATCACATCATCCATAATAATGTCGATTATACACATCAAAATACATATCCATCACATATGTCATCAAATAAAGTACGAGTGCAAATCTATAGCTCAACTCTGATCTCTGCTACTCCGTACTGAATCTATCATGTATCTATCAAAAACTGAGATCCTGTCCCTTTCATCCTCTAAACCATGAGTTGCTTGCATCCAACCTCTTTGGTGACTCCGACACTGGCCCTCTACGTGGCGACATCTCTCTCATGCTACTATATCCTCCAGTAGGTGTCCCTATTGATTGGGAAGGTGTCGGCATCAGTGGCGCCACTCGAACATAGGTAGGTACCCATTGTGCTGGATCTGGCACTACCGAGTAATAGGCACACATATAGTAGCTCACCTCTCTCATATACTCCTCCCAATCTCCCAACTACTATTTGGTTGCATCTCGCTCTGCCCTATACTTATCCTAAAATCCACAAATGGACATCCTCTCCTGTGCCCATGCACCCCATGCTAACCATAGCTACTCAATATCCTCCCCCATCCATGACACCTAATCCATGGATCTATCCCTCTCCTCCTGCATAGCCTATACATGCGCTTGCAATATCTGAACCTCTACCCCAGTCTCACCACCTTATGCTACCTGTACCTACCATTATGCTACATCTCTCTCCACAGCCTGTATTTGTGCCACTGTTGCATCCCTCTCCTGCTGCAGGACCTGCATCTATGTCTGTAAGACATCCCTCTCTATCTTCATCACCTGTACCTGAGCCCTCATGGTCTCCTCCCTCTCTTGCATCTGTCTCGTATCTCCCACTGTCTCCTCTGCCACCTCAACTTTGTCACGAAGCTCGTCTCGCTCATGTTTCAACTCCCTCCTCTCTTTTAACAATCCCTCAACCTACCTCCTCAGATCCTCCATATCCCTCTCCGCCTTCACCAAAGTCTCTGTCGATATTTGCCATGTCACTCCTCTAGACTCTCACTAACCCCTTACCTGCAGTATCGTCACAGTCACCTCTAGTCTGTCTCTCTCCCATCTCACTGCCTCCCCTGCCTCATGCTCCCCCGATACCTCTCCCTCCAAATGGGTCACCTATGCCCATAGCTCGCTCACCTCTGCTCACAGCTTGTCTATCTCGACTTGCAACCTCTCTCCCTCCCTTCGCATCTCTGCCTCATGACACGGCATTGCATCAGCCATCTCCAGGAACTCTATCACTCTTTTCTATCTTGGTTCGCAACATGATCACCTTTGCCTCTAATCTACTCCTCGTCGCCTCTACATATCTTAGTCTCTGCTCAGCGATATGTAACCTCGCCTCAGATCCTCTCAACCGCACAGACTGATCCTCTGCTATCTGTGGCATCATGGCCAATGGGTGAATATCATGCACGTCCATATCCATCTCCACTGCTCCTCCCTCCTCTCCCATGTCCATCGCCTTTGCCTCATGTCTCTCCTCCTTGGGCTCAACCCTTGCCCTCTGTCTCCTCCTCCTCCTACCCGGCCTCTGCTGACCTTCCGCCTCCTCCTCCCCCTACCCTCCCTCCTAATGCTCTACTACTATGGCTGCCTCTGACACTCTCGTCCATTGTCCTTCAGCTCTACCTGCTTCCGACTCTCTCCTCTACTGACCTCCTCCTACTATGGTTGCCCTTTTCTCTCTCCTCTGTTGATCTCCTCCTATTATGGATGCCCTTGGCCCTCTCCTCGGCTGCCCTCCTACCTTGCGTGCCCCCGGATCTCTCCTCGGTTGTCCTCTCCCTCTCCCTCTCCCCTATCCTGCCAATCTGACCTCATCCTCTGGTCCAAATCCTAGTGCCCCTATGATCGGCTCCTCTAAGGTAATCTGTAAGGGTCCATGTGATGAAAACCATGCAGCATATCTCACTGTCACTCCTGACTTTGCTAGCCCTCTAGTCCTCCCTAGATAGGTCACTAGATCCTGTTCTAGTGTCTCCTACTGCTCCCTCCTAAACTCTAGCAAAATCGGCTCCCCCCATGGTCGCTCTTGTGAAATTCGTCTGAACTTCTCTGCTGCACCTGGAGTATGTTGTGTTAACCCATATTGCCTCATCACTCGGTCTGGCTTGTGTGACTCCATTATCTGAGGCTCCTTCCTGACTTTATAACATCGGGTCACGAAGTGTCTCCTATGTCTCACCTCATCCTCCTTCCACGTGGTAAAATGTTGTGTCATATATGGCCTCCACACTATCTCCTTCTCCTCCATCTCATCTCCTCCATCCCTCTAAATCTCCACAACCCTAATATTGCCACACCTAGTCATACTCTGCCCCATACTAGTATGCCACTGGTAGTGACGCATCCTCTCGTCCCACTCTCACTACATTTGGCCTGGACACACTAATTTTCTCCCACGCCCATACCTGAAGCAACATCACATGGCACACGTTGAGTCCCTCTCGATAGCATAACAGGTGCATATCCTTGTACAACTGCGTAAGGACGCATGGACCCCATGCGAACTCTCCATCCCTCCCCTCAACAATATGTTGAATCACCTCCATGTAGCTGAGGTTGCAGAACTGTCCACTCCTATCCGATATCAGTATCCTATTGATCAATCTGTACAGGTATAATGGCAATGGTGGTACTCTTAATCCCAAACATTTGTTCACGTCTAGCCCCTTCTTCTGCACAGGCAAGTCCTCTCGCCCAAATAGGACCCACATGGTTTGATCCAATGCCTCCCCCTTTGATCTCATCGCACTCACCGTGTGACCTGCTATGGGAAGCCTCAATATCCAACAGATGTCCTCCAATGTCATTGTCATCTCCTTTGTCGGGAGATGGAAGGTCGAGGTTGCCGAATCCTAACGCTCGATCAAGGCAGTCAGCATCGTCTGGTGTACTTTGATAGACAAATATCCTAGCATGTGCAGTAGCCCCGCCTGGTCCAAGGCCTGATGGTCCGCTTTGGTCATCATTCGTCGTGCCACCTCCATCACATCTGATCTCCTCTCTCGCGTCCACAAGCTATCGAACTACTGCAATCATATCACACAACCTGTCAGTCATTCTCTCCTTCCTTTATTCCTCGACCCTGGGTTCTTTTCGCACTAACCTTCCTTCACTCCTCTAGACAACATTCCTAAGTTGATATTTTTCTTTCTAACCCTTTATCTTTTTTGGGCCCCCTTCTTTGCCCTTTGTGCCTTCCCTTTTGGGACACAACCGTCCCTTTAGGGGCGTGCTGCCCCTTTTCGGGCGGGGCCGCCCCTGGGGGAGGGGCCGCCTATTGGGGCGGGGCCAACTCTCGGGTCGCTGCCACCCTATGGGGCGGGGTCGCCCTTGCGAGATCAGGGCCACCCAAGGTGGGGCATAGCCGCCCTTGCAAGGGTGGGGCCGCCCACGCCAGGGCATGATCACCCCTTCTTGGGTAGGGTCGCCCGTCCTTTGGACATGAACACCCCTATGTGGGGGGGCTGAACTCGTTCTTCTTCTATTTCTACTTGTTTTTTTTTAAAGACAAAAAACTCCCCTTCCCCCCACGTAACAAAATTTTTCGTTTCTTCCTACTTGGTGGGCGGAATTGATTTTCACCCTCTACACATTTTTCTAATCTACCCCCATTCCCAAACCCATATTTTCAACTAGCATTATAACTCAAAAATAAATCACAAAATGCTAAAAACCACAAGGAGGGTTTGGGCCTAACTTGGCATGGGACCGCGCGCTCGTGGTAGAATCTCTGCACCTCATCTCCTCGATGGATGATGTTGTCATCGTAGTCTTTCGACATCTTCACTCCTTGTCTCCTTCCTCCCGTCTTCTCTCTCTCTCACTCAACTGCCAGTTGTGCAAATGAGGAATAGTAATTCTAAAATTACTATTTATAACTTTCTCCCCTCTTTTTAAATTCAAGGTATTTTTTCCCTTTATTTAACTTTTTTCTCCTTCAATTAATCCTCCAACTTCCCAGGCCCACTATTTGCGCCCTGTGTATTCATTTGACTCTGTTCAAAAGCCAATCTTCATGGTTTTTTGAGTTCTCTCCAACAATACCTTATGTTTCTTACCATCGAGAAGTCACCCGAGGCCCCCTTTTTTTTTCCCTAACCTCCCTCTTGAGGGGGCGTACCCTACCATATTCATACATACCTCCTTGGTCATTTTCTAGCGTGATTGGGGCATCTCCTTTCACTCCCCTCCATTTGGGCAGCTCACGCAACCTCTCCCGTGTTGGGGCATCTTTTTTCTAGTCACTTTCTCTACAAAGTCATCTGTATTTTATTTTTCTTCAAAACACTGTTATTCTAACAATATTTCGAAGAGGGGAAAAATGTAGACATCCAAATTTGACCACTCCCATATGGTCAAAATCCTATCATTTATTTGTCTAATTTATTTATATTAATTAAATGACATATTTAATTAATATTATCATGTTCTCTAAGGTTTCTAAATGTATTTAATTAAATACTTTACCCTTTACCATTTTCTCTCTAAATTAAATAAGTGTATCAATTTATTTAATTTAGTCAATTATCTTCTTCAATTTTAAATTCATTATTTTTCTCTCCTTGTGCCATCCTCCATAACCTTTTCACTAATCTGAGTTAATCTAATTAATCCTGGACTAAGATGTGCATATCCTTAATTAGGATTAATGTCACATCCTCCATATTTAGCCACTTGCCTCTAATCTTCATTAATTTTCCTAATCACCTATTTGCACAACTTTAATATAATCACTTAGCTTTTCTAGCATGTCCTTAAGTCAACCTTTCATGGTACTTACTTTATCAAATATTGACCTCTTCCTCATGTGAATTAAAAATTCACACTTATTCCCCCCATGCATTTCTCTTCCCCGTGACCTCTCATAGGTCACATTAGGTACATGGGACAAGGATGTCCTTTAGGAGGACCTTGTTTTTATCCATTGGGTTCTTCCAAGCATGTGAATTAAAAATTCACTTTTATTTATCCAACAACCTCTCCAATCCCCATGGTGATAAGAGTGGACTTTCTAGAAGTCCTCACTTGTCACTTTTAGCCCCACGTGGAGACAAAAAATTCTTTTTTGAAGAAATCCTCTCCAATCCCAAGGTACTTGCAAGTACCTTGGAACCACATGGCCTTTTCCATGTCACTTGTCCTTCTTCCATTTCACTCTCCACATGGAAAGATGTGAGGGCCTGTGAGTCCTCAACTCACCACAACCCTCCATCTTGTCCATGGTTACTCAATCTCAACCGTCCATTTTTCTTTAAATGGAGAGCCTTGGCCTCAAGTTAGGGAGGTCAGAGTTTGAAGATTATTGCATTCAAATCCATTCTTGCATTCAAGCCATTTTGTAGCCATAATAGTCATTTAGTGTATCTCACCTACCATTTTCAATCACTCCATCTACCTCCATTAATGCATGTATTTTATCATCAAGGAGCATACATCAAAACACCATTAAGGGCCAACCAACTCAACAATCTAAGCAAGCAAAAGGTATAAAATTTTGTTTTGTTTTTGTTGTTGTTGTTGTTTGTTTAGATTCAACTAGGCCTAATCCAAGGTGTTGTTTGTGTTTTCTTTGTTGCATTTACATTCTATTTTGCATTTTAGACTTAGTTAAAACACCTGCACACACAAGTTCAAATGGTTTTGTAATATCAATAACTACAAAAATAATTCATACCTACAAAAATGAAAAATTAGATCAATATAATGTGTTTGGAGTTCACATTTAATGAAGCTCAAATATGAATTCTATTTCAGATCGCCCTTTTAAATTACTTAAATTTTCATCCAAGGGTTCTCATGATCAAACACAATTGCTCAAAATGGATTTTAAAAGGAATTTGATTAAGTGTAGATGATGATCCTAGATGAAAACATTCACTCTTTTCTAACCTCCAAAAATAGTATAAGGTAGTCACCAAGCACATCTGCAACTTCCAATTTGAATAAAGGTCATATTGCGAGAAAATTCCACTTTGAAAGTTATGACACCAAAAATAAACTACAAAAAACAATATTACACATTATGGGAAGTTAGGAGGGGAATGGGAGCAAAGGTAGAAATATCAGTGATCGAGGGTTATCCATACAACTATACATATACTATAGGTCAAGGAGCTAGGAGTTGAGAAATAGGCATGTTTCTATGAACTCAAATCTACAATTCTAACAAATACAATGACAAGGTTGGGAATAAATTGAAGGTATGACATAATGGAAGGGAAAAGTTAGAAAAAAGGCATACTCGTGATAGAAAAATACATAACAGTTGGAAATAAGAAAGATACAAGCACAAACCTAATATGTAGAGACTTAGATTGGCTAGAAATGAGACCTGAAAACTAACCACTTTGGATAGAATGTCTAGAGCCTCAACCAACTCATCTAGGTTCATAGGATCAACAATAGTACCTACAATCAAGTGATCATTATCTCAACTACATCACTTGCATACTCCATCATGCTTAAGCATGAAAGCTAATAAAATCAATCCAATAAAACACTTTGAATGTCATATAGAAATCAATGTATCATGTTTCATATCTAACACAAGCATCAAATTTCATCAGCTCCATAACAAGACTCAGTATATGGTAAATACTCAACTCAACCAAATATTTGGAATAACAACCATAGCTAGTTTCGAATAACAAGTATTTAGTAAACATGTTGTAGATAGACCTTTTTAATCCATATATCCAAACCAATTTAAAATCACAAGTACTTGTATTTATATTGTCCTACATAAAGTATCCCTCCTATGTGGCAAATACACACACATGCAAAAAAATTGAAGAATTTCTATACCGTGTAATCCCATGAAACTTATCTAATATTGAACACATATATGTCTCAAAATTCCCATTTCTTCGATAATGTATGATCTAGAAGTGAAAATAGCATCCAAAAGTCCAGATCAATAGCACTCACATAAAGGATATGGTTCATTTCCTCTATAAAATTTAGTGGAAAAATAAAAAAATTGATCTGAAAACCTACAAACACTATCACAAAATATATATTACAAACCAAACCATGGCCTTCCCCAACACCAAGTAGTGTTACACCTATAAAAATGAGATCTTTAGTACCAAAAATTCAACAATTTTTTTATCTCAAAATCCAACGATTCAATCCCAAAGTCAAACACAAAAAAATCAAGAAACTAAAAATACATAAGGCCAAATTAACAACCATTCTTATAATAACAAAAAAAATTCAAAGCCATAGAACATCTCTTGGACTCCTTAAAAAATAAAATTAAAATTGGCACACACAACTCAAGAACCAAACATAAGGTGACACAAAAAACTCATAGCCATACATTTACCCCTCAAAAAAGTCCTCAAAACTAACATCTACAACTTAAGACTCAAACACATGAGAAGACAAGACACAAATAATGCATGTAAAAAATTAGGCACATGAAAAACCTACTAGATCATTCATTGCCAAGTGGACAACGTGGGGCATGAGATTGTTCTACCAAGTAAGTTAAATCTCCTCAATAGGTTCATCTTGAAATCAAATTTAGATTTAGGTTTAATCTTCTTAGTAGTTTTCGCTAAAAATTAAGCAAGATACTGACCATGTGAACACTCGATCTCTAAAATCTAGAATATCTCTAGCCTCACCCAAATTTGATATAGTACACAATTTTTCATTCCATACCAACCAAAAGTAATTGCAATATTGCAATTACTTAAAGCTAACAAGGAAAAACAATTCTAGGAACTCATATGGCTCCATGATTTACATCCTGTATCGTCATAAATTATCACCCTTGAAAATTTCACACTATTTCCCCCCCCCCCTTCATTTATTGGACCTAATTAAGCTCCTGATTTTATAAATTATGCATCTTGAGGCCCATTTTTACTGTTCTTCAATGGATTGCAAGCACTGAATAAATGCATCCATTTAATGTTTTACCTGCTACACCTCATGTCCTAGAAAATGGGGCCAAGACTAGAACGCCCTAGGGTTTCTAAGTCCTATTTTGTTAGGACCCAATTTTTAATATGTCAGTATCGACATTTTAACATTTGAAACCCAACTTACAAAGATTGGCTATCGAGATGTAATTTTTGAGAAATTGAATAAATTCCTATAAATACCTAGTCTTTTCACTATTTGAAACTAGAAGGAAGAAAGAAGCAAGAAGGAGATTTTATGAGAAAGCATTATTATCAAGAGTAAGTCAAGAGAAATATTTTAGTGATTTATTGCAACAATTCAAGATCCAAGCATCATTTCAAAGTGTATGTGAGTTCATGTTGTCATATTATAATTGTTTTGTGAAGGCTAACCCCTTTTGTAAGTCTCTAAAGTAATTCAAGCAATCAAGCAATCAATATCCAAGACCTTCAGATGATGTGCATGACTTCAGTCCTTCAAGGAAGCCATTGAAGGGTGGTGAGTTGTAGCGCTTTATAATTTCATCCTTTCTTTACTATCTATTATCATTTTATCATTGACATTGTCATTATGGAAGTGGAAACACTTACACGGGGTTTGACTAAGGCAAGCCCCTAAATGACACATCTCTTCTCTTTGTGAATGTGCAAATCTTAGGTTTGAATAGGATTGAGGAATGATTGAATAAAAAAAAATTCATTGCTACATTTGAAGCCCTATAGCCTTGTCAACTCATGAAAACTCACCTACAAAATTATTCGATAACACTCTGACAACTCTACAAGCAAAAAAAAAAGTCTCAGATCTAACATCAAAGGACTACAAAAATTGAGCAAGACACCCCTACAAGGACCCAGAAACCCTTAGGTTCCTATGCTATATAGTGGTTGAAACCATTATTTATGGGTAGGTACACAATCCTCTGCACTTCCCAGATTTTCCTGCCAATTGTTGTTTCAGTCTGTGCATTATTGAGATCTTGCATTTTTCATATTAGGGCACATAGTTGAATTAGGTTAATCATAGAAAATCAATTCCAAACCATTTCTAAGGATCAAAAGAATCAAATCTAGGTTTGATTGACTCACAGATTCTTGGTTGAAATTCAATCTAAACACCTTGTTGATTTGCATCCTAATATTTTTTTGCATTAAATTTAGGGTTCCCTTTTTCACATTTTACACATATTCATAAAATATAATCATCTATATTCAACCAACAAATATGACTCAAAATAACTCATATCACGCCACAAACCCAACTGATAATCAAGATTCGATCATGGCACAATAATACCCATCCTCTAAAACAAGGATTATTCATATAAAATAATAGATCATAATCAACAAATCAACCAAAGACTTAAAAGCCCTCCATGATAATAGGTTTTCTACATATTCAAAGAATATAAAGATAATAATCCTCTACTAATAGAATCTACAAACATCAAAGAACTCTCATTGCTCATGTACAATGAGAACCAAGAGCTCCCCATGACACCAACATACATCATAGAAGATCATCCATCACAAAGTGAAAATCCACATCACTATGAAAGATCGAGTACTAAAAGTGATCTAGAGCTACCCATGGTAGTATGATAAACATATTCTGACTAAATATTACACATAACTTGGATACAATTAAAGAGCTCCTAGAGGCAAAAGTAAAACCACAATCTCCAAACAAAGAAAATAACACTTACTATATAATTGCACAAAAATCTTATTGAACCTTGACCATAGCCTCTCATGATAGCAATAAATTATTATAGGCTCCAAACTACAACTTCAAGTGGCCCAATTACTATAGGAATGACACAAGAATCCCAAAGTACTACAACAAGAACCATAGGTATCCAAATACTAATATTTGCCTTAGTACAATGAATATACTAATACACCAAGATGATTGAGAGGTCAACCAGATAAATCTACAACTCCATGGTATCTAACAATACAACCTTGCTACAACAAGACATCAACAACATACTAAGTATCTATAACCAAGTTCTCCATACACCATGTAGGTATATATAAAACAAAATTTGCACATGTGACATCTCAAAGGTGGTAGAAAAGCATGAATGGTGCTCAAGCTAAAACCAAAGAAACTACAAAACTCATAGGTCTTGAATAGTGTAATAAATAAATTTAGTGTCACATTAGTAACATGCAAAATAAAGATAATATGTAGATTTTATATGACTAACATCATATCAAAATTGAGATCCAACTTGCCATAAACCTACACTAGAGAAACCTCATTTCAAGAACCCAATAAGTAACCACTATAAAATGTTAGTGACCAAAGACATACCAATAATTTTACACCAAGAAGGATCTAACCAACTTCCTCAAAACCATATAGGAAGAATGAATGCAAATATGCAACTATCTCCATCCAAAGAGTCTTGAATAATAATATCTTCATTGATCTAAAAATTATTATTTTTATTTTTATTTATTTTGAAAAAGGGGGAAAAATTTATTAATCAAGAGGAAATAAAAAATAGTCCTTACAAGACCAGAACATAAAAGCCAAGCTAAAAAATCCAAACCAAAAAAATAACAAAGCAACACTCCCAGGGAGAGAAAGAACCCTAAGGTCCCATCCACAAAAACACATCACCCAGCCATATCCTCCATAGGAAACCTACCTAAAATCTAAGATTGTTCCCAGGATAATTTCTTCTAATCATCCACCCTCCAATCTCCCATTTTCTCAGCAACCCATTTAGTCATGCAATTGGCCACTTTGTTCCACTCATGTGGGATATGGACAAAGGAAGTAAAACCCAAAGAGAAAATCAGACAAAGAAGTTACATCCAAACCACTATAGCCAACTGCCAATTGGCCCCTTCCAAATTTTTCCCATTTAACATATTAATAAAAATCAAAGAATCATACTCATAAATAATCTTATGCCAACAAAGAGAGAAAGCTCTTTCAAGAGCTATAAGGATAGAAAGACCCTCCATAAAGTTGTTAGAGTGTTGTCCCTTATACATGGAAAAGAGGAAAACTACGTCCCCATTCTTGTCCCTCCCAACACCACCAAACCCAGCATGCCCCATATTTACTCTAGAAGAGCCATCAATATTAATATTTAGGACCCCAAGAGGAGGGGGAGAGATCTTCCTTATCTTCGGGTCTTATTTTTTGTATGAAGACTCCCCCACACCAAAGGAATTCCCCAAATATTACGATCAAAACCCAACCTCCTCATCACCTCCTCCTTACTGGATTCCAAGGGAGTAGACACCTCACATTTAGAAAACATTGTTTCTTGGACCATGCCAATGATTCTTTTCCAAAGTTGTTGGGCCACCAGATTCCTTGAAAGATCATCTAGTTCCTTTCAATCCATAACTACCACAAGATAAATGAGTGACCAATACTCCATGCCACCTAAAGAAAGAAATTCATTGTCGAAGGCCTCCCCAAACTTCTCCAAAACTCAACCAAAGAGGAAGGATGAATACAAGACTACTTCCAGACTCCCCACCATAAATGCCAGATACCTCTATAATATGAGCGTTGAAAAAATAAGTGAGAAACACATTCCTCACTATTACCACACATAACATAAATAGACGACCCTTGAAATCCTTGCCTCTGGAGATTGTCCTAGATAAGGAACCTATTCCAAGCAACAAGCCACATGGAGAATTTTCATTTAGTCCATGCAAAAATATTCCATGCGTTCTTCCACCAAATGACCTTCATCACCCCATATTTCTAGAGATTCAACTCCTGATATTCTGAGGCCACCAAATACACCCCTAGGGTCTGGGCCTCGGGCCAAGATATCTCTCCCCCTTAGATAACTACAATATCTTCCAACTAAAATTCCTCTTAATTCTTCTTTCTCCTCATCAAAACCTCCAAGTGGCCACTCTGAAGAATCCTTCCATCTAAACACCTCCACTTGCCCCAAGTTATGGGTTGATTTAAAATGCTCAACTCGAGATCATATAGCCTTTGTGAATCTATGAAAAAGAGTCTATAAGTGAGGGTACATGGACATGATTGGGGTAAAACCATCCCAAGATTCATACCAAAAAATATCTTCATATCGCCTGTTACAAATCCAGAATAATCCTTGCTTAATTAAATTGTCATCCTTTTTAAGGGTGTCCCAAATCATAGAACCCTTACCTGCTAGGCTAACTCTAGGCACATCCTTCATCACCACCCCCTTAGATACTTGGAGGTGAGAATCTTGGCCCAATATTTATCTTAATTATTATACCAATGTTAGTAAAGCTTAATAACCAAGGCGTAGCCAATGAGGCCAAATTATTGTAACCCAAGACTACCCTCCTACTTCAATCTATATATAGTCTCCCACTTAACCAAACTTCACTTTGACGAAGCCAAATTACTAGCCCATAAGAATTGTCTTGTGAGAGCATCCAGATCCTTAATAAAAATTATAGGCACAACATGGACCAAACACCTGTAAATAATAAGAACTTGGATCACATATTTTAATAGCAACACTCTACTTGCGAAGGAGAGCCACTTGTGAGTCCAATGGTTAACCCTTTCACGAAATTTGTCCAACATAGTTTTCCATGTCCCTCTAGGTAAGGATCCAACAAAGAGGGGAATGCCAAGATATACCAAAGGAAGACCACCTTAATATGAAATCTAAGGATTTAAACAATTTGGTGTTGAATCAAAGGAGGGGTATTGAAGAAATAAATGGAGGATTTCCCTTCATTAATCTGTTGTCACGAGGCTACAAGATAAATATCCAAAGTTTGTCTGACATTAGTCACCTCTCTAATTTTAGAAACTCCCATAAACATAGTGTCATCTATAAACTATAAATGAGATTGGGGAGGCAAGAGGTTGCCACAACACCAACCATGAATATAACCTCAAGTGGTGAACTTGAGATTTAATGAATCATCCCAGGCCCTCAATCAATAAAATAAACAAGTATGGAGACAAAGGGTCTCCCTGTCGGAGGCCTCTAGAAGCACAAAATAGAGTTGAGAGCTCACCATTGACAAGCATGGATTAAGAGACAAACGCTACACAAATCATCACCCAATTAACCCATTCACTACTAAAACTAAAGGGTAGGAAATTTTTTTGAAGGAACGACCACTTTACCTGATCATAAGCTTTGGCCATATCTAGTTTGATGAACATATAATTCTCCTTTGAATTCACCATAGAATGAATAGTCTCAACTGCAATGACTACACCATTGAAAATTTGTTTACCTACCACAAAACCATCTTGCTCCTCAAAAATAAGCTTCTTAATCCACTGTTTAAGCCTCTTTGCAATCAGCTTGGAGATAATCTTATATACCACATTACAAAGAGTTATGGGCCTGAACAAGATCAACGAATTAGCCCCTTCCCTTTTTGGAATAATGACAAGAAATGTGGAATTGATAGCTTTCAACATTTGTTTGTTCCTTTGAGATTCTTGAACCACCTCCAGTATTTTGAGTTTTTAAATTTCTCAAAATTCTTGAAAGAATTCTATTGGGAATCCATCAAGTCCAGGGGTTTCCCTTTCTTCATATAAAATATAATTCCCTCCAACTAGTCTAATTTTTTAAATAAAGATCACAAAGCCTATAGATTTGAACAACATGGATTTGTAACATGGAAGTGCAAATATGCAATATGACCAAAAGGTTGTTTAGGAATTCCAAAGCAACCCCACAACTATCACCAAGTACATGAAAATAAAGGAACCAAGTTGTCTATAAGTTGCTAGGTCACCAAAAAACCAACTCTACAATCCACATGTAGTTAGGGGCTAATCATCCAATGCTTCTACATAACTAGGGCTAAACCATATATCTATTATAAGCACTCTAGATGGTAGTCAATATAGCTAGTTCTTTTCCATGTGACAAGAGAGACAAAAATAAGCCCCCAACATGACCACATGATAAAGGAACATAAAAATCATGCCTAAAGGTAGTCCCACACTATTGAATAGGAGCTCTAGGTTACAACCTCAAAAACATGCAAAAATGTGTGCAACTCTAGGCTCTTCTACCTTACACATCCAATGCCCAATATGTTGTTCCATTGAATCACTACATATTTTTTCCTTAAAAACCAAATAAAAGCTACTATAAAATCTCATTTAGTAAAACACATAACATCATGTCATGATTATTCACATAAAAACCAAAACATGTCATATATTAAAAAATAAAATTATATAAATAAGTGTAAAACAATTTAAATAAAATAACTCTTCAAACAAAAATAAAGTAAACAATGTAAATAAAATGAAATAATTCTAAGCTAAATAAAATAACTCAATATTGTAGATTTTTAACTAGATGTATTTAAGATATCCATACTAATTACTTCACTAATATAGTAAAATTAAATAAACTTCTTTTTTACTATTATTCTATATATTTAGATTTATAAATTTTGAATTATTTATTATGTTGAAAGAGCATAATTACAATGACAACAAGAAATAAAATGGAGTGTAATAGGACATATTAAGAAAAGATATTTAATAGTCGGCATATATTTTTAAATAAAATATAATAATTGTAAATAATTGTAAACTAATATAAATTAACTTTCAAGCAAATACAATAATTCAAAATTAATATCTTTTGATGTTTTTTAAATAAATGTATTTAAGATATCTATACTAGTAATTATATCAAAGACCTTAATGAATATTTATAATTAGAATATTATTTAATATTTAATTTATGATTTTAATAATTTCAAAACAACTTCTACCCATAATTATTATATATATTAATAATAAAAATAAAAAGTACCAACTTAACTATAAACACTTTTAAACATTAATTAATAATTTTATTTTTTTTAAAATATATTAAATAATAAAACATAAACTATTATCTATTCAATTAACATATTCAAGCTCTTCTACTTTAAACATCTAAACCCAATATGGTGTTCCATCAAACCTCTATGCCATTCTACCATGACTCTCTACTATACATTCTCATTCACTAAGACACATAACATTAGGTTGTTATTGTGTACATAAAAACTAAAACATGTCATATAAAAAAACTATATAAATAACTATAAAACAATTCAAATAAAATAACTTTTCAAACAAAAATAAAGTAAACAATGTAAATAAAATAAAATAATTTTTAATTGATTATAAACTAAATATAATATCTCAATATTTCTTAGTTAGCTGTATTTAAGATGACTATACGAATTACTTTATCCCTATTAAAAAAAATCATTTTTACTATTATTCTAAATATTTAAATTTATAAAATTTTGAATTTTGTGTCTGGTGCTGCTTAATTTCTTTGGTTTCTGGTTGTTCTATAGTTCAAAGTTTGTTTTGAACTATGTTTTTTCTCTTTTGGCCCTTGGGCCCCTTGTGAAGGGTACAACACCCTGAAAATGCTGCTTAATTTTTCAAAAACTAGGATGACTGCATGGAGTGTAATGCCTTGAGTGTGTTAACAAAAACATCAAATAGCTGATTTATATTTTTAAATAAATTAAAATTATAAAATCTCTTTCTTAAATAAAATAAAATAATTTTAAATATTTCTAAAGTATTATAAATTAAATCTCAAACAAATACAATAGCTCAATATTAATATCTCTTTGGGTTGTTAGATAGATGTGTTTAAGATATCTATAATAGTAATTATATCAAAAACTTTAATGAATATTTATAATTAAAATTTTATTTTTTAATATTTAATTTGTGTGTTTTAATCATTTCAAAACAAATTCTATAAATAATTAATATATCCATAAAAAAATATATATTTTAATAATTAATAATTTAAAATACCTACTTAATTTATAAACACTTATAAACATTTATTAACAATTAATTTTTTTTAAAAATATATAAATGTTATTAAAAAAATGATTATCTATTCAATTAATTTTATTTTCTTGTTGTAGAGAACTTGATTAGAGTAATTAAGGATAGATACAACCTATGCAAGACATATCTTTCTATTTGATTTTACTTTTTGGTTAGTTAGAGGTGACATGACATGTGGTAGACAAAGTTGGATAGGAAATCATAATGAAAAATTTGAATGTTGCCTGAAGGGTTATAAATTAGTTAAGTTTAATTGAAGATAGTGCTAGTGCTAGTATGTTCATTAATTAGTTATCCATCAATTCAAATTTCTATAAATAAGATTGGGTCGTATTCACCCTTCAAATCCCCACAAATATGATTAAACCAAATTGATCAATTATATCATCATACTCATGATAACTTAATCAAGAGATGACTTATAATTTAAAAATATGCTCTCATAATATATTAAAAACAACCTTAAATGCAAATACATATTTCCTCATAATATTACAATCCAATTATATGTAAACAAAATTATTAACATTTACACAATCCAATCATTTCCAAGTAAATTAAATGATAAAAATCAATGATTATCTATTCAATCAAAATTAATTTGTTTTTAGAGAGTATGTTTAAAGTAGTTAATAATAGATACAACCTATGCAAGAGGTATCTTTCAATTTGATTTTACTTTTTGTTTAGTTAGAAGTGACATGACATGTGATAGGCAAAATTGGATAAGAAATTGTAATAAAATAAATAAATATTGATTAAAGTGTTATAGATTAGTTAAATTTAATTGAAGATAGTGTTTGATCATTGATTAGTTATATATTAAGATTCAAATTCTCATAAATATGATTGGATTCCACCTTTCAAATCTCCATATAATTGAACCAAATTGATGGATTAGATGACCCTACTCATGATATCTTAATCAAGAAATATCTTATAATTTAAATATATACACTCCCATAATAAATTATAAAATCCAGTTATTTCCATAATAGAAAAGATTTGACTGTCAATTTATCCCTAGAATTCAACACCTGCACCACCCTAGCCACATCCCGGAGGCTTCCTTCCAAGTTCCTAGCATTTTATAGGTCGAGCTGCTAAAAGCATCTCTATATTAAATAATAGAGTGCAACACCTGCACGTTTTGGCTTCTAGTTGAAGACTTCCAGTAAAAAACCAGTAGGCTAGTGCCTTCCACCCGTGAGGGAAATAAACGTGCCCTTAAATCCATCCGTAGGTTAACTTACAGCTCACGTTGATGCTCTGACAAGACGACTCAGGGACGGGCCAGCTAATATTCCACCTCGGCAACTGTGACGGATGTGACCTGCCCATCTAATCACGTTACTTTAACCCAAGCCCAGTAAAACACTTTCCCCACTTCCAACAATTTGCAGGCCCGCCTTGGGAATGGTGGGCCCGGGCACGCTGCATCTTTCACATTTTTCATATCTTTTTCACCGGGGTCAAGTTTATCCAGAGTTAGTCAGTCGTCAGTGGTCACTCGGGGCACGTGTAAGAGGACGCCAACACAGCTGTCTCCAATAATGGAGAGCGGCACAGCAGTGATGGGAATTCGCAGGACCACCTGCGTAACACGGTAAATAATAGCTGCCAGCAGGGCGCTCTTCTGTCAATCGCTTTCAAACCTTAATCACCGCCCTAGCCTGCCCTATTTAACTCGTTGCCTGAACGTTTCAAAGTCACTGGTCTGCAATTACTGTTTTGTTTGAAAGCTTGAAGTTGTAGTAGTAAATTCTCAAGGTTTAGGGTTTTATCAGAGAAATGGCGAGTTCGGGATTTTCGATGGCCGCGAGGCTTGTGTTTGTTGTCTATGTTGTGGAGTTGATTTGCTGTGGGCAGGCGAGAAAGCTCACGGCTCTGGTTGAAGAGGAGCCGCTTGTTTTGACCTACCACAAAGGTCCTCTGCTCTCCACGGCCCCCCTTGATGTGCATGTGCTCTGGTACGGGAAGTTTACCCCTGTTCAGCGGTCCATTGTGGCGGACTACCTCCAGTCCCTGGGAGCACATTTGCACGGGAAGGCTAAGATGCCGTCTGTTTCTTCATGGTGGAAGACGACTGAAAAGTATGAAATTGTTGCTTCTAATAAGGCTGCTGAGAGCATTGCGAGGCTTGGGAAGCAGAAGATCGATGAAATGTATTCCCTGGGAAAATCGTTGAAGAGGTCTGATTTAGCTTCTTTGGTTGAGGGTTCTGTTAAGTCCGGTGCTCTGCCTCTGCCTGATAAGGACAATGCAGTGTATTTGGTGCTTACAGCTGAAGATGTTCTGGTTGAAGGTTTCTGCATGAATTCTTGTGGATACCATGCCAATGTTTTACCGTTGGCTGCAAATGGACAGAAGGTTCTTCCATACGCATGGGTTGGGAACTCGGTTTCTCAGTGCCCTGGTCAATGTGCATGGCCCTTCCATCAGCCTTTGTATGGCCCCCAATCTCCTCCTCTGATTGCCCCTAACGGAGATGTGGGTATTGATGGAATGATCATCAACATTGCAACTGTTCTAGCTGGAGCTGTAACAAATCCTTTCAATACTGGTTATTTTCAAGGCGATGCTGCAGCTCCCTTGGAAGCTGTTTCAGCTTGCCCAGGAATATATGGGAAGGGTGCTTATCCTGGTTATGCTGGGGAGCTCTTGGTCGACGGCACAACGGGAGCGAGCTACAACGCCCATGGACTCAATGGGCGCCAGTTTTTGCTTCCTGCCATGTGGGATCCAGCAACCAAGTCATGCAAGGCATTGATATGATATGAACAATTTTGTAGTAAGATAGCAAAAGAGATTAGCGGTAGAAAGAAGATGGAACCTGCACGTAGTAATTCTTTATTCTTTATACAATGATGGAGGCAAACTTTGTTATATTGCGATTCTTTATTTTGTCTACGGTGATCATGTGTTAACCCTGCTCTTATCTTTTCCCGTTATTACGAAATGCAATCAGGCAATCATACGGAGGAAAGTAGATCAATAGAAAATTTCATCTGGAAGTGTTGGAATGTTAAGGGTAGCAGAAAAAATCATCTCGACAGAATGAATTCTCGCAAGGAAAACGATCGCATTAACTTAATTAAAAGAAATTGACGAAGAAAATAAGTGATCAATGAAGCAAGTGGAAAAATGATTTAAAAATCTGTGCATTAATTGAGTCAGTATTATCAATAACTGTCCCTAATTCAACCAAATAAACATTTACCCCCGCTCCGTTCAACAATATTTGAGAGGATTAAGGAAACTTCAAATGTCAGTACTCTACGGACCAAATACTTGACGGATAAGTACGGGTTTGACGGAAAATGGGGTCACGTCAGGAGGAATCATAAAATGAGACGTTTAATTAAGTGGAGTAATTAATTATCAATCATCTTTATTATAGAAGCTGAGATGTGTTATGAAGAAATTGAAATATTAAGATTATTTTGTAAATTTGAGAAATCTAAAATTTAAATTGTAAATAGTATAATAGTATCTTAAAATATATCTGAATTACTATATTTAAGAAAAATAATTTGATATACTTTCTTTATTAAAAAAAAAATCTATGTGACTCAACAAATTATTAAAAATATTCTATATTTTACTCAACAAATTATTAAAAAAAATTCTATATTACTCAACAAATTATCTTATTTGATCTAATAAGATGTTATTAGTTGATATTTTAAAAATCTATATTACTCAACAAATTATCTATATTACTCAACAAATTATCTTATTTGATCTAATAAGATGTTATTAGTTGAGATTTTTTAATCTACTTGAATATGTTCTGTTTATTTATTATTGTAATTTATTTTTATACAATTGTAAAAATATTTATCAAAACATAAATATAAGATAAAATATATATTTTAATAAGAAATAATTTAGAACTTTTAAAAAATTGAGTCGCGAATTAGTGTGAATTTGATAGTTTTGCATAAAGGAGTCATGAACATGATAGAGATGAATAATGAAATATAAGAATTATGATCAAAACCATTATGTAAATGTGTAATTATGACAAGAAAATGAGGACAATTATAAGAATTATAATCAAAATCATTATGTAAATGTGTATAATTATGACAAAGAAGAGATAGTTACAAGAATTATACACAAAGAAAAGATTTTACAATCTATAAATAGAGACATAATTAAACAAAGAAAAGATAGTTACAAGAATAAATACATACAATTACAATAAGAAATAATAAGAATTATAATCAAAATCATTATGTAAATACACAAAGAAAAGATTTTACAATCTATAAATAGAGACATAATTAAACAAAGAAAAGATAGTTACAAGAATAAATACATACAATTACAATAAGAAATAATAAGAATTATAATCAAAATCATTATGTAAATTTGTATAATTATCACAAAGAAAAGATAGTTACAATCTACAAATAGTTGTGCAGTATTTTGTAGATAGAACCACTTTAAATAAAATGCATAAATAAAACATATTAAGTAATTTGTAGGGGTGTGATATTGATACTTCAATGTACTTTTATTCAATTATCAAAAGGAAAAATTTCCTATAGTTTTCATGTCCTTACAAAGAAGAGAAGGGAATGTATGTGATAGTATAATTCCTACAATTCTCGTGTCCTTACAAAGAAGACAAGGGAATGTATGTGATGGTATAATTCCTACAATTGTCATGTCTTTACATGAGAGAATGAAAAGCTCTCTTGTTTAAAATTGTATGTACTACATCTAATGACTTTGTTTAGTGTGCTTATCTTGTGAACTTCATCTAGTTTCTTGCAATCTCAAATTGTATGCATTACATCTAATGACTTTGTTTAGTGTGCTTATCTTGTGAACATTGTCTAGTTTCTTGCAATCTCAAATTGTATGCACTACATCTAATGACTTTGTTTAGTGATTATCTTGTGAACATTGTCTAGTTTCTTGCAAATCTCATTAAAAGGAACACCTATAAAGTAAATCTCAAATTTGTAAGCTAAAATTGTTCTTATTTGAACTTATAACCAAATTCAACAAATGTGGGAACAAAAGAAAGCATATGATAAAATAATTTATCTTGTGAACATTGTCTAGTTTCTTGCAAATCTCATTAAAAAGAACACCTATAAAGTAAATCTCAATTTTGTAGCTAAAATTGTTCTTATTTGAACTTATAACCAAATTCAACAAATGTGGGAACAAAAGAAAGCATATGATAAAAGGATTTTTTTTTCTCCAAGTGACAATGGACTTGATTTTGATATGCTTTTATGTTTGGTGTATTGTTGATAACATGAAGTATATAGTGAAAAATTAAAATCTAATGAAAATGAAATTAAACCTTTTAGAGAAAAGATAGGATTTTAGAGCACAAAGAAATTGAGATTATAAACATGCAACTTGATTTTATTCACATATAAGAACTAGCATTCCATATTGTACTCATGAATTTGATTAATTAAATGTTCAATACTAAATATCTTGTGAAAATGTGCATAAAATATTAAAGATGGCTCTAGAAGTTTCTTGACAATGCCCTTACATGAGAACAAAAATAACATCTCATATAAGAATGAGGGAACAAAAGATAACTATATAACAAATCACAAAATATGCTAGCTAATGAAACATTGAAATAGATTCACTTTTCTAGTATATGATTGCATTTATCTTACAAACTTGAGTTTGAACAAAAATTTTAGCTTATCATTTTCTTGGGTTTAATAAAATATTGGTCAAGGATGGAGAGTTTCAATTGTTTATAAGTTAGAGGAGACACTTAGAGAGGTCTCTTAGGGATAACCTATGTGTCTCCTCACACCCTATGTTTGAAATTGACATAGTTATGCTCTCCCCAACATTTTGCCTATTTCATCTAACAAATAGAAAAATTGCCACTTAAATCTTAAAAATAATATTTATAAAACAAAAACATACTTTGTTGTCTTTCTTGGTCAATTTACTCATTTCACATTAAAAGAAAAAAATATGCAACCTTTGAAAACAAATTTTAATTCAAATGCTACATTTTGACACCTTCCTTGCCCTTATAACTCCTTTCTTCTAAAAACCAAAAATAATACTATTCAAAATATGTTTTCTATTGCATTCTTTCACCACAATTGTAATTTTCACCTTGTCATACTCTTTTTTCTAAACTTTCACTTTTGGAATTTGTTCTTTTCCAAATTCAAAGCATCAAAGGTTTTGTAGGCAATAGATGCAAGATTGGCCTTGTTTTGAGACTCATGGGACAAAAAATATTGGTGCTCTTTCCTAGTGTTTATAGCATACACATATCACAATGATGTACATGACTATGAAACAAAATCAATGAAGTGCAATAATTTCTAGAGATTGTTGAGACTCTCCTACACCTCTATGTGCTAAGGTCCCAAGATAGAGCCATTTTTTACCCTCAATTTGTGTGAATAGAGATGCCACCTCTATTTATCCAATTTCAAGGCAATTCAAAGTTCAATTTTATTTGTTTGGGGTCTACAATTTTGAAACTCAAGCACCTAGAGACATTAAAAAAAATGTTATGCAACATTAAGTATAATTCATACATGTGATCTTGGAGCAGTTAAACTTCATAGAACACATTACTCATTGACTCAATTATCTAATGAATAAGGCACTACAATAGAAATTGGCTTCATTAATTGATCTTCGTACACCAAGTGACTTAAGGGGTTAAATTGACATATTGGGTTGTCAAATTTGCTTAAAATTTTTTATCATATATTTGATGACACCATTTTAGTTTTTTTTCCTTTGAACACATTTAAATTTATTTAATTCTTTTAAAAATAACACATTAAAAAAGTGTGCAAACATTTTATTTATGGACCAAGGAGATAAAAAATTGTACTTTCTATTTAATTGAAAAATATAAGGAAAAAGTAGTGCAATACCATCAACAAAAATAAGAGTAATTATACTTAAACAAAGATTTATTTCTTAGGCTTTAGCCATGTAGATTTCTAAATTGTTCCTATAAACCTAGCTAATAAATGTCATACACATTGTAACTTGTTTCTAACCAATATGTGTCATACACATTGTAGTGTGGGGATAACAATTCTTGAGGGTAGAATTTTTGTGATAGTTAATTGGTCACATCAAGTTAAATTTTTAATGTTCAATGTCATTAATGAATGATGAATTTGTTATAATAGATTCAATTTTGATTATTCAATTGCATATTTGTATTGACAATGGATTTTAGTATAACTTGAGTTGTACACTTATGTCAAAATTTTTGAGAATTGTGAAAAATAACTAATAACTTCAAGCTTTGTATCACTCATTGGCTATTTAATAATATTGGCTCCTAACTTTACATTAGTCTTATTAATTTACATAATTTTCATAAAATTATATTTTGTTTCAAAAATCATTGTTTTATTTGTGAGCATGAATTTATATTCTCTTTATCTATTTAAAATTAAAATTCATATTCAAGTCTATTTTTTTGGAAAATTCCAAATGATTTGAATGAGGTGCTTAAATGTTATTTTTGGTAAGTTGAGTGCAAAGCCCCCGATATTGTTTCCCATGTTTAGTTTTATGTAATATTCCAAAATCCCCCAAATCAAAACTTGTGAATTTAGTATTGCATAGATGTTTGATATGTGATTGTTAGGATTCTAGCCTAGTTATTCTTTATCATAATATATATTCTACTTTATAATCAATGAATAAAACCAAAGTGAAATTTTATGATAAAAAAATCTCCTAAATGAAGTGCCCATGAACTCTAATGTGCTTTATTAATGGAAATAAGCATCTTTAATAAGAGTAAATAGCTTTTGTTTTTTATTAGAGGTAAAGCAAGTTTTGAAGGGGCCCCGAAAGCCTTTACAAAAAGATAGTTGTCTCAAAAGAAAACCACACAGATCAACAAACAACCAACACACAACAAAACATCAGCAAAATAATTGTCAAAAAGGAGGAGAAAAAATAATAACTAAAAATTCTTCAGAATATTAGCAGCCTCCACGTCGCTTTCAATTATCTTCCGATGCACATCTATTACATCAAAAATCTCTTTGGCAAGTACCCCAACTTTTAGCTTAGTTTTGTTACATGTTTAAGTACAGGGCCCCATTTCACTTACCTCTTTAATCAAAACACCATGCAAACCAACAACATTTCCAACACCAACCTTACCAACCGAAGCTTACTACATCCACTACTTGTTCCCAACAGTGTCCTTATCACTCAGAGCTTCCTCCATCCACTTCCTAGCCTTCTCATTGAGGATACTTAGACCCTTCACTTCATTCCTCATAGCAGATTTGGTCACTTCCACAACCTTATCCAACTTCAGGTTAACCTGTTCCATCTACTCTTCCAAGGTCACAATCCTCTGTTCAAAAATTTGCTTCAACTTAAGCATTTCATCAACAACAATATTTAAAGCATCAAAAAGTTGGTTAACTTGAGCCTATAGAGAGGACTCTGAAGATTCCCCAACTTTAGAAACCCCCTGAACCTTCACATTGGTCATATTAAGCTCATAAAAGCCCATTTGAATAACCTAAACAGGGAGATAGTACCCTCCTTTGCCAAACCCAAAACATTAGGCAAATCCTCTTAGTTAAAATTGAACACATCCATAGCCTCCGCTTCAACCTCCTGGGAAACACTATTCAGGTTTTGACTGTCAATTATCTCTTTCCCTTTAACCCTAGCAACCAACGTCTGTATTTTGCGAAGAGAGCTCGCAATTTCATAGCAACAATCCTCCCTCTATTCTACATCTCCATCCCTTGTTCAAGAATTTCCATGTTATCTTGTCTGCCAACAACATTTGGAGGAGACTCAACACCAATTGACTCCTCCTGAATAGGGCTACCAATCCGCTTAGCCATCTTCTTGCTACTTCCACCCTTTAAACCCTTTTTTCTCTTAGACCCAAACATAGGGGGCATAGTACTCTTTTCCCCAATGACAACTTTCTTTCTTTCATGAGGGTAGAGGGTTCACCCGTCTCGATTTTACAGGGTTTTTCACCAACCACCCCCTCACTACAAGTTTCATACTCTACGAAAATAGGGTCATATTTACCTTTCTTGCCACCCTTAATAGGAGTAGGGGGCTCTGAGTAGACTTCCATAGAAACCTCCGATTCAGGTTCATAATCCTCATCCTCCTCTGACTCAAACTCATACTCCAAATCCACATTCTTCTTCTTCCTTTTAGGGACCTTCTCAGGTTCCTCCTTTGACACAATCTCATACTCCAATCCCAGTTTATTTTTCTTTCCTTTGGGAGCCTTCTCAGGATGCTTAGGAACCACATAAGACTTGACATAATATGATATGAGGAGAATTAAGCCAACATCAAGCACAAGATTTTTGGGATTACGCTTGTGATCCTTAATCCCACTTTCCAAAGATGCCAATAGATAGAAAGGAAAAGAAACTTTCTTCTTGTGTCTAAAGTGATTAAGAAGGACAAAATGATAACCAAAAATGATAGAGAATGACCTTCTAAGGTTATATACCTCATAAGTTGATTTGTGATGTCTCCCCAAAGAGCCTTGATAGAACTACGGTAGTAGCGACCATTTTTAGCACGCTCAAGCTTCTTGCCTTCATCATCTTTAAAGAAGATCTGCAGTGCAACATTAGACTCCTTCTTGTCTCTATACACTTTCCTGCCCTCAGTAGATAGGCATGTGATACTAGAAATAAAGTCTTAATTAATGTTAAATTTAGTTCCACCCAATTTTAGGACCCTGTTATGTCAGCCCTTAACAAAAAAATATGTTACCTTCGGATCATTCCCATGGAGTCTCTCATATATGACGTAGTCCCACCTAGCTACAACCGGTCCCATACTTTAGACTTGGATTTCAAGGTATCATAGGAAAATGGCTCAGCCATGTTTCTTTCTCTGCCCATGATCACAGACACAACGAAACCCAAAATCTTGAGAACTTTGCAAAAAATGAGAATAAGCCTCAAGAACAAAGGAAAATAATTACCCAAAATCCATGTGAAAATGCCTAGGTGGTAGAAAGTAATTATTAACCTTAAAGGCCATCCCATACAGAGGATTTTAAATTATCAAAAAACCAAGCACGATCTAAGTCGAGATCACTCCAAAGGATAATCTGCCACGTGAATAGGAACATGTGAAAACAAGTTATAATGAATTCAACGCCCTCCTTAACATTTTTGGATACCATTATTAAGACAAGCAACGGCCTCAATAAGAAGGGGATCATCCTCATCCCAAATCCTATGAACGTTAACACCAATATTAGCAAAGACATCCGCTAGACCATTACCCTCTCTAAAAATATGTGATATATAAAATTCATCAAATGAATTCAATATATCAATCACATCCAAGATAAGGGATTCAATAGTCCGAGAGGGAGGAGTAGAATTCTTCAAGTTATTAATAATAATTAACGAATCTCCCTCTAACCAAACCTTCCTGAAACCTTTAGACTGATCAATCTTCAACCCATGATAGGCAGCTAAAAATAGCTTTTGTTATCATATAATTAAGTGAAATTTTTATTAGTACCTAGATGAAACTCTTCCAATAATCTCATAAGCCACATTGATTTTTTGTAGTCCACCTTTGGTTAAAGAGTTATAAAAGATAGCTATTTAGGTACTCCATAGACCCACACCATATTTTGAGGCATATCTTGAGGAATATTTTGTTTTAATAGGGTAATCAATTTGATCTATAACACAATACTCAAAGTAATATTGACTCTTGGTGTAGGAATAATAAACACCATAATTTATTAACCTTTAATATACTTTAAAAGTGAATTTATCATTTTCTAATACTCAAATAGTGTTCTGTAAAAATCAAGATGTAATACCTATTATATAGGTAATATCTAATTTAAAAATAGTAAGGTAAATAAAACTTATTACAAGGTAAGATTGATATTTTTATATGATAAATTTAAGTATTAAATAAACATCAGCCTCAATAACAACTAGTTTGATAATATTATATTTTTTAAGTTTATACTTTATTTTGTGATGCTTATGATTGATTTTAGAATATAATCAATTTGAATTAAAACAAGGAATTAGATTTGATATCTCCAATAATTAATTCAATAATAAGAAATTTAATTATTTTTAACATAGCTATAATGATGTATCAATGCTTAAAATGAAGATGGTTCATGGATCTTTATCAAGGATATCATTAAGGCATTAGATTTTCACAATCAAATGCAGTTATAATTTTCATGTTATTCAAGGAGTGAGAAGTCTTTCAACTAAACATATGGTAATAGTTGAGCTATTCATTCCAAGTTTACTCCCTAGATAGTTTCTTAAGGTGGCAACATCAATTATAAGTAGGTGCATTATTCCTAATAAGTTTAGAGGATTTATTTAGTACGTTTATATATACATCTATATATGTAGATATAACAACTATAGATGTTCCTATTCAATTATTTATTTAAATAGTTTTGGTATTAGTTGTCTTTTTTAAAGTGTATTAAGTATAATAAATTATTACATAATATATTGGTAACAGTTCAGTAGTTATGTATAACTATAGCTTTATGAATATAGGAGATAGTTGTAGATTGTGAGATAACTTGTAAATCTTGTCTAACTAGAGCACTTATATACATCAACTCTTTGATTGAATATTCCTTGCTATGTTTGTTGGTTTTTTTGTGTTGAAAAAAGTTTTTTATTCTAGTGTTAATTATATAGGAAAAGGCTAGACATCTCTACATCACCTAGTTGAGGTGGTCACACATATTATATATATGTGCTTGTTTATCAAGTGTAAGGATGAAGTAATGTATTTATTTTAGTGTTAGAAAATAAATTTACAATGATCATTTAGTTAAGGTCTCAGTGTCATTGAATTTGAATTGATGATTCCACATAATTGCTTCATAAAAGGAAGGTTCAATTATAATTACATTATATTTAAAATTAATGATTTGATTTATAATCTTGTTGTTCAACATATTTATGCACTATGTATGATTTTTTCTATCATTCCTTACACATCTTCCATCATTTTCATAAACATAAAAATATTTTTTAGAATTAATAGTAGTAAATGCATCAAGTTTTTCTTTCCTTCTACTATTGGCTTTTGATTCACCATGTCATCCTTGTGTCTTTGCAAAATAGGATGGACTATTTTATCCATTTTATTATAAAAAGAATGAAAATTAATTGAGAGCAATGCCAACCTCCTTAGTTTTCAAAATCCTCGTGTACTTCATCAAAATTTCATCCTCTTGGATGCCTTTACCCATTTGGGCATACCTTTTTAACTTGTGGTATTGTCCCTTAATGAACCTCTCTTCTCTATGACATGTGTGATAAAATTTATTCTTGATTATGTTTGTTGCAATATAATAATATTCAAATAATTTTGATCAATATCCTAGCTATGAAAACTCATCCAAGGCTCTCATCAAATTATTTCACATACAAGGCAATCATCTAAACTTGAAGTATGTACATATGACAAGGTCTTATATGCAAAACAATGTAAATTATATGTCATCTCTTACTTTTAGAGGTGATGCTTCTCTTATTATTTTTATGGCCCAAAACTAGAATGAAAAATCTCAAAGACATAGTCATGACCTTGGGAAGCATAGTGAGATTCAAACACAATTTAATAAATATTCATTTGTAGTTTCTATAGTACTCTTTTTATGGACTAAAGGACTCGTTAAGTTCAAAAATTAATTTTGTCAATACATGATATTGAATTATAAATTCAAAGCCCTTTAGATCCAATGAGACTAGAATACATATATAATCCAATTAAAAATTCCAAACTTCCCAATCCAGCAACAAATATAGCAAATAGAAAACATGGGTATCCTCATAATACATTCACACTATTTTACCATATATAGAAAATAGGTTTCCAAATTGAGATAAGTTTACATTTACCAATGAACTCCCAATACTAAATGTGGAAGCATAAATAAAGCATGTAAGCAATTTTAAAAATGCCTTAAAGATGTGTTCTCATGGACTACAATTTGACAAGAATCCAATTTATCATATCGTTTGTTTTGGATAGAAGAATATTTTCCAATTTATTAAAAATTTACCACCCAATGTTTAACCTACTAATAGTTTGAATCACATTGTATGCTAGCCAACTTGACACCTTGTTTCAAAAACTTGTGCAACCGAGTCTTCCAATGACATAGATAGAACCCAATAGAGAGTTGACAATTGGATTTATTTTAAATGACATATGGATGGTTAAAATGAATAATTAGAAAGGAATATTTAACAATCACCCTTTAGATAAGATCAAGCTGATCATCTCAAGAGGAATGATTCATCACTTGTGATTGAATATCACATGCAATTACTAGTAAGTGATGAGAGCCAATTATGACTCGTTTTGTCCCATATTTTATCCTTTTCATTCGCCTTAATATCCATTTATATATTCCATTTTCATACTATTTTACCATATTTATGTTGCATATGGTTAAATATATAAGTAATATTCAATTTAGTTTCTAAATAAAACAGTGAATAATAAATATTAGATTTATATTTGCTGCCATTATGCTAAGAAAATAAATCCGACAGCATGAGGAGAATGCAGATTTCCTATCACCCGTGGATGCACCTACTATAAAATTAATTCCAATTATAAACATTATGAAATCAATTATGTTCTCATAAAATACTTTGGTTATCTAGTTATAACCAATTAATCTTCAGTTTTAATTCTATGGAGGAGAATGTCCTCACATCAAAAATAATATTCTATTTATTGTAACCATGAGCTAAATAAGCTCATCCATTTTAGGCTAAGTTGTTTTCAACAAAACAATAAAATGTGAACCATGAAATAATAGCAAGTGGTGTGAGAATATGAAATATTTTGCAACATACTCATTATATAAATATGATTTGCATGATAAGAAAAAGAGGCAAAAAATAGCTAAAGGCAGACTTTGTACACACATACTTGCCACTTGCTAGCACACACGTCTTTGAGCTAGACAAGTGTGTCATCTTTTGAGGGGTAGGCATTCATTGTGTTCTACCTTCTCACATCCTCGTCCTTGCCTTTATAAGTGAGACTCTATTGTACATTTTTATGTCCCATGCTTATGATATTTTCTCATCTTGCATATTCTTGTTTGTGGATTATTTTGAGTTTGTAAGTAGATCTTGGTCGCTCTAACAAGAGAAACTAAATGGTTATTTCACCAAACTTGTAAAAGAGAAAAAATTAATAACTTAGTTAGATATATGTTGGAATATATGAACACTAATCCTAAATTTTTTGCTAAGGAACAACAAATGGAAAATTGATTATCAAAATTTAGACATGTAATTAGAGAAACTTTAGTTTTTATTAAAAAAAGTAAATCACCCTATAAGTATGAAAATAATAAGACTTATTTAGAGGAAATTATCAATATATATATATATATAATTAATTAATTAATTTAGAGTAGGAAACAATATTAGGAATGATATTTAAACAAGAAAATGGGAAACACAAGAATATATTATTCATCTAAAATTTCTCAAATTTAAAGATCTAATAAAATTCCTATTCTTTACCTTCATAGATTTCTCAAGTATGCGTATGTTGGAATGTTGAAAATTGTATTATGACTTGCAAGCATAAATTGAATTAGTTTGAATTTAAATAACTTGATCAAGAAAAAATATTCATAAATTGGAATATCTACATCTTCAACATTGTAATCTAGGTTCAAGATAAATTTACCATGCTACTTATATCATATAAAATATACCACCCACGGTACCTCAATAATTCTTAGAGAAAACTATCTCAAAATTTTCTATTAATATCCTTTGTGCATATTGTGTGCTATATTATTTCCTCTCCCATTTTTTGGGACTCAATAGAACAATGCCATTTTTTTCTTAAGTGTGCTTGATCATTAAATTCTTCTACAAATATCCTTAGTGTACCTATTTTTGGGTTCATTTTTATGATCTTTTAGGGATTCATTATTACAATGTTGGTTGTGGTTTCGGCTTGTTCTATGTTTATGTGTATTTTTGTGTTTGTTTAAGGAGGCCTTAGTCTTTTTTTCTTAGATTCCAAACCTTCTGATGGAATTATGAGCAAGACACTAAGTCCCGAGGTCCTTGGTCCCTATGAAGCTTTGAATCCCACCATTCCTTCTTTACCCCCTCATGTTACTATTTCCCCAAGCTATGAAACCTTAGATGAACATGGAACCTTAGAACCAAGTTCCAAGGTCCTAGGTCCATTTGAGGTCTTGAGATTTGTCTCAATTCTATTTATTTTATAGTTCCCAATCCATTCAAAACCTTGAAGCCCTACCTTATTTTTTCCCCAATCCCTAGAGCTTTCCAAGACTTAAGACTTAATCCTTCACTCACCCTCTACCATGGGTCCCCATCCCAATTCATTTCCCACTCTTGGGACCCAGATTTTGTATTCTCATATGACTCTAGACTCTTGAAGGAACCTATCACATCTAAGTTGTCCCCCAAATCCCTTATCCCTCCACTCCTTGGCTTCTTGTGCCCCATTTTGTACCCTATTCCCTAGCCCTCACCTCTTGGTTCCCCCAAAAAAATTGGTCCCCATATCCCCAACCCTCTTTGTTCTTCCCAATGGATCCACGATCCTCCCTTGCACAATGGAAAATATCCATAAGTTCCTTTGAACACCTAAAATTTTCCAGAGGTACATTGAGCTTTGAAACCCTTGATAATTTATTTCACCTACTCCCATGAATCACCCATAATTCCATTAAACTAATATTTGACCTTGCAACCACTAGTTCATCCCTTCCTACCTAAAACCCATTATTTAATCTAATAGGCATAAATTCTAAATGTGTATCTAATGATGAAAGGTATGGGTGACCATGCTACCATTAATGTGGATTGTTGAGGTTATTTCCCATAGGATCTCCCCATCATGTATCTCCAACATGTGTCTTATGATTTTCATGTTATTATGCAAACCCCACATGCTAGGTTTGTGAGTTATTTTTCATTGTAGAATTCTTACTGATAACTACGTACCAACATTGAAAAACTATAATTATAATTTTTTGAACACTCAAAGGGTTGGTCATTCCTTTTTTTCATGCAAAAAAAGTGAATAGAGCATTTAAAGGTTTTAAAACCTACACGCAGCCACTCAAAATTTGGGCATTTTTCATCTTTGAAGTCATAAAGAGGTAGTTGTTTTGGAGAAAATATATGTAACCAAGTGACTCCTTATCCAATAGTGGGAATTTAGGAAAAAAAATAGTTAAGATGTGTGATATTACCTCCTTCCTTTGATTTTTTCTCTCACCAAATTTTTTGGTACTAATTATAATGGAAAAATAATGTGTTGTAACACTTTGATTCAATACAAATCATTCTCTATATTAGTCTCTTTCTTGTTGCATATGAATATTTGTAAATTTAGAGAAGGGCCATTAAGCATACTTGATTTCTTAGTATCATATCTCTCTTTCTAGTTTTGTTTGATTCTCTAATAGATACATGTGACTATGTAACCCCAATAAGGCATCAATCTTGTGAACATCAACCCTCAATATTCTTAAAATGAACAAAACATTTAATTAGTAGCTTAGGAGTAGATATTAGTTTTTTTTGTATTTTATGATTCATTTTCTACCCAAGGATATATCTAAAGTAAACCTTGAATATATTTATCCTAATATAATCATTCTTTGCATACTTACATTAGCTTAATAGAGGTCATAACAACAAGTTAGTCTTGGTCTAATGATAAAGTTTTGGATAAAAAATGACATTTGAGTACTACTAAAATTTATTTATTATGTGTATCATTAGTTGTGACCAAAATATTGTTTAAGTTACCTATAGGAGTACCCTCTTGGGTCTAGTTGAACCCAAAGTGAAGGGGAGTTTACCCCCTCTCAACAATTTACCTATTATCTCTCACTCTCTATTGATGAGCTAATTTATCCACCTTCAAGAATGGAATCTCTTAGGCCTTAAAGTGGATTGATAGCTATAGGAGTGTGAGTAGTGATTTTAAAACCTACCAAAATTGTGTCATTGTCAAGGATATTTTAGGTTTTTTTGGCTCTCAAAATCACAGTTCACACTTCTAGAGATTTTTTTCCAACTAAAGGCTAACAATATGTCATTATTAAGGATGGAAAAATGTTCTCATCAATAAAGAGTGAGGGATATTAGGCTAATTATTGAGAGTGGGTAAACTCCCCTTTAATTATGATTTGATAGGCCTAGGAGGGTATTCCTATAGGTAGCCTTAAATAAGGTTTTGGTTCAATTGAATATATTTATGATACACAAATTATAATGGCACTCAAATGTGGTCTTTAGTCTCAAATTTATGCCATTAGAATGAAACCACCTGCTACTATGACCTCTATTAAGTTGATATACACATGCAAAACATGATTCCCTCAAAATGATTACTTTCAATTTTTTCTTAAGATACCCCCTCTATATAACAATGAATCATGAAATGCATGGAAAACTAATTTATACTCCTAAACTATTCGTAAAATATTTTGTTCATTTTAATCATACAGAGGGGTAAGGTTTTCAAGACTAGTGCCTTATTTGGGTTATATAGTCCCATTCAACCATTAGAAATAACAAGCAAGAAATTACAATTGAGGTATGATATCTAGGAATCAATTCTACTTAATAATCCTTCTCCAAATTTTAAATATCCATATTTTACAAGAAAGTGACCATTGAAATATAATTTATATTAAATTAAAGTGTTTTGACACTTATCAGGTTCATATTACATCCACACTAACAAATATAGTGAGGGATAACTTTAAACAAGGAGGAACATGTCACACCTCTTTGCTCAAAATTCTCTAAAATGATTGAAAGTGGTCAATGACACACATGATTACACATATCTACTTCAAATAGCTACCTATTTGTAAATTTTGGGATGAGTTGATCGGTTAGTTGAAACCTGGTTCAATGAAAATAATAATGACCAACCATTTGAATATGGAATTAAATTGTATATACAATTCTCATGCATGTCATAGATCAAGGGTGGGAGGTGTCAAGGTTCTAATAATTCCCAAAAATCTATAATCAATATAGGAGGGTGTGAAAATCAACATTAAACTTAAAAATCCTCTAATTGGTACTTTGTAGAAGATACCCATATCATTTGGGTGTAATTTATCCTTGAATCATTCTTGGAATCATGCCTGAGGGAATTTAGTTGTAGTCACAAGGCATGGAGGTAAATCCTTATTATTATTTTTCAAATTATCCTCTTCATTAATGTTAAATCAATCATGGTGTGTTCAAGAATGGGTTGAGCTCACAAAGTGGTGGGAGAAATACTTTGGCGACTATTTAAATTCATTCTGGGTGTTGAAATATCTTTCCATGGTAAGGAGGTAGGTGAAATAACACGTTGCATTAGGGTTTCCCTATCACAAAATAACTTGGTAGAGTATCAAGTTTATAAGGGACTTATAGATGCATGCTTGGAGTTCATGGGAATCAAGCTTGAAGAAGGGTCTAGTAGAGAGGGTCTAATACATAGGAATTTGGGAGATGAAATCTTATGGGAATAAATCTTGAAGAAGGGTCTAGAACTAGGAATAATACTAAGGTTTGCAATCCCCTCAAAGATTTGGGTGTAGGATTTTGATGGGGAATGGAAGGCGATGTCAGATTTTTGAGGAGTTCATGAAATGAAATTCTTGACAAAACACTTGATTTCTATCATTGTTGACACTTTTTATAGTTTCCAATAAACTTTGTGAGAGGTTTGGTGAGTTTAAGGACCATCTAACTTGCTACCACCTTACCATCTTTGTTCGTATGGGTATTTTGGGCATCAATTGAATCACTTCAATCTTTCAATAGCTTTACAAATTCATGAAAAATTTCATGCTCTATCTTTCTCATCCTTTTCATTCTTCTCTTTGACTTGCTATGATTTTGGGTCTTTGAATAATTTCAATCTTTCACATGCCAACCCTTATCTTCACCCAATTTTTTTTCTCCTTATCACGTTTTTTCTAACTAGGGAACAATATCACAATATTGGAAAATTCACAAACTTGTGAACCTAGTGATAATGAGAACCCTTTTCAATTGAACTTAGCCATATTATTTCTTATTTTATTATCATTTTTAAGAAACTAAGAAACCTTGAAACTTTAAATTTTCCTTCCCTTTCCCACTTTCTCTTCACTTTCCCACTTTCTCTTCACTTTTTACATGTCTTTTATCCATGTCATACTTTCATACTTTTTGTGAACTAGCGAACACTAAAAACCTTTGTCACACTTTTTTCCAATTCACAAACCTTCTAACTTTGTAATGCTACCATGTTCCCCTCACCAAGACCTCATACAACAACCAAAACATCAAATAACAATGATTATATTATAAGGAACATCAAAAAGAAGTAACTAATCATCAACATATCAAGCATGAACATAAACCACATGATACGCATAATCAAAATTGTCCAAAAACACCACTAACTCCATAAATCCAATGTAACATAAACCCCAATTCATAATGTCATGATCATCAAAATCAAGTGAAATGTCATCCCAAAACTGTAACATCAAGTAACATCAACTATATTAAATCATAACAACATCATAAGGCAATAACTAATTGTGATCCCTTTAAAATGTCAAGTCCTAATGTGAGATGCTAAACAAATAATGAGTAATGCAATAAGAGGAAATAACACAAAAGAGGACACCTCAATGATTAGCCTAAGGCTAAATAAGCATGAAAGCAAGATAAAACAAATTGATTGTTGATTATACCTTCAAATGTCTCCTTCCTTGGTTGGCCCTTGATCTTTGGATGTCTTGTGTGCTCCTTGGATGGCAATGGAGTTAAATGGATGCAAGATGCAAGATGGATTGATGAGAAATGCTATGGAGAAACTAAAATGCTGCAAATGATAATTTGGCAAGAGTTTGGTAGCAAAAGACTTCCTCCTCTAAAATGAGAGAAATGAGGGGGTATTTATAGGTTAAATTGAATTCTCTAGAGAATTCAATGGTTGAGATTGATCCAACAAGATCAAGATGAAGGGCTATGGTGAGTTGAGGACTCACAAGCCCTCACATCTTGACATGTGGAATGTGAGATGTCTTAGGGTGGAATGAGGTGGAAGAGAACTACATGAGGTGGATGAAGGACAAGTACCTTGTAGGTAACTTGGGGGATGAGAAGATTTCCTCAAAAAGGAACTTCTTGTTCCCAAATGAGGAGGAAAGAGATATTTGAGGAATTTTAGAATTCCTCAAAAATCTCAATAGGAAAAGGGGAAGTGGTTGGAGAAATAAATGTGAATTAAAAATTCACATTCATTGGAGAGTTTATTGGATAAAAGGGGGTCTCCAAAAAGCTGGAGATTTGTCACATGTGGGTGATGTGACAAGTCAAAGGTTCTAGAAGTCCTTGGCACATGTAAAGTGACAAGTCAAGCCTTCTAGAACTTTGCATGGGGATAGGGTAGACCTTGGAAAGATAAAAGTGAATTAAAAATTCACATGGGGAAGAGAGGAGCCTTGGGTGAATAAATGTGAATTAAAAATTCACATGGGAAAGAGAGTCAAGGCCAAGAAAGGAAAGTGGAAAGGTTGACCAAAAAAGGTATGCCAAATGTGGCTAATGATTTTGATTAAGGTTGTGCAAACACATGATTATGATAATTAATGAGAGATTAGAGGAAAGTGGGAGATTATGGAGGATGTGACACTAATTTTGATTAAGTGGTGCACATCCTAATCACAGATTAATTTATTTAATCTAGATTAAAAGAGGGTTATGGAGAATGTGACAAGGAGAGAGAAAAAGAGGAATTAAAAATTAGTTTTAATCCAAATAGTCCAAATAGATCAAATGACTAAATTAAATAAATTGTCTTATTTATTTAATTTAGAGAAGAAAAAGGTGTAAGGTAGAGTATTTAATTTATTCAATTAAATATTTTAGGAACCTTAGGCAGAAAATGAAATAATGATTAAATAAATTATTTAATCACTATTAATGAAATAGATGAATAGAGTAGACGATTTTGATCATATGGAAGTGATCAAATTTAGATGTCTACATTTTTCCCCTCTTCGAAGTACCATTAGAATAACCGTGCTTCGAAGAAAAATAAAATGCAGATGACTCTATAGAGGAAGTAACCAGAAGATGATGCCCCAGTGTGGGGAGGAGGATCTGAGTTGTCCAATTAGTGGGGGAATGGATGAAGATGCCCCAATCCTGCAAAGGAATGACTATGGTAGGGGAAATGGATAAATGTGAAGGGTATGCCCCCTCGAGAGGGTGACGGGGGAAAAGAGAGGGGTCCCAAGCGACCTCTCGATAGGAAGAAACAAAGGGCATGGTTGGAAAGAGCGTGAAAAATTAGGCAAGTTTGTCTTTTGAACGAATTCAAACGGACAAACGGTTTGCAAATGGCGGCCCCAGGAAGGGAAGGGATTAGTTCGAGGAAAAAAAGGTAAATAAGAAGTTAAAAAATACCCCTTAAAAAGGGAGGGAAAAGAGAGGGGTCCCAAATGACTTCTCGATAGGAATAAATAAAAGGTATGGTTGGAAAGAGCTCGAAAAAATAAGAAAGTTTTCCTTTTGAACAAAGTCAATCTGATGCACGGTTTGCAAATGGTGGCCCCAGGAAGAAAAGGGAAGAAAAAAACTGTAGAGGGGCAGATTTTCCCCACTACAAAAGGGCGGGTCCACCTCGAAAAAGGGTGAATCCGCCCTGGAAATCAAAAAAGGGCGGATCCGCCCCGAAAATCAGAACATCAGTGGGGTGTGGCATCGTATCTATTGCATCATGTCGGAACATGTGCATATACAGTATGTATATAATGCAAAAAGGATAATATCAATATGGGGATACCTGAGCTTCACCTCTCATATGGATGAGGTTTACTTGCTAGTGCCAGCTCAACGTCCCTACGGACGGCCAGGTATATACTAACAAACTAGTGATGTTGTACTCAAAACTGTGGGGTTTGGGCTACACATATGAATCAAGTACCTTGATCCATCCTAAGGGGAAGTAGTGAGTATGTTTCCTTGGGATCGGTTGATCTAAGACCGCTTTGCACTGCAATATGTGTATGCTACCCACTTCGCCCAAGGAACTTTGTGGCTGCTACTACCCCTTCACGGATTGAGGGGCTAGAGAACCAAAAGAAAAGAATCTATGAAACTAACTTTTGGTTACTCATATATATAATTTTCAACCACACGTGGGTTGGCCCTTAATCAAGTAAAAAACATGCAAACACACATAATGGTATGGTTAATCCCACACCAAAAATACAACTTTTTCCCCATGGATGGGTATCTAGTATCACCATTCCATGGGCACACAACGCAAGTACAGGGTATTCACAACACTCAATCAATGCACAGTTACTGGTTCCTCACATTAACAGGGGTACAAATACATACATAATTCCATAAGAACATCTACTTCCATCACCCATGTGATACATATCACTACTTTTCATTCATATTCTTTTATCAGTTTTCTTTCACTCTACTCTTTTCCACATAGTACATGATGCCAAATGTCAATGCCATAAACATTGTGACCACTTAACAACTCAACTCAAAGATTCACAAGGACAATACAGTGGAATCAAATGTACTCAGAGTACCCAATGTATGAACTTGAGGCTTTGATACCATGTTGTAACGCCCTGCCACGAAAACCCCATAGGAGACAACAACTAACAATAAACAAAACAATTTTTTTATAAGAAACAACAATTACATTAACCATAATTAATTAACTAATCAACATTAATATAATCCATATGACAACAACCTAGTCCCATGGGGTTACATGGTGCACTACTCAAAATGAACCCAGCCAACAACCTCATTAAACAAATCCAAATTAGATAAACAATAGAAGCTTCAATAGGAAACGACATATACATACATCCAAACATAAATAAAATAGATAAAGAATACATAATTATCATATTATTGCATTACAACTTCCAAGTTCACAGTTACATTCATGGAGCATATTTCCACAGATACAACACATTAAGAAACCAATAATACAATACAAAGATGCTTCCCTTATAGTAATGGGAAGTGTACATCATAATCTGGAATAATTCAACAATGAAGAATTTAAATACATAAAGAGATCCCTCAGAAGGGAACATAAGCCATAACACCAAAAATATCACCAACACTGGAGATCTCAGGAACCACTGCTATTGGTACAACTCCACCACATCATGATCATCGATGGGGAACCCAATGGGTGCATAGCACATTCCACCCGACCATGTGGACCTGAAGGCCCACCCACCGTGCTAGGAGATGACAAGAAGACCCACAACCAACAACAACAATAAAAAATAAACAAGGCTAGCAAGACTCCATCACGAAGCATAATAAACACACAACATCAACACATAAAATAAACACAAGGAACCTTCACTTCCAGAGACACAAGATTGACGAAGAGAAACAACAACAACAACCCTGGTTGTTAAAGGAAGGAGTGTCATCACGTACGTTCGACATGGGTTACCCAAAACCCCTAATTTACTTGTTAGGATATCACTGATTATGGAAACTATCAATGAGTTACCTGTACGCCACTTTGTGCATCAGCCCCCACTGAGAGCCACTCCCCCTACTAACAATAGCACAATACAAGGAATGGGGTGTACCTTAACGCTCATAAAGCCAAGACATGAACATCCCAACCACATGTGAGACATGAACCCTCTCGCACACTTTCGACAACACATTGTAAAAAGGACAAGGTAGCACCCACATAATCTCAACCCAGCAAGAATAACCGTGGCATTAAGCCAAAATATAAATCACCAAGAAACAAATACTTCCCCCCACCTCTAGAAGACAATTAAAACAATTTACTCAAGGACGGAGATGACACATGATTCCCCGAATCTCAAATTCATCACAAAACAAACCAGCCAAAAGTTCCTAACGTAACTACATATAACTCTTCCTTAAACAAATAGATCATCAACATATATTCTCATTTATAAAAAAAGCAAATTCAGATGATACATCGTCCCAATTAAAATAATAATAAAATTTAACCAACGATACATACCCTACTAAAATACTAGCAAAGTACGACAACTACTTGTCTATGAACAAGCTAGGTATACCATTTAAAATAACCAATCACATAATGAGTTTATCTCACTATTGAATGTGTAAAGTATACTAATGTTTTCCAATCAATATAAAACTTAATCATGAATAATCAAATTGCATATCAAATAATAACTCCATCATTTAAAATCATTTAATACAGCTAAACTACAATTTATACGATTCAATCTAACCCTCAAATACATTATGGAAATTAAGTATTTTAACTTAAACTATGAAAATAAAAATATATATTTTGTGTGTATTTCAGAAACTCATCTTACACAAATATTTATTATATATATATATATATATATATATATATATATATATATATATATATTTACTAAATCAAATTAATCTTTAAATCTAATTTTCTATAATCATTAAATCTAATTTATATATTTGTTTCTAAATAAGAGTTTACTAAATTAATGCTCCAATTTGAGTTTTACAAAAAATATATTTCTGCCACTTAATTCAGAAGTAAAAATCACATTTGCACAACTAAAAATATATTTCTAACTTATATATATATATATATTTGTTATTACCAATGATTAAATTTTCACACTTCTGGAAATTACTATTTAACAACAGGTTGAAATAATTATTTTTCTATAGAGAAAAACAACACACACATATATATACATATATATACACACACACATATATACATATATATTTATTTAAAAATAAAACTCAAATAAAATATCAAAGATCATGAAACAAAGCAGAGTAATTTGCAGTTGACAGTCCTTATATATATATATATATATATATATAGAAAATACAACACAAGGCAAGGAATTAAAAGAATGCACCAACAAATTGGCGCGGCCACTTATGGCTACGCACAACAACCTCCAAGCTGTTGCATAGCAGCATAAGGGCGCGACCCTCATGATGGTCGCACACAACAACTTTGTGGTTGTTGTGTTGCCATACTTAAAATGAAAGGAGGGAGGGTGGGATGCCTATGGCGTAAAAGTAAACCACAACCACCTCCATCCTGAAAATCAAAGGCCCAAAGAAAATTTGAATCTCCAACATCACAGACCATATAAATATATATATAGAAGACGCACAAGCAACATAGGAGAGGGTACAACCCAACGCATAAGATCGCTCCAGAAACAAGAACCAAGATGGCGAAATGCAACCGAAATTAAATAAGGAAAATCTCAAATAAAGAAAAAATTTCAATGTAATTGGTTGAGAAGTATTCATGGATGAAACGGATTCAAAACAGAGACAATTTTACAAGAATGAAAAGAGTTTCCAGATGCTTTGCCAGCCAAATCCATAAAGCCATGATAATTAATGAAACAATGATGGACTGGACAAAGGAGTAAATGAAATAAAAATATTGCAGATGACATTGAAACAGCTTACAAACAAACGGATTTGCAATAACAACAATTCAAAACATACCAAAGTTCATAGAGATACATTATTCCTTGCACAAAATTTTGACAAGCAAGAATAATACAATTTCGAAGTTTCATTTCTTTTTCAATAGAAAGGAATAAGAATAAGAAAAAAAAATTGTTGCTACCTGGAGTCCTTCGCCTGATAATTAATCGAAGACGAATTTCTATGTCGAACGCTTCCAACGAGCTATGTACTTCCTCAACTTTTTGAGATTCACACCAACCAAATCCAATTTCGAAGACCCAAATTTTCAGAGCAACTAATATTCTTAATTCTTTTATTATTAATTTTCAAAAGAAATACAAAGATTACATTTTTCCAGAAAAACTCAAAAATGCCAATTATAGAGCAAATTGTTTTTTTTTTTCCTTTTCTCCCTCCTTTCGAAAAGCCACCAAATTGGATATAAAATCTAGAAAGGGTAAAAATCAAAAAGTTTCTATCCATTTCCAAAATTTACTCCACATGAAAATAGCCACTTGCCATAAATTTCATTTTTCCCAATTTCAATTAAACAATGTCACCCAATTTCCAATTCTAACTATTTCTTCAAAAATTTAAACAATATAATTAACATGCTAAAATATAATTTAACTCTAAGACAATAAATACTATCCAAAATAAATAAATAAACAATATAAACCATGCAACATTTAAATTTACCATTTAATATTAGATTAATTACTCAATGTTAGAATTAATCATAACAATAATAATTTCAAATGTCTTAGTTAAATATCTAATAAAATAATTTATTAATTTAAATTTATTTAAATTAGATGGTATTCCCATAAATAATTTAAACTATGCAATATTAATAAGACAATTAATGTCCACTTAAAATAAATAACACTAACTAGCACATTTTATTTTTTAAGAGAATTAATGACATTCACGACAAATATGATTTAATTACTTAACTATCCTCTTCAAAGAATATTATTTAACTAAAGTAATTTATTTAACGATATCAAAATAGCCATATACTAAAACCATGGAAATAAATAACTCGAAATAAAACAATACCCACAAACACGAATGAGGTATGGATAGATGACATTGACAACCATTGACGAAACAACAGACACAGACGAGGATACTTTCCATAGTTCACTTTGATAATTAAATCTAATACTTTAACTGCTTTATCCTCAACAATAATACACGTGGTTAAATCATACTACTGACTAACGACATTTAAGTTAACAACTATAATAAATGATTAGCCAACGTTAATAATTCCATTAAAATAATCAGCATGCCAACCCAAATAAACTCTTACCCAATCGACCCAAGGACCCAAGCAAAGAGGCACTACATACAATCAACTTATGCCAACAAAATGGTATCATTTTTGGGGATGATTTAAACTAGATTCATATCTTGAAGTCCTTAGTAACAAATGAAAAAATAGTTATCTCTATTGAAAGGGAGAGTGGTGACTATCAAGATCAAACTCAAAATTAAATTACAAGACAAGGAAATAAATATGGACATGAGAAGTTGTTCATGAGATCCTAATGAACCTAAATATGTAGAAACACAATTATAAAGGTAAAGAGCAACATGGAAGGTATAAAGTAAAGGTACCTCTGCTAGACCTATTCTATCAAATATTGAAGTTGGTACTTCATGTAGGGATAATTTCTTGATTTGAAAGATCAATTATGATATTTATCTAATGAATCAAGTGATCAAAGAATGAGAGATAATAGGAGAAATGGTAGGAAAGAATTTGGTATGCCTAGAAATCAAACACAATAAATTACAAGAAATAATAATATCCCACCTATAAGGAATGTATAAAATATAAATATAATTGATCAATCACTTGTAAGAATTCTAATGGTGAGTATGCAACCAAACTCTCCCACATCCTCTCATGGTACTAACCATGAAGAATATCCCATGTTCCATAATGCTTTAATACAACCATAAAATCTGAAAATCAACTTAGAGAAAGGGAAATAAATGAGAGGATAGACCTCATAGACCATCTTTAAAATCGACGATGGGAGATCCAGGCCCAAATATAATTACAACAAGATCAACTCACACAAAATTCCCACCAATTAAATATGAATCATCATGTTAAAAATATCCAAAATTAGAAGATAAATTTATAATATCCTTGCATGTTCAAAATTAGCATATTCCTAATGTCACACTCCATTTTGTGTTTACCTATTTACTATTACTAGGCTAGGGTAAATTATAGCATGTGTGAAGGTATTTGGAGTTCTGATTGGAAATATATGTAGTTGCACTTGTTTAACAAAAGATTATGAATAAATGTTTATCTCATTTAATTTTATGTCGTGGAATGCATATATGGAAATGAATGGTTATTGAATTGGATATTCTAACTATGAAAAGTATTATGTGAATGCTTGTATTGATGAACAAATAACTACCATGGAAATATGTTAAGTTGGATGCAGGTTCATTATCAATCATCCAAAAGTGAGGGGAAGTATCACTCAGGAGAACTGGGTCGGGTAACCTGTAACAAAACCTAACCGAGCTTATACACACACTCACAATAGGATGGTTGAGTCAAGTTATAGTGTTGGGAATTGGTAAGTCATCCTTTAGTATGATGTGTTTGCATTAGGAAGGATCTTGATTACTGTTGAGTGCATTCTTGGATGATTTTTATGTGATTGGATTTTAGGAGTTCTTTATATTACTATGCCTAATTGATGGGATATAATACATTAAATGTATATATATGTATACATATGCATGTCAAAGATAATACATACACATGAAGGAGCATGTACATGAGAGTACATAGGTAGACATACCTATGCACGCTTATGAATGGGTTGCTAATGAGCATGGTGATATCGAAAGGACAATGCAACATGTATGTATATTGTGAATGGTGTTTCTATACTTGCACAAACACAATATTAGATCAAAATGCAAGTAAGAAGCAACATTCCCCATGAAATTAGATTGATACATCAAAATAGGAATAAAATGAAGAGCAACAAAATAAAAGCAATGAAATCCTATTCTAATGAGCAAATTTTCAATCCCGTGGGGGAATTGGTGCCATTTATGTGTAGGAAATGGCCCTTTCCCAACTCCTTAGTGTCATTTGATGAAGATTCTTGATTCCTTGATGCAATGTGATGATAACCTTGATAAACTTGATACAAAACTATGAAATTCAAAATGCAATGGATGAAGTTGTGAGTGAAATTGAGTATAGTAAGCTTGCATGGATTGTGGATGATATTGTGGTTCCTCAAATCAATAGAGAAGCTCTCTATTTATAGGAGATAAGGATGGAGGAATGTGAAATAGGATGAATGTGGGATTAAAGATGGACCAATGTCATTGTGCCACTTGTCAAGATGTGATTGGAGAAGGAATGATCACATTTTGATGAATGTGCACATAAATGCTATTACATTCATATTTGAATTTGATGAATTGACAAGTTGGAGGGAGAGAGGAATGAAGTAAATTCCACTTGGCTCAAGGCAAAGGACATGTAAGAGGCCTTGAATGCCTTGTTGGAAGTACCCATCCCTTTTGGAGAGATTTTTGAATTGAAAGAATATTCCACCAAAGATGCTTTTTTGAATGGAAATTGATGAATTTATAAATCAAATAAATTGATTTATTGTGAAAGTTGCAAAATCTAGAGGATTGGAGTGATCAGGATTAACATTAATCATGATTTGATTAGTTTAAGTAGAAAATTTAGATGATTTGACAATTTTGACTTAGATTTTATGATTTATTTAAATCAAAGTTGAGAGGAATAATGATTTTAGACTTAATTAAATAAAGTTTAATTTATTTAATTAAAGGGAATGGTGTTAGTTTTAAATCAAATAAATATAAATTTATTTAATTCAAATGAGATGACTTTAGAGATTAATTAAATAAAATAAATTATTTAATTAAAAGAGGGACTATAGGATTAATTAAATAAAATGATTTATTTAATTAAGATAAGATGATGACTTAATTAGATAAATTTGATTTATTTAATTAAGAGATGAAATATGATGAATTTAATCAAATAAAGATTATTCAATTAAATTAATTAGTGAAGGGGATGATTTAGGAAGAAACGATGTTAGTAAGATCAAGATCAGGTGCATATATATTCTACATATATATATACATCACATGTATATCTGCCTATCAATAAGATAGTAAATGTTATGTATGTGATTGTGTAATCGAATGTGTATATATATATATATAATAGAAAAGTCCATACAAACATATCAATATATGTATATGTACATATACATGCACATAAATGTATATACATATATATACAAATGATATTATATATGAAATGTTAACTTGAACTTATTCATTCAAATACCAAGTGGAATATGTAGACAAACTTATTTGTCAATGACTATAGATAAATATATATATTTGAATATATATATATATATATATATATATATATATATATATATATATATATATATATATATATATATATATATATATATATATATATATATATATGTATATAATAGCATTAAAAGCTATTTAATTATTGATATATATATGTACATATATATATATACTTATAAGTATTGAGATATGATCGATCTATATTAAATTTGATTTATAGTATATTAACATGGTCAATTTAATATGGATGCATTACATTGTTCTAAAATAACGCATTGTAAAGCAATGAAACACATTTTAAATATACGATGAAAGCATTAACATTAAATATGTTGTTTAAAAAAATTAGGTGCATTAAGCCAAAAGATATGACCCATGATAATAGGTGTGTTTGGTCAAAGCACTTCAAAATATTGTTAATATGGAGTCGATTCATCCATAATATGTTGATTAAACAATCTATGACTAAGTTGGATGTCATATGAGTTACAAAATAAATATTGACTGAATCCTCTGGCAAACCATGGGCTAAAGAATAGGGAAGGTGTTGTAAACTTGGCACCATATTATGATTCTCTGTTTCATTTAGAAGTCTTTCATGCTTTGAAACCGATTCACTATCTTTAACATGTGCAATATGAAATGGTCATTTTTTTGTGGCAATCATATAGATGACTTGCTATATGTTTTTGGTGAGTAACAAGTTAGAAATCCACCACCTTACCTTTGTTTAAATGAGTCATTGGTTTATTTCTAAGATGTGTCATTGCTTGAACCTTAAGGATAGGCTGAAGAAGCTAGTTTATGGGTATATATATGAGGCATACACACCTCATTTGAACACAATTCTTCTTGCAACATTATGCTGCTCCAAACTGATGTTTATTTCATTGAGAGAGTTTTCATATTCGTTGTGACATATTAAGAAGGATTTAGTGAGAGTGATGCTAAGTTGGTTCTAAGAGGAGGCAAAACTTGGGATTTAGTGGAAAATTGGGATAAGCATATATCAAGCATGAGATCCTCATCTCTTCATGTTTTCTCTTTGTTGTAAAAATAGTGATTGCCTTAAGTTTTTTTAAGTAGAATTTGCAATAGGCTGCAATAAATAGAGATATAGTCCATTTTTCTTTGTAGGAAAGGAAAATATTGATTGTTATGATTGTCTTATAAGTACTTGTACTTTCTCCATATTAAGGAGAGATTGAATGTCATCTTTAGTATTATATACTAGGTTTGACGTAAAGGGAATAGCTTGTTAAGTTATTTTATGCTTGAAAACTCATATGTTATACCTAGGATTAGACTATCCATTGAAGGGGGTAACGTATGATTATGCTTTATAGGTAGAAATACCATTATGCTTTGGGGAAGGGAATAGGTTGTTTCTGAGGTTAATGACTACCTATTGAAGGAATTTACCTATGCATAGATATAATGGCCTTAAGTCAAATCGAGCTTGAGTAGTGTATGTGAGTAGGATGATTGTCACTCAAAGTACTGAGTGAGAATACTTTAAACAAAGTAGTGTGATCACCTTTGGATCCACTATCAATTCACCATGTTCCATTTATACATGCTAGTTTAGGATTGTACTGTCTACAAGTTATAGTTATGTAGGGCACAACACTAAGCTCATAATGGTTATCATTATGAGGTTAGTCCACCAATCTCTTCATCAAAGGGTAGGGCCATCTATCTGATGTTAGATGTGTGGGGGACCGCATTTGAGTATGTGGTTGGTGGAAAAGTGCTTGAGTGATGCTTCTCCTCCTCAGCAAGTGACCCAGACTTGAAAGGAGATTCCTAGACCATCTATATCTATTGCTTTGAAGCTCTGTTGAGCTATGTATGTACGTTGTACACAATATTTGGAAATATTGTAATATGTGGAATATTATTTTGGGAATGAGATCAAAATTGGTTATTTTTATGTCATCTATGTTCATTTGTTCTTTATCAAGAAAATAATTTTTTTATGGCAATGGATAAGTAACATAGTTTATTTACTTGAAAGTGAAAACTTAGGAAATTTACTAGCATGAAATATTGGCATGTTACATGTGGTATTAGAACTACTAGGTTTAACTCTAGAACCTATGTGCTCATCATAATTTCCATCCAACATTTAATGAGACTAATGTTTGGAAATTCTTGTGCCAGGATGGTGTGTCTCAGGTTAACTACAAGAAATTCAGTAATCGAGAATGAGCACTACTTGAAAGCCAAGAAGGAAAAAGAGGCCATTGTTCATACAATAAAGGGTACCAACTATGATAATGTCATCTGGTTAAGAGATACTCAAAATTTCAGTCGCGTTCTTTCTTAGATTAGTGAATTAAAGAGAAGGATGAAGGGGGAGGCCAGTTACAACTATCTACCTCCAGTCTCACCAGCAAATTCTGATACCTTGTCACTTTCCAGGGATATGCCCTTAAAAGTGAGTGTCAGTCTGGCATTCATATTTAGACCCTAGAGTCCTTCCTACGTTGGAAGTGATTGTAATTTCCTTGATTAATGAATCAGAGGGTTATGTCCCCTGCAACTATGTATCAGATGATAAATCCAAAGGTTAATATCCATTTTGGGATAGATATGAGCAAATGAGAGATGAACAAAAATCTAAGGGGTATACCCCATTGAGTTATATGATGGAGAATGAATCTGAGGGATATTCTCCACTTGACTATTTGAATAGTCACTCTATGTAATTGAAAGGATATTGAGATCCTTATGAATAATAAAACCATGTGTTTATGAAAAGCTTCTATTCAAATCTTATGTGAAATTTCTTTATGTGTGAATGAATGTGCATTTAAATATTTTCCATAAGACAATAAGAACATGATTGAATCTAACATAGATGAACCTTCAGTTATAACCCTTTCTTGGAAGGATGGTAAGAACAAGGAATAATCCTGGAGGGAGTCAAGAAGTCGAACAAGGTCTGGTGGGTGATGAAGATAAATTGGATCAAATTTTGGCTATCATTCATGAAACCAATGCAAGGTTGGTAAATATTGAGTAGGAATTAAGGGAAAGGGAGAGAGAAGAACAAGAAGTTCCAGTTAATGAAGAAGTCCCTAACCATGAAGATGAGGGAGAAAATCCTCACAATCATGCACAGACCCATGAACACAAGAATGAGAAATCTCATTCTCAATCTGAGGGTACTAGTATGAAGAGGTTGGAAAATGAACTTTCTAGGGACATGAGAAAAATAACCCCACCCAAATTTGAAGGTAGCACCAACGAGGAAGAAGCTAAGGCATGGTTGATCCAAATGGAGAAATATTTTGAGATCAGAAATTATTCTTAGGTCGCGAAAGTAGTATGGGGAGCCTATCAGTTAACGGGTGAAGCCTCTAACTAGCAGATGAACAAGAAAATGGAACTCGGGTTTAGTTCTCTAAAAATTACTAGAATGAGTTTGTGGAAATCTTCTAGAAAATATGGTTACCTCAACTCTTTTTCGACCAAAAACTTATTGATTTTCAAAATCTGAGATAGGGTGAGATGTCAGTAAATGAAACCTAGGAAATTTTTACCGTTTGTTACGTTATGTACCAATGTATTAGAAGGATGAACACTTCCACATAAGGAAATTCATTATGGGGCTAAATAGCTAGATTCTGAGAGAGGTAGATGTTCATGGTCCAACCACTATGGATTTAGTGTATGAAAAGGTTGTTAAGCAAGAACAAAAGCTCAAAGCTATCTCCATTCGCTAAGAGAATAGGAATCATGTTTGCAGGAGATCAAGTCAAAAAAACTCCTAATAAGTTGGAAGGTGTGCAAGATTTTTAGAAACTAGGGGAAAAGGGATCCCGAAACAATGGCAGAGAATCTAGGAGGGAATGCAAGATGAATAATTTCATTGGTGGAAATACTAACAATGTTGGAGGTAATGCTAGTAAATATGGTGAACTTGTAAGGAAGAAAAGACCAACAACAAGATGCTTCACATGTGGTGGAGACCACTATGCTATACATTATCCCAATAAGCCTTTTGGGTCACGATCTTATGGAAACTCACTTCCTTCCCAACAAGTGGCTTTCCAGCAAAAGATTCATGCTACCTTGGATGATCATCAAGTGGAGTATCAAGTTACTCCAGTAGAGACTCTAGGTATTTTATTTGATTTACCCATTTCCATACTTATAGATACTAGAGCTACTAAATTTTTTGTTTCACCTAAAATAGCAAAGAAAATATCTAGGAAAGTCGGTTACATGGCAAAGTCTCGGGTTGTAGAATATGCAAACCAGAAAAGAGCAACGGTGGAACAGTGTTTGTTCAAAGCTAGGATTGAGCTACCTTGTATTTTTATGGAGGTAAACCTATATGTAGCACCCTTAGGATCCTATAATGTTATCCTAGGAATGAACTAGCTTTGGAGACATAGAGCCAAGGTAAAATGCCTTGCCAAAATAGTAGAATGCGTGGGTGATTTTGGTAACCAAGTGATGTTGCAAGGGATACCTAGGGAGGTCAAGTTGCATCAAATATTCACTATGCAATTTATTAGGGCTAAGAAGAAAGGATGTAAGCTCTTTGCAGTCAAGATGGAAAAGCTTGAAGATTATAAGGAATTTAACTCACAAGAGGGTCTTGACAACTATGGACCACAAAGTTACTTAGAAATGGAAGAAGGTGAAATGATGGAGAATAGAGAAACAAATATGGAAAGATATCCTATCTTGCAAAAAAAATTGGATGTGTTTCCAGAAGAACTACCTAGACTACCACCAAAAAGGATATTTGACTTCTCCATTGATATAGTGTAGGATTTGAACTTGTTTCTAAAGTGCTTTACAAAATGACTACAACTGAGTTAATGAAACTTAATGCACAGGTTAGATGAATTGTTGTCAAAGGGATTGATAAGACCAAGTGTATCACCTTGGGGAGCACCAATAATCTTTGTGAAAAAGAAGGATAGTAGTTTGCGATTGTGCATATATTATCGAATGCTTAATAAAGCTACAGTAAAGAACAAATATCCATTGCCACACATTGATGATATTTTTGATCAAATGCAAGGAGTTGTATTTTCTAAGATTGATCTGTGATCTAGATACAACCAATTAAGAATCAAAGATGAGGACATCTTTAAGACTGCATTCAGAACCAGATATGGGCATTATGAGTTTATAGTTCTACCATTTGGACAGACTAATGCACCTACAACATTTATGAACCTAATGAACAACGTATTTAGGGATTGCCTAGATAAGTTTGCTTTGGTTTTCCTAGATGATATCCTGATTTATTCAACGAATGAGGAGGATAATTGAAAGAATTTAGAGATAGTTCTACAATGATTAAGAGAACATAAGTTGTACAAGAAACTCTCTAAGTGTACTTTCTTCCAAAAGAAAGTGCGGTATCTTGGACACGTAATCTTAGTAGATGGTATCTCAATTGATCCAACTAAGATCAAGGCAATGTTAGAATGGCTAGTGCCCAAAAATATCTCTGAGGTAAGAAATTTTATGGGTTTGGCGAGATATTATAGAAAGTTTTTTGCAAACTTCTCCAAGATAGCATTTCTAATTAATTCTTTGCAAAGGAAAGGGAAGAAGTTTGAGTGGACAGGAAAATGCCAAGTAGCATTTGATTCACTCAAAGAGAAGATAACAACTGCCCCAATTTTGAAAGTACTGGATCTTGATGGTGACTTCACTATTATCGCAGATGCATCAAGAGAAGGCTTGGGTGGAGTTTTAATGCAAGAAGGGAAAGTAATTGCATATGAATCAAGGAAGTTGAAACCTTATGAGAAAAATAATGCATCATATGATTTAGAGTTAGTAGCGGTGGTTCATGCATTACAAATGTGGAGGTACTACTTGTTGGGAAAGCCCTTTGAGATGAAAATTGATCATCATGGATTGAAATATCTATTCACTCAACCTAATTTGAATGCACAATAGAGAAGATGGTTGGAGTTGATATTTGATAATGACTTCAATATCAGCTACATCAAGGGAAAAGAAAATCAAGTTGCTTGTGCCTTAAGTCGTAAACGTCATATTGCCTCAATTGTGACAATCCAAACCAAATTTAAAGGACAAGTATTGTAGAAATGAAAAGAGGATGAGTACTACATGCAAGTTAAGCAAGCACTCACAAGAAATCTGTAAGATGCAAGGTGTGAAGGATTTCATTTTGAACCCAATGGATTCCTTAGGTATAAGGGGAGAATTTATGTACCTGAATCAGATGAGTTAAGAAAGCTGGTATGGAAATAAGTGTTGGAGTGAAAGTACACTGAGAAGAGGGGGTAAATCAGTGTTATTAACTTCATTACCAAATTTAATTGAAACTAAAAAGAACCAGATATATGCTCTCATTTATCAATGATAGAATCATTCATGTATTTGAATGCAATCACATAAACAAAAATGAGAATAGTGTAACATAGCAGTTTAAAGCAATAAAGAACTGAACCAAATGAATCATAGAAACTCAAATAGACACAAGATATGCAGAGTGGAAAACCCTCCTGGGGTAGAAAAACCACTCTCGAACCTGCTGCCTTTTTCAGTCTTTTATTTTAATAATTATTTTGACAATGCCTCATTGGTTGATTTCTTAGCACCGACTCAAGGAGCACCAACCCCTCTGTTTAGAGAAACCAATCTCAAGGATCACCAACCCCTTTTCTATTTTTCAATAGAACATACAATGATACAAAGGATCTCTTTGTTTCTCTGATTTCTATCAAGTGCCTCTTGACAGACAATGCATATAATTCTCAAGAGTCAAGAATGACTCTTCAGAGTTCCATTCATTATCAAGCCTTGATACAGCTTGAGAAAAATCTAGTTATAGTGTCAATACAACTTCTCATCAAATTTTATTACAGTGATATGATGTTTCTTTCTTTTTCTCACACTCTCATTTTTAATCTTTCATGATACAAAATACAACACAGACAACACACTGTGTTTTCCAATTTTTCAGCATAAAATCCGTTTTGACTATCTCATACAAAAAGTATTATATTCTGCACTTTTGTTTCTTTTTCTTTTCAATTTTTTCAATAGTGATGAAGCCCTAATCTCTCTGTTTTCAACAATTTACAAATTACATCATAATTTACAACATTCGGTTATAGCTGAAACTGTTTTTACTAGACAAAAGGAGGAGGTGACCTTTTTCATTGTTTTTACATATTTGACAAGTTACTATTCAGGTAATACAGATTTTGATTTAGCAGAATCTTTCCTCCAGTCTTGACAAGAAAAGGCAGTATGTAAGAATAGAAGTGACAAAACTCTATCCTGTCGAGCAGCCTGCAAGGGCAGAGCTTAACCAAATAGAATCAAGACATGCATGTGTACATGAATAATAACCATTGAAAATAATTGCATAAAAAGTAACTGAAAGTTTATTTTGAGCTAATGAAGCCTCATATAGAATGTACCCAAAAATAGTTACCCACGAACCCGGATGAAGCTGAGAAGATATTCCTAAAACAATACTCATTATTATAGCTACAATTTTTAAGTAACTGAAACAGTAATGCACAATAACCAAAATCATTATGATGTGAAACTGAAACAATTAAGAATGGTTACCAACAACTCCAAGTGTGAAACTGAGAAGATTCTTTAGGCTTCACAAATACCCACTACCGAAAAATGCCATTCCTTAAATCTGATATGGTAACTCCATTGAAATGTGATTCTAGGCATGTGAAATTTATAATAGTTCTGAGTGAGAGAGGAATAAACCAAATCTTCAAATTTCATGCAAAAACAAACACTTATCCCTTATTAATCTTGATTGTAAGGGTAACAATTCTGCAAGGATAAAGAAATGAGTACCTGTGAAAACCATAAATGCATTTCCCATGAGAGATTTACTAGATCTGCGAAGTGGTTGAGCAGCCTGAGCTCTTTCCCCATTCGAGCTTCCATTTGATGGTAGGAGAGCGACAGGTGAATTGACCATTGTCATGGTCTTCCTATCTTCCTTATACGCTGACCAAGATTAGTAAACTAGCAAGAGAAAAGTAATGGCTGAGGTCAAGAATCCATGGTGGCGGCCGATGTAGGGTTCTAGACCCTTCGAATGAGAGAAACAAAGTATTGACCTAAACTTCCAAAGCAAGCAAAAAATGTAATATTTTGCAAAATGTGATAGCATTTGGAGTCCGAAAGGATAGACATAATAATTCAAAAGAAACTCACAATGATATTTGAAATCCACGGCCAAAGCAATCCAAAGTCATGTTGACAAACTCATTACCCAAATCAGAGACTAAGCATGTGTAATGCTGACTCAATAATGACAAGCATTATTTCATGTAAAGTGTTGAATTCATAAGGCTTAATGTTCCCAAGTAGTCAAGGCTAAGTCACTTCCAATGTGACATTAAAATATTAACCAGTGCCTTTACCTGTTGTCGGCCTTTAGGCCCAAAGAAATATCAAACAATAGACCAAATTCAAATGCAGATGAGAGATCAAACTTTATACCTTTAACCAAGGCTGATTTGCCATCACATTAAAATCCAATGCCATATAGTGTGCCAAAGATAATGGCCAATGCCTTGAGAAGTGATAAGGACTAAAACAAGTCAAGTTCTCAAATGCAATTTCCATACATGAAATGAACAAGAATGAAGAATGTGTATCTCAAAGCCCATAAGCAGAGTAATGATCAAACCCCTATAATATGCCAAAAACTGAATACCGAGTTCTCAAAACATTAACAAAATTATTCCTGATACCCATGCCATTGACTGAAAATAGAGAAATATACCTTTGACGAATATCAAGAACATATTTCAATTTCAAGATGCTTGTAACTAATGAAGCCATAATTAATCAACCTATAGAAAAACTGAACATGCCAAACACATGTAATCAAGTGAAACACTGGAGCACAAATTATCAAAACAGAAACATGTCGCCTGAACAATGGAACATAGAACCTGTAACCAAAATGCCTCAACTAAGATCTGCACATGGAATTAAGTTATCAGTATCACCATATATAGTAACAACAGTGAAGTAAATATGCCAATCAAAAAAGCAGATCAACTGAGTGAGTAACCATCAAGATCCCAGAGTACCATATATTATCATCAAGGAAAAAATAGCACAAGAGAGATTCAACAATAAGTTCATGAAGCATGATACTTTGGACATATTGGTGTGACAAAAATGTTGGCTGATGTGAAGCCACTATATTTTTGGAAAGGGATGAAAGGGGATGTGGCAAGATTTGTGGCTAGGTTCCTAGAATGTCAAAGGGTGAAAGTTGAACATCATCCTGCAAGCTTACTATACCCACATGATATTCCAGAGAGTAAGTGGCAAGTCATTAGTATGGAATTTGTGCAAGGATCACATATGTCAAGGAATAAGCACAATACCATTCTTTTGGTTGTGGACAAGCTTACTAAGGTAGCACATTTCATACCTGGGAATCTAATTGATGGAGCTCCTGCCATAGCTCAAAAATTCATTCAAGAGGTGTTTAGACTACATGGAATACCAAAGACGATTATCTCAAATAGGGATGCACATGTGACCTCAAGGTTTTGGCAAACCTTATTTTCTACACTTGGGACTCAACTGAATATAGGTTCAACATATCATCCAGAAATAAATGGACAAATAGAAAGGGTGAATCAAGTACTCAAAGACCTACTTAGAATGTATTGCATGGATCAAAAATACAAGTGGAAAGACTACTTGCCTTTAGTGGAATTTACTTATAATAATTCCTATTATTCTGTAATAAAGATGGCTCCTTTCGAAGCATTATATGGTCAAAGGTGTTTAACCCATATAAGTTGGGATAAACTTGAGGATAGGGTGAGTCTTGGGCTAGATATTTTGGTTGAAATAGAAGAACATGTTAGGATTGTTAAGCAAAGGCTAGCTAAAGCCAATGATAGACATAAAAGCTATGCAGATGCAAAGCAAGTACCCAAATTTTTTGCAATAGGTGATAAGGTGTTGTTAAGGGAAAAACCTCAAAAGAGTTCCATCAAATTTGGAAAGTCATCCAAACTAGCTATGCGCTATGCAGGACCTTTTGAGATTCTTGAGCAAGTAAATCCTCTAGCTTACCAAATTGTGTTGCCACCTGTGATCCTAATAAAATGCTGCTTCCTAAATGTGAGATGTTAAATAAGAAACTAATAGTGCAATAAAGAGAAACAACAAGATAATAGGGCACCTCAATGATTAGCCTAAGAAAATGAACAATATGAAAGCAAGATGAACAAGTAAATTGCTGTTATACCTTCATGTTGTTGCTTCCTTGGTTGGCCCTTGATGTTGAAGTCTTGTGTGCTCCTTGGATGGCAATGAAATGAAGTGGATGCAAGATGAATTGATGCAATATGGATGCTAAAATAGATGAGAGATTGAATGACAATTTTGCAAGAGTTTATTTGCAAAAGACTTGATTCCCCTAAAATGAAGGAATTGAAGGGGTATTTATAGGCTAAATTGAATTCTCTAGAGAATTCAATGGTTGGGATTGATCCAACAAAGATCAAGATGAAGGGCTATGGTGAGTTGAGGACTCACAAGCCCTCACATCTTGACATGTGGAGGGTGAGATGTCCTAAGGTGGAGTGATGTGGAAATGAGGTGGAAGAGAAGGACAAGAGGTGGAAGGGAAGTACATGAGGTGGATGAAGGACAAGTACCTTTGAGGTACCTTGGGGAATGAGAAGATTTCCTCAAAAAGGAACTTCTTGTCCCCAAATGAGGATGAAAGAGACTTTTGAGGAATTTTAGAATTCCTCAAAAATCTCCATGGGAAAAGGGGAAATGTGTGGGAAGAATAAATGTAAATTAAAAATTTACATTTAATGGAAGATTCATTGGATAAAAGGAGATCTCCAAAAAGCTGGAGATTTGTCACATGTGGGAGATGTGACAAGTCCAAGGTTCTAGAAGCCCTTGGCACATGTGAAGTGACAAGGCAAGGCTTCTAGAATCTTGCATGGGGATGGGAAAGACCTTGGGAGGATAAAAATGAATTAAAAATTCACATGGGGAAGAGAGGAACTTTGGTAGAATAAATGTGAATTAAAAATTCACATGGGGAAGGGAGTCCATATCAAAAATGGTAAGTGGGAAGGTTGACCAAAAAAGGTAAGCCAAATGTGGTTAATGATTCTGATTAAGGTTGTGCAAACACATGATTAAGGTAATTAATGGGAGATTAGAGGCAAGTGGGAGATTATGGAGGATGTGACATTTAATCAAGATTAAGTAGTGCACATCTTAATCATAGATTAATTAATTTAATCTGGATTAGAAGAGGGTTATGGAGAATGTGACAAGGAGAGAGAAAAGAGGAATTAAAAAAAATGATTTTAATTCAAATGGGTTAAAAGACTAAATTAAATAATTTGTCATATTTATTTAATTTAGAGAAGAACAAGGTGTAAGGTAAAGTATTTAATTTATTTAATTAGATACTTTAGGAACCTTAGGCAGAAAATGAAATAATGATTAAATGAATTATTTAATCACCGTTAATGAAATAGATGAATAAAGTAGACAATTTTGATCATATGGAAGTGATCAAATTTGGATGTCTACACCACCAACTCTTGGTCGGATGCATAACGTCTTTCACATTTCTTACCTAAAGAAGTATATACTAGGGGATAATCTTGTAATTGATTGGAATGCGTTACATGTATAGGACCCTGAAGTGGTAACAATCGAGCCTATCAAGGTGCTTGGAACATGTAAGATTCGCTTGCATAATATGGAAGTTCTTTAGTGCAAATTCTAGTGGGACCAATATGTAAAAGATTCTTCCATTTGGCAAGACTATGCTGAGATGCAACAAAAGTTTCCACATGTTTTGCATGCTTTTGAAAGTTCTTGAAAAACAATGTTTTGTTTGTTTGTTTAGTTTATGTTTGCTACATAAAATCATCGGGGACGATGGTTCACAAGGGGGAAGTATGTCACACCCCATTGTGTGTTTACCTATTTACTATTACTAGGCTAGGGTAAATTATAGCAGGTGTGAATGTATTTGGAATTCTGATTGGAAATATATGTGGTTGCACTTTTTTATCCAAAGATTATGAATAAATATTTATTTCATTTAATGTTATGTGATGGAATGCATATATGGAAATGAATGGTTATTGAATCAAATATTCTAACTATGAAAAGTATTATGCAAATGCTTGTATTGATGAACGACTGACTACCATGGAAATGTGTTAAGTTGGATGCAGGTTCATTATCAATCCTCTAGAAGCAAGGGGAAGTATCCCTCAAGAGAATAAATTGGTCAAGTAGCCTATAACAAAACTTAATTGAGCTTATACACACACTCACAATAGGATGGTTGAGTTAAGTTATAGTGTTGGGAATTGGTAAGTCATCCTTTAGTATGATGTATTTGCATTAGGAAGGATCTTGATTATTGTTGAGTGCATTCTTGGATGATATTTATGTGATTAGAGTTTAGGAGCTCTTATTTATATTACTATGCCTGATTGATAGGATATACATACGTTAAATGTATATATATGTATACATATGCATGTCGATGAAAATCCATATGCATGAAGGAGCACATACATGAGAGTACATAGGTATACATACCTATGCACGCTTATGAACGGGTTGCTTATGAGCATGGTGATATTGAAAGGATAAAGCAACATGTATGTATATATATACATCACACGTATATTTTCCTATCAATAACATAGTAATTGTTATGTATGTGATCGTGTAATCGAATGTATATATATAACATATATACATATGTATACATGTATCGATATAAACTTATGTGTTGACAAATAGAAAATTCCATACGGATATATCAATATATGTATACGTACGTATACATGCATATATATATATATATATGATATTATATATGAAATGTTAACTTAAACTTATTCATTCAATTATCAAGTGGAATATGTATACAAACTTATTTGTCAATGACTATAGATAAATATATATATTTGAATATATATAATGACATTAAAAGCTATTTAATTACTGATATATATATATATATATATATATAAGTATTGAGATATGATCGATCTATATTAAGGTCGATTTATAGTATATTAACATGGTCAATTTAATATGGATGCATCACTATTCTAAAGTAGTGCATTGCAAAGCAATGAAACACATTTTAAATATACGATGGAAGCATTAACATTGAATCTGTTATTTATAAATATTAGGCACATTAATCTAAAAGATATGAACCATGATAATAGGCATGCTTGGTCAAAGAAGTTCAAAACATTGTTAATGTGGAGTTGATTCATGCATAATATGTCGATTAAATAGTGCATGAATAAGTTGACTATCATATGTGTTGCCAAATGAATATTGGCTAAATCCTCTGGCAAAGCACGGGTTAAAGAATAGGGAAGGTGCGACAAAATTGGTGCCACATTATGAATTCTCTATTTTATTTAGAAGTCTTTCATGATTTGAAACTGATTCGCTGTCTTTAATATGTGCAATATGAAATGGTCCATTTTTTATGGAAATCATATAGATGACCTGTTGTATATTTTTGGTGAGTAACAAGCTAGAAATCTGCCACCTTACGTTTGTTTAGCTGAGTCATTGGTTTATTTATGAGATGTATCATTGCTTGAACCTTAAGGATGGGCTGAAGAAGTTGGTTTCTAGGTATATATATGAGGCATATGCACCTCATTTGAACATAATTCTTCTTGCAACATTACGCTGCTCCAAACTGTTGTTTATTTCATTGAGAAAGTTTTCATATTCGTTGTGAGATATTAAGAATGATTTAGTGAGAGTGATTGAGAGAGTTGGTTGCTAAGTTGGTTCTAAGAGGAGGAAAATCTTGGGATTTAGTGGACAATATGAATAAGCATATATCAGGCATGAGATCCTCATCTCTTCATATTTTCTCTTTGTTATAAAAAGATCGATTGTCTTAAGTGTTTTTAAGTAGAATTTGCAATAGGCTTCAATAAATAGAGATATAGTCCATTTTTCTTTGTAGGAAAGGAAAAGATTGATTGTTATGATTGTCTTATAAGTACTTGTACTTTCTCCATATTAAGGAGAGATTGAATGTCATCTTTAGTATTATATACTAGGTTTGGTGTAAAGGGAATAGCTTGTTAAATTATTTTCTTCTTGAAAACTTATATGTTATACCTAGGATTAGACTATCCATTGAAGGGGGTGATGTATGATTATGCTTTATGGGTAGAAATACCATTGTGCTTTGGGGAAGGGAATAGGTTTTTTTTTAGGTTAATGACTACCTATTGAAGGAAATTACCTATGCATAGATGTAATGGCCTTAAGTCAAATCAAGCTTGAGTAATGTATGTGAATAGGATGATTGTCACTCGAAGTACTGAGTGAGAATACTTTGGAAAAATTAGTATGATTTCCTTTGGATCCACTATCAATTCACTGTGTTCCATTTATACATGCTAGTTCAAGACTGTAGTGTCTACAAGTTCTAGTTATGTAGGGAACAAGACTAAGCTCAGAATGGTTGTCATTATGAGGTTACTACACCAATCTCTTCATCGAAGAGTATGGCCATTTATCTGATGTTAGATGTGTGGGGGACCACATTTGAGTCCGTGGTTGGAAAAAAAGTGCTTGAGTGATGCTTCTCCTCCTCAGCAGGTGACCCAAATTTGAAAGGAGATTCTTGGACCATCTGTATCTATTTCTTTAAAGCTCAGTTGAGCTATGTATTTACTTTGTACATAATCTTTGGAAATATTATAATATGTGGAATATTATTTTGGGAATGAAATCAAAATTGGTTATTGTTATATCATCTATGTTCATTTGTTCTCTATCGAGAAAGAATTTTTTTATGGCAATGGATAAGTAACATAGTCTATTTACTTGAAAGTGAAAACTTAGGAAATTTACTAGTGTGAACTATTGGCATATTACACCTAATAAAAAGTGAATTAATAGGTTAGAGACCAAATGAACATGAGGCCTCCATTTATAACGCATGTTTAGAGATTCTATCCAATTAGATAGCCTCTTAGGATTGAATAGTATAAATAATTAGATTTATCTGGTATTTCTGGTTTTCCCAATCCAATTGGAAATGAAATGAGGGGAAAGATACCAATATTTAAAGGCAGGAATGCAGTTATGGGAGAGGAGCATCTCAAACACTTCATCTATGTCATAGACAAACATGAGATAGATGATGAGGATGTGATGATGAAACTATTTGTGTAATAATTGGAAGAAAGTGAAAAATATTTGTATAGAAGTTCCTCCAAAATAATATTATCAACACATGGGATGAGTTACTAAGAGTTTTCATATTACAATATGGGGATAGGATAGACCCAAAATTTTCTATTCATAAACTTATGACAATCAAGAAAGGTGTAAATAAAATGATGGTTGATTTCAATAGCAAGTTCATCATAAAAATAAGGAAGGTACCACAAAATTTAAGGCCTAATGAGTCCATGTGTTTTGTTCTATATTGTGGTACATTTGATGCTACAATTGGATATTTCCTTAGAGATAAGAAACCATAGACTCTAAGGGAAGCTTATGCTATTAACATAAACATTGGAATTAATATGAGGGAATCTAGAAAACATATCAAAAGGTAGATAATAAGGTATCCCAACTTGATAGAAATATCCCAAGCAATCCCCTTATTGTTGAAGAAAAAATTGATAGGCTAATGGTTGTAGTGAAGAACTTATCATATAAGGTAGTGAGGAACAAGAAGGGATTGCTTCCTAATAATATTGCAACTCACTTTAATCATTGTTATTGTTTGAATAGTATGCCTTATAATAATTATTGTTCTAAAATAACATAGAATCATGATAGTTAGATGGTTCCTAGACAAGAGGATTTCAAACAACGAGATAAGGTAACTCTAGATCCCTTATGAAGGGATGATATACACTTTCAAGATACATATTCATGGTGTGATATTTTCTACCTTCATATGATTTGAAAAATTGTCTTACTACCTTATTTGATAATAGGAATGAAGAACTCTCTTATGGATATGAAAATATTATATATTGTGATGAAGAAATTTATTAGGTAGGTTCACTCAAGTATGAATCCATGGATTATGAAGATGACCATCTTGATCAAGAGGATCTTGATCAAATGTTCTAATATGATTGTGTCGTTGGTCTAAAATAATATGATTTTTTTCTTCATTAGTTTGAGAATTTGAGGGAAATCAAGAGACAAAAGTATAAGGAAATACATAGTTAGATAAGGGTAAGATAATCCTTACAAAAATTGTAGTCATACATGCTAATAATGGGTATTGAATAAGAAATAGACAAGTCAGGTTCCAAAGGGTAACTCTAATACTATTGTGCCAAAATGGACTAAAAAAAATACTAAAAGAGGTAAGTGTAAGATAAGGAGTAAAGTTAATAATGGTAGTCATGCAACATAAATAATGTAAAATAAAAAGGACCCAATGTAGTATCAAATGACCAAGAATAGGTATCTCCAAAGGGGTAGTCAAGGTGTATTATTTTGAAGTGGAAAATATGCTTCAAGAGGAAAAAATTTGGTTGCTAAAATACAAAAAAAAAAACATCTCAACAATTGAGAAGTGGAGTTGAAGACAAAGGAAAGATGAAAGAGATGAAGGGTAAGGATTATGTGCCTTGTAGTTTAGTAATACCTTATATTATTTATACTTGCGACGTCACTCTCCCACATGGTAAACCCTTACCTAAGTATATCCTTGTAGATATGGAACAAGCCATAAGTCAAATTAGAATACCAGTGCCAATATATGAACTCCTTAGAATCTTTGAACATGGGGAAAGGGTTTTATCTTTCTCCAATATTATAAAAGAACTATATTAACTGAATGTATTTCTTGATAATGATACAAATCATAAGGATAAGGAAGAATCTAGTGAAGTATATCTAGGATTTTTTTAATCCAAAACTAGCCTAATTTTGACCTATTTTATAATACATTGTTGATCAATGGATGGTTAGTTCATGATTTCATGCTAGAATCTGATGGTTCAAGTAATGTCATGCCATGCATGGTCATGAATGATTTGGGACTGAAGGTGTCCAGATCTATGGAAAATTATTTCCAATGGATTATAGAGAGGTTAAAAAATTGTAGGTGTTGTGGACAATGTGAAGGTCCAATTGGTTGCATACCTTAACAAATCCTTGTTTGATTGAAATATCCATTATTTATTGTCCAAAATTGCTTTCAATAAAGTCGGTATCCTTAATGGGTGGTTGTGTACAAATTAACCTATCATACACTATCATACCATTACAAGGTGAAGAATTCAAGTTGTAGAGGGGAAATAAAGAACATTACATTATTGAGGATTGGTATAAAATAGTTGAAGTGCAGTATCTTAATGCATGGCATTATCACTTTTTTGGATATTATGAAGAAGAATATCATGATATTGCTAAGTCTCCTTTCCCTTCCACCCCTATTAAATATGCAAATGACTTGTGGACCATGTTCTTTACTTCTGCATGTTGTAGAGATGGTTCAAGGGTTATATTTGTTCTTGTTTCACCTAATAATAAATCCTTCAAATGTGCATTTAAGTTAAAATTCAAGTCCATAAATAATATTGAAAATTATGAAGATCTAATGCTAGGAGTGAATGTTGTTGTAGTGTATAAAATTCAACTTTGACAAAGGAGCATTAGCGTTCATCGAGAGTAAATCTTGCACATTACATTAATATGAATCTTCTTTTCTTAAAAAAATAGATTATAGTTTAATTAGAATTAAAATAAATAACTAAACAAAAAATTACAAGTTTTTAAATTTAAATACCTTGTTGTTACGAACTAGTGAAAATATTTCACAACTAGAGATCAATTAAAATTTATTGTCAACATAAGTAGAAAGTTGATTATATAGAACCTATGATAACTTGTTGGAGGTCTCAACCACAAACACCAGTACATAGCATAAATTTCCTCGTTTCATGCCATCATTTGACTAGAATTTGAAACATAAAAAATTATATAGCACAAAACAAATTCCTATGCATATAGAAGAGAGATAACAAGACCACAACAAACACAAAATATTCAAAATGATAGAATAGAAATTAAAATAGCTATTCAAAATGAAGAGAAAATTAATGACAAGAAGAATGATTTAGGAGAGATATAACCATATTATAGTTCTCTCTTCAAGTTAAAACTTACACACAAAAAGAAAGAAGAAAATGTTTGGTTGGTTGTTTGAGCTACTTGCCTTAGTCAAACCCTCATTTTGGTATTTCTACCTCCATGGCAGCCAAGATTTTTGAATAATATCAAGAAATGAAAATAGGGTAGCCACTGCAACATAGCATTATATTTTCAAGAACATCTGCATCGAGTGCAATCTTAAAGAAACCACTACAAAGAAGAGGATTTATCTAAAAGGAATACAAAGGTTAAATAGATGAAGCATACTTTCTTTTATGGTGATAAAAAAGAGTTTAGAATCACATGTGATACCAAAAGAAAGCAAAGGTAGGTGATATGAAGTTATAACAAGGTAAGTTATGGGGCATCACAATACATAGGGAAGCACCACAAGCCATATGGAAGTAGACAAGGATAATAGAAAAGGCTACGAGGAACCACCATGAATGAAATAATATGCATTTAAATTAAGATCTGATAGGGATAACACAAAAGAGATGACCTAGAAAAGATACTTGGATAAGTATTAAATCATTATATCAAATGATGCACCAAGTTTAAGCATAAAATTTAGGTGCAAGCCAATTGGAATTATAACAATATGAAAAAAATTATATGCATATTAAATATAATATAAGAATGTAAACATATAATCATATAATCATGCAAATATATAACCATAAGCATAAAATCATATAGCAATATAAGAGTAAATAAATAAGTGTAAAGAATGCACTAGGTAAGCACAACATGGGCTAGAGATAAAATTAGTGACTAGTAATGTTTCCCCCAACATGCACAAATAGAATGGTGGTGTGGCCCTTAGTGGCATAGTAATGCCCATATAATTATATTGAGTACTAGGATAGGTATATGCCCTCGATGTGACATCCAAAAGAATGAGAACATAAAGATTTATAAAGTTTATAGGCCCTCATGGTATATGAATATGAATAAGGGTATACAATTGAAACTATGGCCAAGGGCCCTAAGGCAAGGAATATAGCAAACATCGAGGGCATAAAGACAAGATAGAAGGCCTATAGCCATGATAAGAAGTAATAACTATTGGGAAAGGTGTCTCAACCTTGATCCAAATGTTAATATAATAAAAAGTGTGATTTTAGATTAAAAAATGAAAAAAATAAAATTGGACTATAGATTTGGTTTTTAGCCAAGCAAATGAGCCTAATTGAGCCACTCGATAAAAAATTATGGCCTTTTAATGTTCGCATAAGAAATGTAAGAATTTTTTGGATGAATAAAAGAGTTGTAAAGGGGAATTACACTTGTTGACCAACTTATGATGTGTGTTATGACACATCATAAGGCATATTTGATTAGGGACTAATTTGGGCATCACTTTTGGGTAGTTTTAGCTCATGAATTTTTAATTACCATTTGATGGTTTTGGATTTTGTATCTCCTATATATTAGGTTCTTGAGATGGAGGTTTTGTGTAGAGTTTTGTAAATATTTTTAAGGTGTAAGAATTACTCTAGATCTCTAGATGGTGTTATTCTCATGAATAATTGTTCAACAAGTGTATTACTTGTGGTTTACTGAATAATACAGTGAGCTACTTTGGAGCATGCGAATCTTCTCCTAAAATGGATTTCCCCATGTAAACTTGCGTTATGGTATATATTACTTATTTTATGTTTAAATGTGTATTATTTTTGTAATTGTTAAAATATTAAAATGTGTGTAATACTCTCCTAAGAATATTAATGTAGGAAGAATTTCCATGTACCCTACTTCCTCTAATAGCAAGTGTGGGATTAAACCAATGTCTTCCACAATGTTATTTATTTTTTCTTTGCCTAACATTTCAAATCACGCGAAAATCAAATGGAAACCTTTTTAGTTAATTAGTTCAATCATAGCGAATGTTAAATATTATTTAATTTGGTCAAATTTTCATGCAATTAAAGGTGAATTAAAATTATTTAGATAACAATAAAATAAAATTTAAGAAAATAAATTGTTAGTTTGAGTTATATGACTACATGTAAAATGTGGGTATGACATTTGGTATCTAAGTCCAAGTTTCAATGCTGGGAAATTTGGGCATGTGTGAGTGCATATGTTGGGTCACTTTTTGGTGATGTGTGCATATGGGAAATGTGCGACTAATTTTCTAGATTATGACTTCTAGAGCATCATAAGCTACATCCTCTAGAGATTTTTAGACTACTATTAGTATTCTAGTAAACTCCTCTGTAGAGCTTGATGCCTTAGGCATTTGAATACTACAATTCTTCTTGTGTGAATGGTTTAAGGACCTTACAAGTCCTATTCACCTTAGCATAAGTAATTGTTAAAGTGTGTTATTCTTAAGCACCTTTATAGTAAGGAATAATACTTAGTCATAAATTTTGGTGATGTGTTACCTTCGTAGTAATGACATTTATTAAACTTATGATAAATTTCAATTCCAACCTAAGATTAAGTTCCTTGATAATAGGACTCTTGAAGCAACTTTGGCTAGTAGAATCTTGTAAATCTAACACTTGTGAGTGTATGTGTTACTAAGGTACGATGTAAAAACTTGCATAATCCCAAGTTTTGGTTTGTTGGGTAGGGTATATTCTACCATGCGGGAAAGATTACATTGAAAATGTATATATAGTTGGAGTAATAACTTATGTTCCCCACTTCATTTTAACCCCACCATATTTTGGGTTAGTTAACCTTTGTAAAATGGAATTAAGTGACTTTCCTCTTTAGGAGAAACCTTGATTGAGATGCTAAAATGTATAAGGGCCTTCAGCAGTATTACATAGTGTTAGTATTTCATCTTCTTAGCTTAAGTAGAATGGTAATAGTGGAACTAGAGACCCGCTTTTCCTAATATTAACCTCGTGATACCTCATGTGCCACTTCTAGATATTCTCTTATTGTAGTACTTGTGTCGTGTGTGTAGGAAGAATCTTGTGATCCTCTTAATCCTTACATTCTGATACTCTTTATTTTCTTTTAGAGGGATTCTCTTTTATTGTGGTTAAGGAATCAATGAAACCTTGTGAGATATTATTTATATCCTAAATTATCTAGGTTGAGCTATAAATGTATAATTATTATTCTAACTAACTTGTTAAAGGATAAAGTTTTGAGAAACTTATTTTCTAGAATGATTGCATTCCTCATCAATTAGATGTATAAGTCCTATTAAGGTGACTAATATCTTTATAAGGTGAGTTTTTGTATGCATGTGATCAATCTTAATCAAATATGATGATGCTAAGATGGATTTCGGTTAAGAATTAATGTAATAATGGGTGCATGAATAAGTAAATGTATTCATTATCTTCAAAGGTTTTTCCTTCTTGATTATTGTGTTGTATACCTATAAATTATATATGATTTGTAAATTCATTTGTTAGTATCAAACTTAGAAAGGGGAAATAAAATGAACTAAAGAGTAGGAAAACAATGATTCACCATTTTTGCTTCAACAAAATGGTAGGATAGTTGCATTTGGATGAGAAAGATATGGCGAAATAAAACTAACATGAAATACACAATGCCTATGCATAAGAAAAATTGGTTTAAAAATCAAACCTTATCTAATCCATGTGGTTGTGTGGTGAAAAAATTAGTTAGTTATATCTCCATAGAGTTGATTTAGGAAGTCCTATATCTATGCAGCTAATATTAGGTATGAACTTGGTAAGAATGAGTATAATTTTTGTGTATCTTCTTGTGGCATAATATGATAAAGTAGGTAAAAATCTAAAAAAAAGGTGGTGGCATAAGGATACCAATAAATGTAGAGACTATACCTCAATTTTGGGAGTTAGTAGACATCATGTATGATTCACTTTAGTGCACCTATTGTGATATTAGTGTGTAAACAATTAAGTGTTGAACATTTGAGTATAGTAGATATCTATACATAGTTATATATCTATATAACTATGTATATATATCATATTGATATATTAAATTTATATTGTTGTATCTAAATTATATTGTATACAAATATATTGTAGATAAACATATACATACACACACATATATTGTTTGCTTTAACATCTAATATATTAGATGTTAAAGCAAACAATATTATATTAATTAATATAATATATTATAGATAAATTAAATTATGATAATGGAGACTAAAACCAAATAAAGCTCTTTGGAAAAAATTGAAGAGAAATCTCTTTCATAAAGTTACTTGTAACAAACATTATACCAAAGAAAACCTTGAGAAGTCCCATTTATACAATTACTACCTAGTTGACCACCTAATACCTTCATTGTGGAGGAACTAGTTGCCTCGTTTGATTGAAGCTGTATAATACGAAGTTTCCTTGAAAGATACAGATTGGGGATTGGGGATTGGGGATTGGGGATTTGATTTCTATCACATTTTTATATCATGGTATATTTATATTATATTTCATTAAATATGATGTAATTACAAAATGTTTTTGATAATATAAGCCACATTTATAGGGTGTGGTACCCTTAACACAAGGGGTCACAAGGGCCAAATTTCAAATCAAAAAACATAAACTAGTAACAACAAAATATTCAGAACAAAGACAATCAAACAACAACAAAAAGATATCCCACCCGACAACAAACCACACACCCCCATCACCGAGCTATTCCCTCCCACTCCTCAGTGAGGAGATTCAATACATCATCACAAACTCGTTTGTTTCTAGCTTCAGTCTCAAAAGCTTTATTTTTTACCTCCTCTTTAAGCATTGTTGACAAAGTAACAACAGATCGGTGGATGATTTTGATCGTGAAATGAGTCAATCTTATGAAATTTTTTTCTAGTTTAGCAACATGAGCAACCAAGTTGTTGGGGTCTTTGTCTTTGGCAGCTTCCAGGGAAAAATTTAAGAAAACCTCCCCCCTCGGCGCAGGTGTAAAATCCTGGCGAATTCGATATACTTCCCTATGAAAAATATTAATTCTATTAGCGATTTTTTTTGTTTTACGGAGAAAAAAAAATCCCAGTTGGTGAATCTTTTACAATTCGTGGAAGTTCATGGAAAATCTTGGCGAATTGCATATTTTTTTAATAGAATAAAATATTTTTCATTGGCGAATAAAACCATTTTTCAAACCATAATTTTTTTTCCATTAGCGATTAAAACCATTTTTCAAAGCAAAAAATATATTTTCATTGGCTAATTAAAAAGAATCTCAAAATAGTAAAAAAATCTAGTGGAAAAATAAACAGATATGCCAACAAAAAATCATAGGGGTCATTCGTTGAATGTTTGATGGATGACTGTAGTTGCATTCTAGAAGTAAATCTCTGAAGCACTAGACTTGCGATTTGAAACCTCTGAAATAACACTATAACCATTAGATGCAGACATGTGGCGAGATCAAGGCTCATCGCTCATCACTCATTCTGTCTTTTCAATGCCTCGACATTGTACATTTCATTTAATTGAAATTCTCATTCTTTTTGAAGAAAGTGTGGCTGTCATACTGCTAGTGCAGGTAGTGGCGACGATTAATGCCATACATGATATGAACATCTGAAGCAATTTCTTGAACAACTCATAGCTTTAATGAAACAAGATTTGTAATGATTTCATATCGTTTGAACTTTGAGTGATTTTGACAGCTTGTCAGCTTGAGTTACAGTTCAATCAAATTAAACATTTTAATTATACAGGCTAGTAGCGGCACTAGTGGCCCATAAATAGGGATAGTGATTTAGTGATTAGTAGATAGTGCCATAAGGGTTTTTATTTTCTAGGGTTAATAAGGATTCACGAAGAAGATGACGCAGTATTGGGGATACTGTAAATTCTCTTACCTACAATTATGTAGTTACAGAGTAATCAGTAAAAGACGAATTTCCTTCAAGTTCAAAATGGGTGGAATTGGAAAGAAGTTGATTTGGTTAACCTGAATTTTTAGACGATTTTTGAACTAGGATGAGGAGCTCTGATGGAGATAAGTGCTATCCCAATGCATAGAGGCTGTAGGTAAAAGATGGGAGCAGAGTTGCTTTTCCTCCTGTATTCTAACAGCTCCCATTTCCCCAGCATGGCTATGGTTCTGAAAGGGGATAAGTACATTTTGTTAGAGCCTCCAATAGCTCTGATACCATGTTAGAAACCTTAGATCAAACATGCAAATCTAAACACCTTCCACAGAAGAGAAAACATAAAAAAGCAGAGCTTTGCATGTGAATGTGCAAAATGATATTATTCAGGAATTCAATATTACAATGAGATGATTTTCTTTATAAAAGCAAAGTATGCAACCCTAATGTTGACCTAAAAATAGCTCAACTAAATAAAGTTTACTTATTAATTAAGTAAACTAATTATTACCTAAGCAAAACCTAAGTAAAGTTATGCAAGTGTAATTAAATATTAATTACACTAACACCCCCCCATAAGTGCAACTTAGGGAGACTAGATAAGCATGCACCTAAAACTAAGATGAATGCAAGAAAGCATGAATGGGTCCCGACAACAAGGCCTAATCAGGTACCCATGTACAAATGCAATAATGAGGTAGAGAAGGAAAACCCAGTGGGACAACCCCCCCTACAATGAGATAACTGCTGCAAAGAAGCATTGGAAGAACACTGTAGAGTAACACTGGAACTGCAATTTGGAAAGCAAGGAAAGATACTTCTGTCTACAAGAAACCATATTGGAATCATAATAATGTGATAGCAGACCCGATGCCACGGAACACTCGAAAACACCAAACTGGAACAACCCTGGAATCCATAGAATAACAGTAGATGATATGATAATGACAGAATCTGGAAGCCGTGAATCTCGATGCCGATGCCAAACTAAGATTGAAACTCTTCCATGGGAAAAAGTACCATACAGGCTCGGGAACAATAATCACAAATTTAGTGGCCCTCAAACTGAGATGGATCTGATGCGGATCACTAACCATAGGCTCTCAATCTAAAGTGTGAACCAAAATGAATATGGTATGTGTCAAGCTAAGAAAAAATATGGCCAAAAGAAACTAAGAAACTAGATTACAACCCATGCGAGTTGCCATCAAAACATGATGAAGATTATTATGCAAGAAACCCCCCTGATGGAACTTTATATTAGTTCATTTATTACAATCCCCAATGACTGCAAAAGGAGAGAATGCCTAACATGCATAAATAAAAAATGAAAATAGACCTTAGATCTGTGTAGAGAACTGAACCAGCTTTCCAAGCCGCAAGAATGGCGAGAAAAGGATCACCGAGTCAAAAGATATGCCCTCTGGAGTGAAAAATAGAAGTTCTGAGTTCAAGGACCTGCAAATAAAAACTAGAATATAATCAGGAAAAATAACTTACACCACAGGATTGAGCTCGGAACCAAATTTCCAACAATATCTCATTTGTGAAAAACCGACTCCTTACGCAAAAGTTACACCCGATTTGGTGAAAGTGCTCCAGAATGGCCAATAAGGCTTGCAGGCAGCCTAGGGGGCTAAAAAATTTTGGCCCCTGGTCCTACATGCGACTAGGGGCTGGCGAACAGGGGGTTGGGCGGAGCCCCTGGTCGCCCATATGACCGCCGCTGCAAATTGAAGCCCTCAAGGGCTAGCGGGTAGCCCTTGGTCCTCCATATGACTAGGGCGGAGCGCAGAAGGGGCCTAGCGGGGGTGGAGCTAGGACACCTGGTTCTCCATAGGACCCCCAGCTCAGTAGAGGGGGCTGAAGGTTGGGGCCAGCGGCCTGATGGGGGAGCCACCAGTGGCGGCGGTGGACCAGTGGCGGCCCAACGGCGAACCCTTCTATACTGCAGGCGTTGGCATGATTCCCCCAAAACCACGTTTTTTCAAAAAAAATTCGAAAACCGCGCCTCGTGAATAGTGCTGGTACGACCTCCCTGGAAAAAAAATTTGCCTTCCGAATCAACTTCGCCAAAATCGATGAAATGAAGGGCGATCTTAGGGTTTTTGGCCGCTACGAACGCAATGGTGACCTCCGTTTCTGTTCAAAATGCTTAAAAAAAACGGCCACCTCCAGAGCTTCCAAAAAATCAGCAACCATGAAACCCTCACAGATCTAGCAAATGATGACCAAAATCTGCAAAATGAAAACCAAACCTGACCTTTTTACAGCGCTCTGAATCCAATGGTGAGGCCTGATTTGATCCAAAACATTGCATAAATGAACTCAAAGCATAAAATCCTCGAGGAACCCCGAATGAACTATGCAATGGTTTTCTCTAGAATTTGAGAAGGGGTTGCATGTCAAGGCTATGATACCATGTTAGAAACCCTATATCAGACATGCAAACCTAAACACCATCCACATAAGAGAAAACATAAAAAAGCAGAGCTTTGCATGCGAATGTGTAAAATGATATTATTCAGAAATTCAATATTACAATGAGATGATTTGCTTTATAAAAAAAAAGTATGCAACCCTAATGTTGACCTAAAAACAACTCAACTAAATAAAGCTTACTTATTAATTAAGTAAACTAATTATTACCTAAGCAAAACCTAAGTAAATTTATGCAAGTGTAATTAAATATTATTTACACTAACACATTTTGTATCTTCACGGCTCCCATTTCCCCAGGACTGATTGGAACCCCCTTTGCCCAGCATGGTTGGCAAATCCACCAGCAGAAGCTTGGAATCATGAATTTATTTTCAGAGCCACATTTGTATTACGTTGTCACCAGTAAAAGCTTGGAATCATGCATTTATTTTTAGAGTTACATGTGTAGTAAGTTTTCAGCAGCAAAGCTTGGAAATTGGAATTAATTTATAATCCATTGTAATGAGCAATGTAACTTGGAATAAATTATTAAATTTTGTCTATATAAAGTACTAAAGTGACACACTGATATATGTTATTTATACAAAACAGGAGCTATAGTGCTACTCGTCTGTAAAAAGATATGTAATAATGTGACATTGAAATTCAGTTGCAGTAAAATAAATGGTTGTGTTGTGTTATTCTTGATTCCTTGAATCTTCGTTATTCATTTACGCTTAAGAGTAAAGAGTTGTTTTCTAAGTTCAAAACTTCAGTGTCTATTAATAATTTAATATATTCAAATCAGTTTTTTTCTTTTGAGAATTTAAGTAATATACTTTATGTAATATGCACTTGATAATTCATGGTTATATCAGGCCATCGGGGAATGCAATCATTCGTTCCACCGATGTTTACATGTTTTACAGTGATGTGCTTACTTTTGCTGACTCTATCAGTATATCAGGGAGCGCACCTTATGAGTTATGAGTCTTCCTTCGGGCCATCGGTGGGGCTGTGATGGGGGTTCCACCGATAAAGCATAGTTAGGCCGATGCCTATGGTATTGACTTTAAAACACATGTGTCATGTTTATTTTTTAAGTTAATATCATAAATTACTCAAGTTTCAACCATTGGATGAACATTTGATGTATGGTTGTAGTTGCATTCTGTAATGAAATGCACAGAGCAATGGGCTTCCCAACTTAAACCTCCGGAATCACCCTATAACCATTAGATTTAGAAAGATCAACGATTAAGATTAAGAATTTGCAACTTGTAAACCTAAGACGTGTCATTCACTTTAATGTCCCAATTTTGAGAAACAAAGCATTTAAAACACTTTTTATTGCTAACTGCTAAGTGTCAACTCAAACTGTCAAGTGATTAATGTTTATTTTTAAAGTTAATATCATAATTCATAAATTACTCAAGTTTCAACTGTTGGATGAACATTTGATGTATGGTTGTAGTTGCATTCTGTAATGAAAGCATAGAGCGATGGGCTTCCCAACTTAAACCTCCAGAATCACCCTATAACCGTTAGATTTAGAAAGATCAATGGTTAAGATTAAGAATTTGCAACTTGTAGACCTAAGAGGCTAAGACGTGTCATTCACTTTAGTCTTTAATGTTCCAATTTCGAGAAACAAAGCATTTAAAGCACTTTGTACTGCTAAGTGTCAACTCAAACTATCAAGTGATTAATGTTTATTTTTAAAGTTAATATCATAATTCATAAATTACTCAATTTTTAACCGTTGGATGAACATTTGATGTATGGTTGTAGTTGTATTCTGTAATAAAATGCACAGAGCGATGGGCTTCCCAACTAAAACCTCTAGAATCACCCTATAACCGTTAGATTTAGAAAGATAAATGGTTAAGATTAAGAATTTGCAACTTGTAGACCTAAGACGTGTCATTCACTTTTGTCTTTAATGTTCCAATTTTGAGAAACAAAGCATTTAAAGCACTTTGTACTACTAACTGCTAAGTGTCAACTCAAACTGTCAAGTGATTAATGTTTATTTTTAAAATTAATATCATAATTCATAAATTACTCAAGTTTCAACCATTGGATGAACATTTGATGTACGGTTGTAGTTGCATTCCTTAATGAAATGTACAGGGTGATGGGCTTCCCGACTTAAACCTCTGGAATCACCCTATAACCGTTAGATTTAGAAAGATTAACGGTTAAGAATTTGCTACTTGTAGTCTTGTAGACCTAACTCCTAAGACGTGTCATTTAGTTTAATGTTCCAATTACGAGAAAAAAAGCATTTAAAACACTTTGCACTTTGAAATTGTACAGTGATTTTTAAAGTCTTCACTCTTCAGACTACTCATTGCAGTGTACCACCCTATTTTGGATTCCACTTCCAACAACGCCATTCTAGTTTTCAAGAGTAAGGACTCAGAATCTAGGTAAGTGGAAGAATTCCTGCGGCTAAGTTTCATCGTTTGACATTTCTTAAATTCTTATTTTGTCAAAGTTTGAAGTTTGGGTTTAGAGACTCAAGAATTCGTTAAAATTAAGGAGAACTAATAGGTATTACTTATTAGGTAATTCAAATTTCACAACTTCATATTTGTATAAGCATGTCTACCACCAGTACCACTAGACATAGAGCAATGTCTGATAAAAAAAATACATTATGCAGAATTGTTTAAAACCCCATGTTTCACCGATGGGTACCATGATATATATGATCCCGAAATCTATGGTAGGCATACGTCAGAACTTAGATTCACATCTCAGAGTAAGGCTACAAAGAAAAAGCAAGTTGATAGTATCAATGCACCGTGGGTAACTGGATTAGGGTCCATGATGTTACATGAAGTTTTCCCTTGCTTAGAATTTATCATGGTCTGTGCCGATAATTATGATGATAAGAAAAGAGAAATTGTTAATAAAGATAACCAAGAAGAATTGTTATCCATTAATGCAAAAGAACTTGGAAAAGTGTTGGGGTTTACAACCGAAGAATTTGGAAACCACCACATTGACCTAGAAAATCTTGCTAGTGATTATGAAGCAGTGGAAGAAAGGCTGAAAAATGAATTCTTAAATACAATAGTTATGGATAGAAACAAATTGAAAGGTGATCATAAGCCTCCTTATAATTTGGATTTTTTTAAACCGTGGGTTCGGGGTACTATTTCCATGCTATCATTTTGCCTCGGTCTGGACAGCAATTTGGAAGTGGGTGCAAGCCTCCTTGAAATGGTATATAATATCCATTATGCTGGTGAACATGTCAAATATAATTATACTCAGCACATTGTAGAATCCATGCATAAACAATTTTTAATGATTAAAGCAGGTTCCACGAAGACATTTAGGTTCACAACCTACTTGTGCTATCTTTTTCTATTCAAATTTAGAGGAATGTTTCAGACCAACAAGCTTCAGATTCAACCCTATAGTAATGCAAAGGAAAAAAATTTGGCTCTAGTATATGAATGGACTACTGAGATAAGGATGCATGATTCTCGAAGGAACTACAATCATTTTGTAGACTACTTTTTGGCTCCATTGCATCAAGTAATTACAAATACTCCAATGCCTAGATTGCCTATATCATGTAGAAACTGCATGCAACTAGGAATAGAAATACAATTGGTTGATTGGTACTTAATGGAAGAATATACTGTGCTAAGATTTTATGGATCGGGAGTACAGCCATACAAACTTCCAATACATGTGACAAAAAGGTTTTTTGCATTGGAATATGTAAGGCAGGTGCAGAGTGCTGATGAACTACACTTTCTCAGTCAGCAAAAGAAGACCTTATTTCCTTCTTTACCTTTATCATGTGGAGGGTTCACATTCGAGAGAAAAGAATTTAGTGTGGCACATAATATTTTGAATTTTTTTGCATTTGATGCTATCTGTCACTGGCAGTATGATCCATGTGACATCATTAAATCAATGATTGTGGCCAATAGGAATGCTACAAATAGAATTCAACATCAAAGTAAACCCTTGCTTGAAAACTTGAGAAACAAGGATTCTTGGGATGAGGTCAAAATAGCAATGGAGAAAAGTGTTGCTGAGAATGGTATTTCTTTTGAACAATTGTCAACAAAAATTATGGCATTGCACCGAAAGACAATCAGGACATACAACATTTTTTATGAAAAAAGTGATAAATCATCGAGTAGAGTAAAAATTTCAGCTTCTCTAGAGAAGAAAGTTATAGATAAAAATTGGTCACGATAAAAAATTATTGCCTTTTGGTCTATGAGGAAGGACCTAGGTGATCCAAGAGCTCTTGTAGAGTATGATGCTAATGAAGAAGATAAAGAGTTTAGCAATTTGTGGAATATAGAGCATCCTAATGAACGTGATGAATCTGATGATGATATTGATAGGGAAGAAGAAGAAGAACAAAGCCATGCCAATTACAAACCTGGTTGAAGTGAGGCCGCAAAACAAGAATATGCTTCAACATATACTTCAGGAGAAGCCATACTTGAAAAAATTGGTTATGAAGGTGGTCCTTTGGGGTCCACAGGACAAGGCCCTTGGACAATACAAAGTGTTGAGCATAGAAAAACAGTTGATAAATCTGGCCTTGGGCTTGGAGGTGAAAACGTAGACCAAGGGGATACAAGTCAAACTCAATTTGTTAGAGCTTCTAGTCCTTATCCTCATGGTCAGATACAATCACAACTAGGACATGCCCTTGGTGGAAAGCTTAGTGCAACTGGGGGTGTCATTGGTGGCGATGGTATGGGCAGTAGTACTAGTAGTGGTCAACATGTGCTACAACGACAAATTACACACAATACTAAGAGGAAAACAAAAAAAGATACCACAAAAACACCAGGTGATCAAGGCAATCAAAAGAGGCAAAGGATTTTGAAAGGTCCAAGTCACACTATCAGTGGATCCACCAGTACCACAAAGGAGTTATTTCCATACACTCCCACAAATCCAGTTAGTGTGGGTGCGACATCATTAGCAACCGCAAGTACTCCTATTCCTTCGCCATTCAAGCATTCCATTGTTCCTGCCTCCCCAAGTTATGATTTCATTGAAGAGTTTAAAAAGAAATTAGACTTGAATAAAAAAGAAAAGAAGCAACTGATGGAGAGTGCACCTGTTGTAACTTCAGAGACTGCAACAACCATGGTATTACCCACATTTGACACAAATAAAAAAATCATGGAGTACACAATTTTTGTTCCCACAGTTCAAAACAAACCAACAAATCAAATGGATCAATCTAAATACCAGGTAACCAATTTTCAATTGGATTTTTCTGGCCTGAAAAATACTGACAAAATTAATGTATCAAAGAAGAACAATGAATTGGTGTACACATCATTGCTAAAGCAAGATAGAGAGAAGAAAAGGTTGTAGACCCAAATAGAAAAGTCACAGGCAGACCTAGCAAGTGAGAAAGCAAAGAGGAAAGTAGCAGATAACAAGAGCAATGAATTAGAAAAAAGAATAATAAAATCTGCCTCTACATCAACAAGCAAAAAGGATAAATCAAATGAGAGAGAAGTGAATGACCTGAAGCGAAGGCTAGATGAGAGCAACAAGAAATATGATGAGGAAAAATCCACTTCAGAAAAATTAAGAGTAAGCATTGTGAATGGAAATGTACAGTGGGAACAAAAATTGGAGAAATAGAGAAAAACAAATGAAAGATTGGAGAAAGAGCTGACGGAAGCAAAAGAAGAAATTAAGTCTTCTCAAAATAAGTTATCTACATTTTGTAGAGATATAGTGAGGCATATGAAACAAAAGATCTGGGATGAAATAATGCAAAGGTTTGATCATTTGTGTGACATGTTTCAATTGATTGATGCTATCAGACAACATTATAAGAAGCTCAGCGAATATTTAGTGGACAACAAAAAGGTGTTGGAATTAGAGAAAATCTGCAAATGAAGTTCTACAAACAGTCTACAAAGCTAGTGACAATGATCTGAAATCGAAAGGGATTACTAATCAGATTGAAACCTCAATGAAGTTGTCATCTATCATTGAAAAGTGTTCGAGAATGTCTGGAACAAAGGAATATTTGCATATGGTTGCAAACAAGATGAAGGTGGTGGATGAAAAGGTAAGGACCTTCACAGAGTGATGAGGTAAAAATAACCTCATCATAATAAAGTCTAGAAAGCTCATTCTTGCTAATTCAATCCTAAGCCTATGCTAATTTATTAAACTTTAGGAGAAGTAATTGCTTATTTTAAGAAAAATTATGCTTTCTTTCTTTCTTTTGATCAATTGAGGAAATTGTCCAAAGCAGGTTTAATGGGTTGATTTAACTGTTTTTGTAGGGATTAACAGGTCATCATGTGGCTATTGCAGAAGTTTAGCCAGCACGTGCCTCAAAGTAATGTTGTGAACCCACTCCTTGATGCCTGGATGATGCACCGAATATTCAATCTTAGTTCTTTAAAATTCGGTTGTTGAAAACTTTATGGCTCTTCTCGAGCCTTCCACATGTTTTAAAAGCTTTAAAGACATCAAGTTAGTTTTAAGTTAAGGAAGAATTTTTCAATGGCTATCCATGCCATCATAAATTTAGGATCTAGTTAGAAAGTTATCTATAAAATTGTAATTTCATAAGTAATTAAAAAAAGAGAAGAAGTATCGTTATGTTGTTTACATGGATTTACAAATCACTGTTGAAATGAGTTATCTAATTTATGTTTATTGGTAACTGTTGAATTCGAATGATGGTGACTGTATGTCATAAGAGGATTTGAGAATCTGTAGTTTATGTGAGTTAAAGACAAAGTAGTAGCCCGCAAGCTGGCCACTCGAGGGGAGATAGCCTAGATAGATAAGTATTTTATTGATTAAGTTATTCCCTTTATTTAAGATAAATTGTTGTTTAGTAGGAAATAACAAGTTGTTGAAGAGTCAAGTCAGTTGTTCCGGAGAACCATTGTCTTTAATTTGTATAAGTTTTCTTCTGTAGTTGATAATATTCCTTTACTGTTTAGAAGATGCTTAATTGTTTATTTCCTTACTTTTATGTTTCTATAGTTTACCAGTTGTTTAGTTTACTTGTTTCCATGCTTTCTAGTTTAGTAGTAATGTTTTCTAGATTAATTGTTTTATGCCTTTTAATTTAGTATTCCTTGATTTTCTTAGAGTAAGATAATTTTCGAGTTAAGTAGTAATGGCTTTGGTTTAGTCTCGACTTTTGTAGTTTAAAAGAAAAATTGAAAATATAAAATGGGTTGTTTGAATAATCTCCTTCTGCAAACTGCCTTGGACACTGTCCGGTCAACAATTGACATTCAATTATTCTAAAGTAGTAGGACCTAACAACAGCCTATCACTTTTTGGCGCCGTTGCCGGGGATACTTCTTAAAAATCCTTTGAAAGTCTTTTTGCTTAAAGTGTTATTAGGAGACGGTTTGAATAACAAAGTTTTATGCCAAAAATATCGTAGTCGGCTTTCTTTTCTGCATGGTCAGGAAAAGGGGCCCTCACAGACGTTTTATACTAAAACCTCCCCCAAAATACGTACCTATCATACATAGGGAAGCCCAAGGCTCAAAAAACCACACTTCTAAAGAATTATTTGAGCCTACTCCACCTGAGGCTTTCCATTATTTACTTGTTGAGTGACCGACAGAATAGCCAGATTTCAAGGAAATTGTTTTTGAGGAACATACTCTTCTAAACATCATGGGAGATCGTAGAGATGAACCTAACCACAATGAACCTCAGCCTCCTAGAACGTTTACCTATCCTATTACGTTGGACATTGATGATGATACTGCCATGAAGAACATTTCTCCATCTTTCCTTCCAACCTTTCGTGGCTTGCCTTCAGAAGACCCTGACCAATTTGTCTTTGAATTTAAAGTCCTATGTCAGACTTATGATTACAAGAACGACAATCAAAAGTTGAAGCTTTTTTCGTCAACTTTGAAGGACTCAACAATGCGCTGGTTCATGGGATTGGGTTCTGGTAGTATAACATCCTGGGAAGAGATGGAGACTATTTTCTTGCACAAATACCAAAGTTACTGTAGGGTAAGTGATCGTAGGGAGGAGTTGTTTAAGCTAAGGCAAAACGAGGATGAAATTTTAGAGGATTATCTCGATAGGTTCCTCTTCCTCTCTAAGAGGTGTGGAGAAACGACCATTAGTGTAGAGATTCTCAAAACAATATTTCTTAAAGGTCTTGATGATGACGCTCGACGAAACCTTGATTTAATTCGAAAAGGTGACGTATCTCAATTAACTCTTGAAGAAATATGTGAGATTTGTCAAAATTTCTCTCGTACTAGGGGAGAAATCCACAAAACTAATATTTTCAAAGGGTCTAATGAGATAGGTAAGCTCCACGAAGAAATAGAAAATCTAAAAATGGATATTCTTGTACAGTTGAATACCACTCTAGATGGCATACAAGCTAAAACCCGCAACCCTGAGACCTTGTCAATTTATTGTCCAAGGTGTCGGAATAAACATCTGTTGTGTGAGTGTCCTTTGGATAAAGTCAATGTTTGTCAGCTGTGTGAGAAAAATCATCCTACAAACCAGTGCGAGCTTTTATCGGATATTAAGAATACTAAGAAAAAAACCATTCAAGTTGAAGAAGAAATACATGCTTTAAAGCAATGTCAAGGAGGTAATTTTCCTTATGGACAGAATCCTAATCCTGCATGGAGACCACAAAATAACTGGGCTCATAATCAATTGACTCCATCTTGGAATCAATCACCTCCACCTCAACCTAATTGGGGAACTCCTTCTTGGGGATCACCTAATTGGACAAATCACACATGGGGAAATCAACAATGGCCAAATCAAACCCAACAACAGTGGTACCAACAACATACAATACCCCAATGGAATCGGGCACAAAATTAGTTCTATACTGAGCCAAGGAGGAATCAATAGCAGAACATGTTACCCCCAGCTCAGAACCCTCCTCAACATGAGAAAATAAACCAAACTCAGCTTCCAGTGCAACCACTTCCCAATCCTAAAAATAATCGCCAAAATACGCGTCTATTCTATCGAACATGAAAATGTTACTGGGCTTAATGCAATACACTTCAGAAATGTGCAGTTGCGTTCTGGTCGAACTCTTCAACCACCAACCATTGAAGAAATAGAGGAGGAAACTGAGCCTACCAGTCCAACAAAAGACACATCGTCTAAGCAGGATATTACTCCTCAAGACAACGAGCCTTTGTCAGCGGCAGGGGCTGCTGACTTGTCTCAAGGGGAGGAGGATCCTCTCTTAAGTCAACATAAGGAGGATCATGTTCCAAGAAAGAAAAGGATGGCACCATATCCAGAATGTTTAAAGTCCATAACTCCAGAAAATACTCTGGAAGTATCTTTGGCTACAGAAACTGCGTTAATTCAGGAGATTAAACAGTTGCAAATTGAAGTTCCTTTGTTGCAAGCAATAAAAGAAATCCCTGAATTAAACCAGTTAATAAAACAGTTATGTATCAAAACACCAGGGAGGAAGCCAAAAATGATAAACACCATTCATATTGATGGTTGTTTAGCTGATTTTCTTTCTCGAAAGACTATTGCTCTGAAATATGATGATCCTGGAAGTCCTCTTATAACTGTTACGGTCAATGAGGTAACAATACCAAATGCACTAGTGGATCTAGGAGTAGCTATTAATGTGATGACGGTGGATGTAATGGAAAAATTAGGGTTAAATGATTTACGTCCTACAACCACAGTCTTACAAATGGCAAATCAGTCTATAGCCATCCCGAAGGGTGTCATTAAAAATGTCCTTGTCAAAGTTGATGGATGGGATTATCCAGTCGATTTCCAAGTGATTCAATCGCTTACACCTAAGGATAGCTATCCTATAATCCTTGGAAGACCTTGGCTAGCTACGGTTGCTGCTAAGATTGATTGTAGGGAAGGAGGAATGACCATTTCGCATGGCCAGGATAGCAAACGCTTGTTCATATATCCCCCTGCTAAGCCTACTAAGCATGAAAAAGTCTGGGTTGATGAATCTGAGGAATCAAATGGTTCAGACACTTTAGCCTCCCTAGCCATGGTGGTAATTAAACAACATAGGGAAGAATTGGAAGAAGAGTTAGTAAACGAGATAGCACGCCTTGCTATAACCTAGAATGAGGAGGAAACAGTAAATGCTCCAAGAATTTTTGGGCAGCCAATTGATATAAGTGGAATAGAGAACAGTTATGCTACAATGGGAATGTCGCGTCCCTTAGCAAATATGATTCCCAAAAAAAGTCATTTCTATGAGGATATCACAAGGTTTCACCAACTGGTACCTCATAGTTGTTCTCTTAATACGTTGTTACAACCTATGTATATTGTAACCACGGTTCATCCTGGAACAAAATCAATAATGCTATTACTAGGAAAAACCTTGAATATCAATAGCTGGTTGACAGAAACTCAGGAGGATAAGTTGTTTAATATGTTGGTACAAAGATCCAAATATTTTTCTTGGAATTATACGAACATGAGGGGAATTCACCCAAGTGTTTGTACTCGTCACATTTATATTGATATCAATATAAGGCATGTTCGCCAGCCACAAAGGAGACTCAATCCTGCATTAAAGGATTTGGTCAAAATTGAGATTGAGAAACTCCTTCATGCTAGATTTATTTATCCAATCTCTGATAGTAAATGGGTATCACCTATGGTGGTAGTCCCAAAGAAAAATGGAAAGTGGAAAATCTGTGTAGACTATTGAGAACTTAATAAAGCCACTTATAGAGACTATTTTCCCTTACCATTTGTTGATCAGGTCCTGGACAACTTGGCTGGGAGGAAGTATTTCTCCTTTCTCGATGGATTTAGTGGTTATAATTAGATACAGGTTGCTCTAGAAGACCAAGACAAAACCACGTTTACCTGCCCTTGGGGCACATTTGCATATAGAGTGCTTCCTTTTGGACTATACAACGCTCCAACAACCTTCCAAAGAGTTGTTCTTGCTATATTTTTTGCTCTCGTTAATGACTGTGTAGAGGTTCATATGGATGATTTTACAGTCTATGGATCAAACTATGATGAAGCCCTTCAGAACCTAGATCGAGTTCTACAAGTTTGTGAGGAAAATAGACTATCCCTTAGCCATGAGAATTGTTTAATAATGGTGGAGCAAGGAATAGTCTTGGGTCATCATATTTCCTCAGAGGGAATAAAGGTCGACCCTAAGAAAATTGAAGTCATCCAATATTTGACAACTCAAACTTAGACAAACGTAAGAAGTTTTCTTGGACATGCTGGTTACTACAGAAGATTCATAGAAGGATTTAGTAAAATTGCAGCTCCTGTGTTCTCTCTTTTACAGAAAGAAGTAGAGTTTGTCTGGACATCTGAGTGTCAGCAATCATTTGAAGCAATCAAAGAAAAACTTGTCTTTGCTCTTGTTCTGAGAGGGCCAAACTAGAGTATTCCCTTTCATATCTATGTTGATGCTTCTGATGAGGCTATCAGAGCAGTTCTAGGACAAGAAGATGAGAACGGGGGGAAGTATGCTATATATTTTATCAGCAAAAATCTTACTTCGGCAGAAAAGAATTATACAACAACAGAAAAAGAATTTTTGGTTGTTGTTCACGCTATCAAGAAATTCCATCATTATATTATGGGGTATCAGGTCACAGTTTACATGGATCACTCAGCTGTGAAGTACCTAATGAACAAACCTGTGGTAAATGGTCGAATCATGAGATGGCTATTGCTTCTTCAAGAGTTTAATGCCACGATTCTTAATAAACCAGGGAAATATAATGTGGTAGCCAATTTTCTGTCATGAATCAAACATGAAGAATATGACATTACCCCTATACAGGATGATTTTCCAAATGAAAATCTATTTGCGGTTTCTGTAAAATCACCTTGGTTTGCAAATATCACTAACTATTTAGCTGCATCTGAGATACCTCCTAGATTCACATCTAAGCAAAAGAAGCAACTAATCAGGGAGAGTGCCTCGTTCAAGTGGATTCATGAAATGTTATTTCGTTGTGGTCTTGACATGATTTTGAGGAGATGTGTAAGAGCTGATGAAACCTATAGCATTTTGAGGGCCTGTCACGATGACCCGTCGGGAGGACATAACTCTGCAAAGAGAACTTCCCACAAAGTCTTAGGTGTCAAATACTATTGGCCCTCAATGCACAAAGACATTAAGAACAATGTGCATCATTGTGATGAATGTCAGAGGGTAGGAAGACCAACTGCTTCTTCGAAAATGTCGTTGCAGCCTCAGGTAGTCCTTGACCCATTTGTAAAATGGGATTTAGATTTCATCAGACCCATAGATCCTTTCTCTCAAGGGAAAGAGTATATATTGGTTTTCACTGACTACCTGACAAAGTGGGCAGAAGTTCAAGCCTTGAGAATAGCTAGGGAAGAACAGGTCGCAGACTTCCTTTATAATAAAATCTTCCTTAGATTTGGAGCCCCTCGAACTATTGTAACTGATCAAGGACCCCAATTCATGTCTTGAGTGCTTCTGGCATTTACCAATCATTTTCAAGTAAGCCATAGAAATTCATCTCCTTACCACCCTCAAGCGAACGGCCAAGTAGAAGTGACTAATAGAGAACTGGAAAATATTCTGACAAAAATAGTCTCTTCTGGAAGAAAAGATTGGGTCAAGAAGCTCCCTGAAGCCGTATGGGCATACAATTCTACCTGGAAATCTACGACTAGATTCAGTCCTTATGAGCTAGTTTTTGGGAAGAAGCCTCTTCTTCCCATTGAGTTTGAGTTACAAACTCTACGAATGGCAATGGAATTAGGTCTAGATTTTAAAAGAGCCCAAGTTGAAAAGGTTCTGCAACTGAGCGAATTAGATGAACTTCATTTAGACGCCATTCATCAAACTGAACTAATTCAGCATCAACGGAAGGTATGGCACGATAAACATATTAAGGAAAAGGAGTTTCACAATGGGGACTGGGCCTTGTTATTTGATTCTAAATACAAAGACCATAAGGGCAAGCTTAGAACTCGCTGGTTGGGACCTTATGAAGTTGAGGAAGTCTTTTCGAATGGAATTGTTCGGTTAAAGCCAATCGATGGTGACACGTGAACTCTATTGGTTAATGGTCATTGCTTACGTGTCTACCATAAGCCAGTCAACAGGGAAGACTTTACAAGGATGGTCGAAATGCAAGGTGAGGTCCAATCTGTTGACTCTGCCATGACAAAGTCTATTTAGTAAAAATGTTAGGCTACTGTTTAAAAATAAATTAAAATAAAATAATAAAAAATAATAATAATAAAATAAATGGACATGTATGTTGATATATTTCCCTTCATTTAATCTTTTGTCATTTTTGGACTTAGCTAAATATTTTCCATATTTTTACAGGACTTCTCAAAAAGCAAAAAGTAACTTCCAGAGCACCCTCCAAAGATGCTCCAGAATGTTATGATACCGATGCTCCAGAACTTGAAGTTTTCAAAGTCGATGCTCTGGAACTTGAATAGAACTTATCATGATGAGGAGGCATTCTGCACTAAGGTTCAAAGTCGTGAAGATTCTTTTCCATGTCACTCAAACCTTCCATTTCGTTGCTGCTTCAGTTGCATCTTTCAGCGATGCTCTGAAACCTTTCATTCCGTTGCTGCTCTGGCTGCATCTTTCAGCGATGCTCTGGAACCTTTCATTCCGCTGTTGCTCCAGCTGCATCTTTCAACGATGCTCTGAAACCTTTCATTTCGTTGTTGCTTCGGCTGCATCTTTCAGCGATGCTTTGGAACCTTTCATTTCGTTGCTGCTCCATCTGCATCTTTCAGCGATGCTCCGGAACCTTTCATTCTGTTGCCGCTCTAGCTACATCTTTCAGCGATGCTTCAGAACCTTTCATTCCACTACTGCTCCATCTGCATCTTCCAACGATGCTCCAGAACCTTTCATTTCATTCTGATCTAGTTGCATCTTTCAGCAATGCTCCAGAACCTTCATTTCATTCTTATCTCGGTCGCACCACACACCAATGCTCTAAAATTTATTCACTCGTTTCGAGCGCGTTGACCAAAATACGTGCTTTGGAACTTGTTCGGTTATCTTCTGCCACCTTTTTCAAAATTTCAAAATTTTCGCGATTCTTCTGCCAGAATATTCGATATATTTGTCTTTCTATTTTTGCTTTAGTTGTAGGTAAGCCACCCAACTCCGTACTCCTCATTGACAGCTCCATCCCCCATAGAATTCTGCACCATATCATAATAACTTCGTCATCATTTCAACCAATGCCTTCACGTCATCCTGTCAAATCTGCGAGGATTAAGATCTTCGAGCGATCACGGAATGAGGGTAAGTATTCATTTTTGCTTTAAATAGGTAGTTATTTTCAAATAAAGAATAATTAATTGGCACGAGTTCCTCACTTCCAAATTAGTAATTCATGCCACCCGGCGATCAATCACTTGTATGACAAAGCCTTTTGCAAACCTCCATGCAGATTGGAAATCATTGAAGCATACACTGCAAATAAAACAAATAAGTAATTTCAGAGGCAATATTTTCAAAAAGAACCTGCATGGGAGCTTTGTGCTAGAATTAAATTTCTTGCAATGTACGAAATCAGGAAATGGGGGGTGGAAAAAGAAAGGCAGAGTTGGATTCAGCAAAAAAATTACTGGGGTTGAGTAACATCTCTAGATTGTTCTAGGAAGCAGGGTGGTTAAACTTCATCAGGAAATTTGAAGGCCATAATGAAAAGCTGGTAAGATCCTTTGCTGAGAACTACACCAATGGCAAAGCGGTACTTCAAGGGAAGCGTTTCAAGGTAAGCTCTAAAATTATTTCTCGCTTATTTGGATTAGAGCATAAAGGCATAAATATAAAAGAAACCTCTCAAGTAATGTACCAGAAATTAGTTGAATCGTTTGTTAGAGAGGGAGACCCATATCCAATGGTAGTAATAAGTACTAGGGGGCAAAACAAGGGGTTCCAGAGAACTTCCATATTAGAACCTTGGGGTACTGTTGTTGCATGGATTATAAAGTACTTTACTTGTGAAGGTCAGCTTACCACAGTTGTAGGGCCTGCCTTTCGTATGTTGACCCATCTACGTCACGAAAAGGAGGACCCAACTCTTAGGGTTAATATGTCAGAATTCTTGTTTGATTCCTTAAATACTTCCATGGAGAGGTATAAAACAGGGTCTGGGCCTTTGAAACACCATGGGTTAATTCAACTAATATGCAAGTATCACTTTCATAAGAAATCCAAAGGGAAATGGGAGAAATTTTTAGAGAAAATGAAGAAGCCTGCAATTGCAAGAACCATAGAATTAGGGGAATCGTCCCAAAAGGCTATTCCATCATCCGGAGCAACTTCCCCTAAGGGCTCTCCAGCTCCGGAAGCTCTTAATCCCACCACTCCTGGTGAGGATTTTGCAGACCTCTGCGGTGATAAATTCCAAACCCCTGACCTACAAGAACAGGTTAATATTGTTTATTCTAACACGAGTAAACCAAGAAAAAAGAGAACAAGGAAAAATCCAACACCTATCATTTTGTAGGAATCACATCCACTCAGAAGAAGTAAGTTGTTGGCTTCTAAATTCTCTGAAACCCCAATACAGTGTAAGGAGGGAAGTTCGCAAAAGAAAAATCCTAAGTGGCCACAAGAACCCATAGAAATTTCAGAGCAAGCCAGTGAAGATGAAACACCCCTAAATAGAGAGGATGCAAGTGAAGTATTTCCTTTCCATTCTGCACATATAGAGGAAATTTTCAATGATGGAACTCAGGATAGAGAACCTGAAGGGGATTGCAGTGTGCCAGAAAATTTGTCACCCATTGTAGATAAAATTGTTGAAACAATTGAAACCAGTTGTGCCAGTGTTGAATTAGAAAAGTATAAATTAGAAATTGATGATTTACAGAGGCAATTGTCTAAAAATAACGAATTTATAGAATTGCAGAAAGAAGAGTTGGTTGTACAAACTGCTATAATAAATAAAAGGGATCAGTAAATAAGAGACTTGAAGCTACAATTGCAGGACAAAGATTCAAACATCTATAAGTTGTAGGAACAAGTGCAAGAGCAGTACGAAAAGCATAAAACTTATAGTGAGAATATTGTACAAAAAGATGTAGAAATGGGAAAAATAAAATAAAATTTTATGCTCATGCTCTCAGCTTTCGAGGAGGACAAGAAAATAAATACTAAGGAGTTGAACACTTCTATCAGCAGAGTAGTTGAACTAGAAGAGGATCTGAAGGAATGCACCGCGAGACCCCAAACTGAGTCCAAACCAGTTCAAACTGAACCAGTTGTAACTGATTGGTTCTAGGTCAGCATTCCGTCTCTGCTAACAAAATGGATGGAACAGTGTTACTTCCTCAGAAATTTCCAAACTGAAAATCATAGGCTCAAGAAATCACTGGTACTCCTAAAGGAGTCATTTCACAAAGCCTACAGAGGGAAGCAAGATGCCTGTCAACTTATGGACTGTTTGTTGAATTGTAGAAGGCCATCGAGAATTTACTCAATGTTTTTGAATGAACAATGGCTGAGATGGAAACTGTTCAGGATCTATAACGATCAACCCTATGAGCCTAATGACAAAGAGTTAGTAAAAATATTTGTAGAATCATTCCTGAAGATCAGGATTTAATTTGTGAATTCTTTCTGCATGATTTGTTATTAGAAAATCATACAAATTTCTTTATTAATCTATTTGTTGGAGAGGTAGAATTGCAGGCATTTCTCTCAACTATGAGAAAACAAATTCATTGGCAAGATAGAACAAAAGAATTTGTACAGGTAGAGAAAACAGTGGGTCTCCAGATCAGGTCCCTAAATTCAAGGCCTGAGGGGTTCAAAGCTACATTTCTGTCTCTTCTAGTTAATGAAAAGATGAGGGAAAGGTATAACAACAACCTTAAGATGTGTTATGACAATTTCATAGCAAATGGAAAAAAATTAATTGGCAAAGCATGGCATGCTTGCGAGGAAAGGTTCACCCCTCTTCCAACTTATTTAAAGAAAAGAGAAGTTATTTCTCCTCTAAACATCAAATGGTCATTCTGAAGGGCTGATGCTCTAATTAAAATCATGAAAACACTCAGAACAAAGTGGATAGGAATGAAATACAGGCCCCCCTTGCTACTTAATCCACCCCTGGCTTTTAATATTTCAACAGATCAGAATGAAAAACTCTTGAAAGAGTGGAGAGAGAGTATGGCATTCCATAGAGGGTTCATTCATAACCCTGAAACTTTTGATGCATCAACTAGGGAAACTCATGATCTCAGTACTCTTTATGAAGAATGGAATAAAACTCAAGGGTTTAACTATGGAGCAGGAGGACCTGCCAGAAATTAGGTAGGGGAGGAAATGATGAGGTAAAAATAACCTCATCATAATAAAGTCTGGAAAGCTCATTCTTGCTAATTCAATCCTAAGCCTGTGCCAATTTATTAAACTTTAAGAGAAGTAATTACTTATTTTAAGAAAAAATATGCTTTCTTTCTTTCTTTTGATCAATTGAGGAAATTGTCCAAAGCAGATTTAATGGGTTGATTTGAGCATTTTTGTAGGGATTAACAGGTCATCATGTGACTGTTGCAGAATTTTAGCCAACACGTGCCTCAAAGTAATGTTGCGAACCCACTCCTTGGTGCCTGGATGATGTGCTGAAGATTCAGTTTTAGTTGTTTAAAATTCGGTTGTTCAAAACTTTATGGCTCTTCTCAAGCCTTCTACATGTTTTAAAAGCTTTAAAGACATCAAGTTAGTTTTAAGTTAAGGAAGACTTTTTCAATGGCTATCCATGCCATCGTAAATTTAGGATCTAGTTAGAAAGTTATCTATAAAACTGTAATTTCATAAGTAATAAAAAAAGAGAAGTATCGTTATGTTGTTTACATGGATTTGCAAATCACTGTTGAAATGAGTTATCTGATTTATGTTTATTAGTAATTGTTGAATTTGAATGATGGTGATTGTATGTCATAAGAGGATTTGAGAATCTGTAATTTATGTGAGTTAAAGACGAAGTAGTAGCCCGCGAGTTGGCCACTCGAGGGGAGATAGCCTAAATAGATAAGTATTTTATTGATTGAGGTATTCCCTTTGTTTAAGATAAATTGTTGTTCGGTAGGAAATAACAAGTTGTTGAAGAGTCAAGTCAGTTGTTCCAGAGCACCATTGTCTTTAATTTGTATAAGTTTTCTTCTGTAGTTGATAATATTCCTTTACTGTTTAGAAGATGCTTAATTGTTTATTTGCTTACTTTTATGTTTTTGTAGTTTACTAGTTGTTTAGTTTACTTGTTTCCATGCTTTCTAGTTTAGCAGTAATGTTTTCTAGATTAGTTGTCGTATGCCTTTTAATTTAGTATTCCTTGATTTTCTTAGAGTAAGATCATTTTCGAGTTAAGTAGTAATGGCTTTGGTTTAGTCTCGACTTTTGTAGTTTAAAAGAAAAATTGAAAATATAAAATGGGTTGTTTGAATAATCTCCTTCTGCAAACTGCCTTGGACACTGCCCGGTCGACAATTGACTTTCAATTATTCTTAAGTAGTAGGACCTAACGACAACCTATCAAAGATCTTGGTTTTCCAGAGGCTTTTGACACAAATGAGCAATTCATTGGAAAGGATGGTTTCAGAAAGAAGATGGAAGGTGCAAGGAAGATTGATTTGGACCAGTTTCCTCAGAACCAAGATGTGAACTATTTGGATTCCATCAGAACACTGATAACCTTGAATGCAAAATTGACTGAAGAATTCAAGACAGGTTCCATTTCCAATTACAATCATGAAATGTTAACAAAACTTCAAGTCAAACAAAATCAGTTAGAGCGAATGGCAATTCCACCACCTGAAGAGTGGAAGTTGCTAGAAAAGTTGATACAGTGACTTGATTTATTATTTTCAATCTTTGATAATATGAGTTTCGAAGTTCCAACTCAGCTCTATGTAGACTTGTCTTTGGGCATTGGAAAGATTTTGCATTGCCAATGCCAATATGTACCCCTTCATGTAAAATTCAATTAAAAAGCTCAAATTCAGAATTTAGTAATGTGATGATGTTCAATTATCTGGATTATGTATTATTTATTTTATCATTTGAACTAGTGATGAACTGTTAGCTCATTATATTTACTTCTTGGTAGAGCTTCTAAGTTATGGATGTTGAACTGTTAGCTTCTGTTATGTTTTGACTAAAAATCTTGATCAGTATCCACCAACTTACACCTCACCCACATCCCACATACTGCAAAAATACACTACATTTGATTTTATGATTAGCACAAATTGTAGAGATTTGTGTGACAAGATCCATTTTGTGGCCCACATTACTACTTGATCAATGATCATGTCCATAAATAAATCTAAAACCCCATGGTCACAACCCCTATTCCTAAAGAATTCAAATTCAATGTACTGAAAAATTAATTGTACTTCCACACACTCAATTTGAATAACATAAACAACCACTTTGGAGAAACCAAATAAGTTAATAACTTATAAGCATATGAATCCACAACAGTTGAACACTCGAAAGAAAATCAGTAAATATGTGTAACCTTCTCCATTGTATTGATCTTCAAAGTTCAAATGATATGCATTATAAAAATAGTTTATGATATGAGATGATCTATCTTCTAACTATAAACCATCTCTAAAGTCTAATTAAAAATGATGTGATGATCCATTGATCTCCTATTGGGGTTTTGATATCTCTTATATATGAGAGGCAAAAAGCTACAAACCCCTTACAAACCACTAACCACCTAAGATCTGTTCAAGGCTTCTACTCCATGATAGGGCGCTCATCATGCTGTCAGTTGGCGTTCTTCCTCTGAATCTGATGGTTGTCCTGTTGGATCTGATTCTGACTCATCTATAGTTTGGCTAATAAACATATTGACTGCAGAGAGGTGATGGATGTACTCCTATTCAGCATAGGTGTCCATGTTAGAGATCGCCTCTTTCATATCATATTCCATAGACATTATTTTTTTTTAGTTGCTTATGAGTGTTTTGTAAAACCATAACCTCGTCATTTATTTCTTGCAATGCAGCAGTTAGAAGCCTAGCAAGCTCCTCCTTCCAATCATCATATTCTCGCAGATTTCCAATGCCAAAATGAAGTGTTGGGAGTGGGACTGAATAAAAGCATTCGAAATCTTCCCTAAGCTTGTTATGATATCCATTATGTGATTCTACCAACTTGTTATATGTCAGCAATATTTGTCCTTTCACGACATTCTTATCTAGGAGCTCTTTTTTTTTCTCCATCAGTCTAGGCTGCAATCGTTCATTCTCCACCAATGCAATGCGTGTCTGTTTGAATACTTCCCAATATTCAATAGCACATTTCATCATTTTATTGAACCTTTCTTTTATCATTTCAGATATAGTGTTATATTTGATGGTTTTCACTTCTTTCTCCAATTCTTTGCATTTCCCCTAGGATTTCATATGGCAATTCTTCCAATAGGCTGCATCAGCCAATGCATCAAGCACTCCCTTATCTTTTTCAAGCCATGGGGAGTACAACTCTGATGTGGAGGAGGAAGATTTTTTTTCTCTCTGATTTGCTAGCTCCTTCTTCAGTTTGTCATTTTTCTTAATTAGTTTATTGATCTGTGCTTTGTTAAATTTTGCCACATTTATGTTCAATTTTGTTGTCTCCATAGGGTTGGTATCTACTACTCATTGAACCAAGAGATGACCAAACACTTGGTTTGGATTACTAATTATAGCAGGTCTTTTATCATGGGGATACAGTGACCAAATAAGCAAGGCGGCTTTGTGTGGGTTGTACCTAGATCTTGAATACATTTTGTCACTTGCTTCTTCTGTTAAGTTCATTGTCGTATCCCCTCTTTTTTTGAAGCTATCAAATACAATTGAAGAGCTAATATCCCACCCTGGCAGGAGCAACACTCCAGCTTCTTGAAGCAATTCCCTACCTCTTTCAGGAGTGATGGACTCAATTTCCTTTTCTACCTCCCTTTTCAATTCCTCTAGAGTGGTTGCCTCATGTTCAGGAGTGATATCCTGTATCTATTGTCTCACTTTTCTACATTTATATTCATAAAAAAATGATTTAAATTCAAAAGATTTAACAAAAACACAATAAAAAATAAACTGTTGTCCAGCCATGACCCTCACATCATTAGATAATTCATTTGATGCCTCAAATCTTACAATATTCTGATCTTGAGGGGGATCGTACTGTGGAATCACATGAGCACTGATTTGTTTGACCTGCTCACCCTCTTCATCACCCTGCTCTTCTTCACTTGTATCAGTATCTACAGAAAAACATACCTCAGGAGTAGGCTGTGAAGGTATATAATCCAAGGGCTCTATGTCTTCAGCTTGTACTCCTGAATAGGTTGCATGAGGTGCATCAAAAACAACTGGGGGAACATCCTTTACCAGTTCATTGACATGAGCGATGAGTTGCTCAATTCTTGTTAAAGGATCATGTATCTCACCAAATTCCTTTGAATAAGATGGGACATTTTTCCTCTTCCATTCCTCTGCAAGCATAATCTTGTTATAGGTGGCCATTCTTTCCTTGGTGGAAGCCTCATCATGGTTTCTTATGACATCTTTGATTGAGAACAAATGTTCATACCCTGATAGCCCCTACGATAATCTCGCCTTGTGAATAAACCCTTCTGCATCAAATTGTTTCCTTACATCACCTAGAGGTAGGTTGTACATGCTAATTTACCATCAATTTCTCCATATCCTTCATTGGCAACCACTGTAAAGTCTCCAAAACATAAGGTGTTGGGCATAATTGATTGTTTGCTATGTCCTTTGAGGTGTTTGGAATCATATTTTGCCAATTGCCTCACAATTTCTAAAAAAGCAATTCGGTCAGGAACTACTCGTGGCATCAAGTGTGGAGCCCCTTGAACCCATAAACCCTTATCACTGTACAATCAGGGAAAGCATACCAGTCTCCCCAGTTATGATTCACTTTATTTCTTTGGTCATTTTCCTTTGGTCTTAGAAATCTTTGTACTTCTGGGGATAGGTTATAGTTGCACAGGATACCCCAGCAACTTCATCAATGGTTTTACAAAAAAATATTCAAAATAAAGGTAATGAGACCTACCAAATCGGTTGTCCCACAATGAAGTCCACATTTGTATAGGTTTAAAATCTCCATTTTCATCTGTATCTTTTATCCTTAATTCTTCACTCAGACCCCTCTGACTTGTCCCTTGTACAATAGCAAATGCATAAGCAAAGAATAGTGTTCAAAATTAATATTATCACTATTATTTTTAATCTTTTCGAGCCCTCGATGTAGGGCATTGGCCAAGTAGCTAGCATAATCAAATGGCCTGGAATCCTTGCTCTATATGTTTGCAGCTAAGACCATTGGGGCAATCGACATGAGAGGCGGCACCTCTACTCCCAAAACTTGACCAGCTGAATAATAGGTGTATCAAAAATACTCTTCGAACAAATCTTCATGGAAAGGAGGGTTTTCACTACTAGAGAACCTCTTGAGTTGGCCTCCTTCATCCTTGGGCCTATGCAAAGGTAATTTCCATATCTTATAGTTGGTATCCATGTGGCGATACTCTATCAAGAGATCTTTGATCGTGAATGATAAATTCAGTAAACACTCTAACTGAAATACATTAGAAATGAGATCCCTAGAAATAACAAGCATGTCACGCCCGCCATGTGACTACATAGTTCTTTTCTTGGGGTCATATCTGATAGAAAGAGCTTTAAATAACTCTGCGTTCACAAACACATTGGGCACCACAAGTCTTCCTAGGTTCAACCTCCATGGATTGCAGACTGGTTGAAACCTAAATTGTTTTCTGTAATGGTACATGAAGAGGTCGTACCCTTGTTGTGGTGTCCAAATATCCCCTAAGCCCTTTTGTTTGTCCCATAATCGATCCATGGAAGGATTCATTTGATCACTCCTCTTGGGTCTCGGCCCCGACCTAGGACATTGATCTATCAGGTCTTCATTTAGGAGTCTCTTAGGCTTTTTGGTTTTCTGTTTTTTAGCTTTGGGTTTGTCTGTACTCTCTTCCATTATTTAAATCTTAAGCTTTTGAGTAAAATAGCTTGTCAACTGGGTCTGAAAGTGAAGTACTTATGTGAGTCTCACTAAGTCACCTCCACAGTCCACCGGTCTTTGCTACATCAAAACTCCAATTTTTTGCCTTTCTGCTTCTGCCCTAAGTGAAATCTTCCAGGATTTTGTAACAACTATGCGATCAACTTGTGATATAATTCACTTCAATTCTGGTTCATAAATGCACCGCAACACGGTTGCACGATGCCCCAAGATGTCACATCAGTCTTTCACCGATAGCCACCCTCTCCACCGATGGAAACCTATCCTTCGTTCTATCGGTGGGACGCCAGATAATGTTTCCCCGATGCACCATAGTTCCCCCGATATACTTTATGCATTTGATAATTCATGCCCATGGACCATGGTTATTTTTGTTGACAACTTGACTCTATCGGTATATTGGGAGAGCACCTTAGGAGACAGCCCGATAGAGTATTGTTACACTGATACTAGGTTGTGAGCTATTTTTATTGGGCCATTAGTGGGATTGTGATGGGAGTTCCGCCGATGAAGCATTGTTAAGCTGATGGTATTGAATTTTGTTAGGAATGGGGGAAGCACTACGTCACTACGGAATTTCAAATTTGTTTAATATTTATGGATGCAATGTGAATGTAGGCTATAATATGGATCTTGTCACACAAATTTCTACAATTTGCATTGTTCATAAAATCAAAGTGTGGTATATTTTTGTGATTATTGATAAAATAAGATAATTCATGCCCATGGTCATAAATTATAATTCATGGTTACTTTTGTTGACAACTTGAATCTATCGGTATATCGAGAGAGCACCTTAGGAGTTAGCTCGATAGAGTATTGTTACACTAATATTAGGTTGTGAGCTATTTTCATCGGGCCATTGGCGGGACTGTGATGGGGGTTCCACCAATGAAACATTGTTAGGCCGATGGTATTCAATTTTATATAATTTATAAAATATCATCAACTACAGTTTCACTTTAACATATGTTTTATGATTCATGAAGTGCAATATAATATAAAATATCATGGAGACTTGGAGTGTAATATAAAATAAAATATTCTAAACTTGAAGTGCAATGATTCACAATTTATTTGAATACAATATAAAAAATCATCAACTACAATTTGGAATATGATTCATGCTGACATGCAGTGCTTGAGTGTAATATAAAATAAGATATCATGAAGTGCAATGATTCACAATTTCAATGTTCATTGAATACAATATAAAATATTATCAGACATCAACTATAGTTTGGACTTTGGAACAATGGAAACAGATTCATGAAGTGCAGTAAAAATACCTAAAACCTGCTAATAATCTTCCATTTCCCAAACGGAGTCAGGGTCCTCAAATCGATGCTCATCTTCAGATAAAGTAAAAGAGTCATCTTGATTTTGAGTTTGCTCTGCACTTTCTTCGGCCTGTGTCTCAAATTCAACATTCATTGTTTGATTTGTATCAATTTTAATATCATTGTCATTTGTCCCAGGCCCAGTCCATCCAGTACCGGTGGCTGTTGGAATTGGAGAGCCTGTGTTGCACAACCCGGTCCCTCTTCTTTCACATGTGGACCTTCAGATTGCGAGTGCCCTTTCAAAAGGGAAAATTTTGACATTATACGCAGTACCTTTCATCCTCAAGCAATTTTCCAAATTCTTGTCCAGTTTGTTTCTTAACTTTGATTTCAAAAACCCCAATGTACTGAAAACTCTCTCATTTTCCATTGATCCCAATATCATTGTTTGACATAAATCAGCAAGTTTGAAATATTCTGACATCGAACCACGCAATATTTCACTCTGACCTAAGCTTGTCCAAACCTTTTTTATTGATCCTGATTCAAAGGCCTTCTCCTTGCCCATGGATTTATACTGCTCCCTCATAGCTGTTGCAAAACTCTGGCATTGCTTTCTAAGCTTATTTTCATCTAAAATTCCTTCTATTATTTGTTCATTGTATGTTACCTTTTCTGAAAATTGTTCGATCAAGATTTTTACTTGATCATGAAAATATTTTGGGTTATCTCGGTTTACCCAAAATTGAGGATACACAATACCCATGGCTTCAAGTATTTCATGTCAAGGGAATATTTCACAAATCTTTGAGAAAAGAGATTTTGCAATTTCCTTCAAATTATCACTAATAGATTTAACAATGTCATTAAAATCTTCCTTGTTAACAGGTACTTCTTTTCTAGAGCGCCTAGTTGTCTTACAATGGTACATTGGTATCTCATATCCACGTACACAAATACATAAGTTTCCACTTGCATTAAACTGTAAATAATTATCAGGATTATTCAAATCAGTAATTTTTCGCCACATCAAATAATTTGTGCCTTCTTGTGTTAGATCTAGATATAGATGATCGAGGGCCAAGCATGTAAGTTTATGTAGATTGGCATATTCATAAATATACATAGTTATGTCTTGGGATTTCTTCACAAGATTTTTCATCTCATCCAGCATGGGGAGAAGACTAGCTAAAGTCAAGAGTGTCTCTATATCGCTTAACCTATGTAAGAGGTCAGGAGCTTTGTCTACTATGTTGCGATGCTCGTACATCACTCCAATCAAGGATTGATATTCTAAAAGAACTCGTTGCGCTGGTCCATGCAGGGAGATCCATCTGGTATTGACATCCTTGAGAAGCTTGTTTCCAGGTGTTATTCCCTCAGCAAAATATTGAAATTCAAGGAAACGTTTGGGACTTTGGCAAAAGTATGCGTGGATCTCGCGAACTAGATTTTCAACTTTTGATACTGTAGGAAACTTGCTTACAATTTTGAATGCTAAATTCATTCTGTGGGCCATGCAGTGAATGCCAAGCATGTATGGTGCACAAGTAGTTTGTAACTTTGTGCAAAAACTGCTCCTTTGACCTTGCATCACTGCAGCTCCATCAGCTCCTACACACACCAACTTTTTGGCAATTGTAAACTCATCCATACCTGCAATTTCATTCAAAGATTTCTTGACTAGTTCAAATAGATTTTGCGATGTTGCATTGTCCTTCATTTTACGAACACAAAGAAGATGATCTTGGCAAACATGTTCTACAATATACAAATGCATACAAACCCAAGAAGTATTGTCTACCGTAGTAACTTCATCTAAAGATAATGCAATGAAATTTGACTCTTTTAATTTCTCCTTTAAATCTTGCTTTTCCACTGCAACAAGACAGTTCGCCCATTCCCATCCAGCATTTACTGACCAATGTGAGAAGGGAAAGTGGGAACACTCAAATAAGATAATAAATCAAAATATTCTGGGTAGTCTGTCATAGGATGCCCCCTGGACAAAATATGAAAAACAACACTCATCTGAACAGTTTTTGACAGATTTGCTACTGCCATGGCTTTTCCAAAATGAGCCTCAAGTGTACCTTCACATTTTTTAATCTTCGACATTCTATGGTTATGCTCTTCATAATCTACGACATACTTAACATGAAGACATTCTTCCTTTGATTTCCATCGTACGACTAATTGTTCCTTTTCGTCTATGATTTTTTTTTTGTAAACTTTGTCAATATGCTTTTCTATAGTGTCAAGCTTTAGCTGCATCGTCTTGTCTCTTCCACATTTCCAACTACAAATCTCACATTGACCTCTGTTGCCCTTTCAATATCATTTTCATTTGATACCCCCACTGCTTCAAGGAATGGGTACTTCGACAACCAACCAATTTGAAATTTTTCATTTCCCACTCGCGCCCCAATTTTGCTTTCCCTTTTCTTTTCTTACTACCAACATCATCCTCATCCAAGTCAATTATCTCATTCTGGCTATCCAAGGTATCCCTTGGAACATCTTTTGTGGTATTGCCATCCTCATTTGATACATTTTGATTTAACACAATGACAATCTCACCTTGACCTTCCTGTGGCAGTGAGGTATTGTCATTGCCATCTTCAATAATATTTGGTGGAAGAGTCGATGGTGTAGCTCCACCTTGATTTGATGGATTAGAAGCTTTGCCAATTCCAAAGTAAGACTGTATGGTACCTCCACATTTTGGGCGTTTTGATGGCCTCCCAGTCTCTTCATTACCCTTAGGAGTCTTACCCTTGCAATTGCTGCTCGACATATTGATATCTCACTTCGAATAAAAGTTGAAAAAAAATGTCTTCTTGTTTAAGGATAGACCAACAGAGAATATAGATCCCATTCCCTTCTCAAAATCATGTTTAAGACTGAAGCAAGAATGGAAAATAGATAAAGAAATCTTATTATTATAACTAATAACTAATAACAGTATGAAGAAATGATCACTCACCTTTGAGTCTAGACTCTACGTTTTCGAGTTTCGCTTACTTCTAAATCGAGAAGTAGAACCTCAGAACCAAACAAAATGTGTAAGAACAAATAACAGTTTCAATTGTATTTATATCAATCCATATTTGGCGAATTTCACGAGATTTTTAAATGGTATGTTAAAAATTTGGCGAATCCCGCGTGCTTATACAACGATACCTTGTAATTTTCAAGGCGAAATAGGTCCTCATAAGTAACTATTTATAAATTTTAATTGGTGAATAGGTCTTCACAAGCAACTATTTGTAAATTTTAATTGGCGAAATGGGTCCTCATATAATATTGTTTTAATAGTATTGGCGAATATGTTGGTGTTTTATGACATGCTCCCCGAGATTCCAGGCGAAAATATTGATCGGTCCATTGGAAACGCGTAGTCTGTTATGGCGAATTTATTGCCTAAACATGCCTCGTAAAAAATCCACTAGTGAATGGACATGCATTGGACTGATAGTTTGTGAAATCCGGGCGATTTGAACACCTTGCAGGATACCTAGAATTTGTCAAATTCGATTTGCCCGATTCCTGGAATTCACCAATTGGCGAAGATTCGCCACTAAAGTTATCCCTGGCAGCTTCCACCCTAGCAGTCTCCTCCACCTAAGTTCGATGATTAGAGGAATACGATGTGGATTCCTCCTAGATCATCCTATTTAACTCAAGGAAGAAACTTGGTCCTTCAACATGCTCTTTGATCTCATCCATTGTCTTTCTCTCCTCTCAACCTTCATCTTGATTCGACTACTAGAAATCTCATCAACTTGAACCTCCTTTTTGTGTTGTGCTAGTTTATTAGACCTACAAACACTTGTTTTCTCAACCCCAATGTCAATACTAGTAGCCACCACCATATCCCCTTGATAATCTCTGTCAACAGAGTCTTCATATTCTTCATTCGCGGGTGGTTCCTCCACATGGCAAGTGGTGTCCTTCTTTCCCTTTTTTAGTTATGTCTTGGTTTTTGTGACTAATTTACCATCCTTCTTAGTGGGTATATTTTTCAACTCACACGGCCCTTCAACAACTTTAAAATGAGCCAGACCCATGCCACCTTTTTTTCTTTTTAGCTTGGGGTTTAAGTTTGGAATCCTCAAAATGGATAGTCATAAGAGGGTTTTTTTCTTTTAGGGCTGATAGAAATAGCCAGAGAGGGTTTGGAAGTGGACTGATCAGTTGTCCTAGGTTCCTCAATCAGAACAACAGAGATGGGCCTAGGTGGGAAAAGGGCAAGGTGGAAGTGGTAGAGATGGAGAATGAGACCTTGATGCAAGGGTAACGAGAAGGGTTTTTCAAGATTCCTAGCCACAAGATCCATAACTTCCCTAATGAAAATTTCCAAAGATGAAAGAAAGAAGAAGGGCAAGCTTATGATCATTTTGTGGTGAAGGTGGTTTAACAATGGAAAGTGATAGAAGTAAAAAAATTTAAACCTTCCCTCAAAATTAATGTACTTCATTAAAACCAAACACACCTAGTCCCAAGGCATTGAAAGCTTGCTCCTCTCGAACCCTACATGCAACTTGGTTGGTTTTTCATTTTCATTGAAGAAAGTCTGCAGGCTCTCCATATCCTAAACCTTCACGTGCTTTTTGAGTTTTTGACCCGAGCATGATAGACCCATAGCCTTAGCTATGACCTCCTCATTAATTTTGAATGATATGCCACCCACCATGACCCTCCTATCACACCATGAGCTTTCAAACTATGTAGAGGGCTTCGCATCATGCCCCTTGATGCACTCTATTAATGGAGCAATACCTCCTTCAACACAAATATTTCAGATCAAAGGGTCTCGACGAAATTCTTTGCATGATCCTGGCTTTGTTCTAACCCATTCTCCACCCATTTTCACTCTCAAATAGTATCCATTCACCAGAGCAAACAAATTTAGATTTTTTTCAAAATGCAAATGACTAGTGCACACAAAACATTTATCACCTCTGTCATAAAAAATCTAAAAATATTGCCTAATTAAGGCATTAATATTTTCACGTGTATCAACAGGAATTTTCGATATGCATAGGTTATCTGGGCTATTGTAAATATTGATTAAGTACACCAAGGTATAGATAAATTCCATCATTACATTTATCATCTCATTATTAATTAAAGGTTTGATAGATATTTTGGTTGCCAACATGTTCCTTATAACAAGATTCAAATTAGGAGGTTTGTACCAATGATAAGAGAACACATGAAGCTCGACAGGAAACTGACTAGGTAACACAAGAAAACCCTACCTAAGCCCAAACACTTACTGGCACCCCTCCACATCATCACAATAAATCCACATCATTATGATACTTGTGATGAGAAGACAAGTGTATCGTTCCACTATGGAGATGTTAGACCTCATCATCACTAGTAGTGTTCTTTTGCTCTTTAAGGATTATTCCTTAGATATTCATGGAGAGAGTCAACATAATTCTCCAGCATTTGGAAACAACCTAGGAGGATCTTAGGTTGGCCAATGAGTCAACCACTTTGTTTCCCTCACAAAAGTGTGGGTTAATATCTTTCTTTCCAGTTTGCTAAGAAAATTTTTAATGTCAAGTAAGATATCCCTAATAATCCACCCTTGGTAATAATTGTGATTAATGGAGTCAATCACAACCTTAGAGTCTCCTTCGACATGTAGTTTTTTTTTCCCAGACTAACAATAAATTTAACACCGTTGAGGAGCGTGCTTGCCTTTGTTCTCATAGAGGACTGTATCCCAATGCCACTATAAAACCTAACCACCAAATTTTCATTTAAATCTCTGATGATGCCCCCTATGCTAGCCAAACTAGGGTTACCTTTCGCTGCACCATCAAAGCTTAGTTTGTGCCAACCACTGTTTGGGGGTTTCCAAATCATTTTGAGCCTACCTGAAGCTTTAGAGTTGTCAAAATAGTCAAGTCCAGGTTCCTATTCCAAGCTTTAGCCATATTGATATCCCTTATAGAGGGAGGTTTGTCCAGAGCTTTCCAAAAAAACAAGGATACACTCTCTGTAATTAGCCTAATACCAATACAAAACACCTCCTTAGGGCTTTTTTCCACGTTTCTAAAAATTTGATTATTCCTCTTTCCACAAACACCAATATAGAATAGGAGGAACTTGTCTCCAATTTTCTTTAGGAAGAGGATGGTGATAGGGACTTATCTAGCTATCAACAAAACTCTTGAGGTCACCATTCATAGTCCAATAAATACCTAATATTTCAAAAGAACTCCCAAACTTCCATAGCAATGAGCAGTGGACTAATAGATGGGGGATAGTCTATTCTTCTTTCTTACATAACATACATCTATTCAAGATTTAAAATCCCCTTTTCCTTAGATTATCCCGAGTGAGTATCCTATTATGGCTCACTGTCCATCAAAAGAAATGACTTTTTGGTGTAAGTTGTCTGTTCCAAACCTGTTTCTAGATACTATTATGAGTTCCTTGCAATGACAACGAACTATATGTAAACTTGATTGAGAGATTACTCTTATTTTCCTTAGTCCAAAATAATTCATCCTCTAGGTTAGAGATAGGTATCCTATTTAGGGAGAGGATGCCCTACAGAGTCTTATCCTGATGCCTTAACTCCAAGAATGGAGGCAACAATTTTCCAACATTTTCCATTTCATAAAGCCTTGCAGTCTACACAAGTAGCCTCTCACATTCTTGCCAAAGAACCCCTCAACAAATACCATAAAATTCTTGAAGTCATATTGACAGAGGGGAATATCAAGCAGCCATGGATCCTCCTAGAATATAATTTTGTTGTCATTACCCAGTTTCCATCTCGACCCAAAGTGCATCAAATTTTTAACCTTACAGATATTGTTCCAAATCAGTAAACCACTGGGGTGATCATCCGAGAGGCATTTGATTAGGGGAATGTTGTTAAGATATTTCACATTTAGAAACTTGCACCATTCCTTTCTATTTCTCAGCTAGTCCCATCCAACCTTCACAAGAAGGGCTTTATTAGTAGGTTGAATTTTTCTTATGCCAAGGCAACCACCAGATTTAGGTAGAAACACCGTATCCCAACTTATCAATGCCAATTTATTTATTTTCCTCCATACAAGACCAAACAAAATTTCTCTAAATTATTTCAAATTTCTCAACAATTTATCTAGAGGTTTTGAAGATGGACAAGAAATAGACCGGTATCCCTTAGAGAGAAGTAGCCAAAATTTATAGCTTACCAGCATGGTTGAGAGTAGTGCCTTTCCATCCAACCAATTTTCTTGGTATTCATTCAAGCATCGAGTTCCAAAATTCAAGAGTAACTTCCTTAATTGTGAGAATGAGGCCTAGGTACACTGAAGGAAGGGAAGCACTCTTACAGCCTAGAACCGCAGTCGCCCTGTCTTGCAGGGCTTGTGTGATGTTAAATAAGTAGACCATGCTCTTGTTTTAGTTTATACATTGGCCAGAGCTCACGAAATAATTGTTTAGACACTTCTTCCATTTCCTATCTTCCACCACATAAGATTTTCCAAAGAGGATGGTATCATCCACAAATTGTTGTATGGCCGAAGGTTCAAGAGAAGTGGCCAGTTTGATCCCCATGATAGAACCATCAACAAGCATCCTTGAAAAATTCCTACTTAGCACATCAACAACCATAATAAAGAGATATGATGAAAGTGGATCTCCATGTCAAATACCTCTACCAACATTGAAGAATCCATGTGGAACCCCATTGACTACAATAAAGTACTTGATAGTAGATATGCATTCTAAAATGAGGTTCACCATAGTCTGATTGAAACCCAACCTAGTTAACACTTTAAGGAGGAAACTCCATAGAACCTTCTCATATGCTTTGGAAATGCCTAGTTTAAAAGCCATACCAACACAATTACTTTTTTCCTTTAAGTGCAAGATTTCACATGTGGAAATTGCAGCATCTAAAATATGACAGTTAAGGACAAAACCTTTTTGGTAAGGGCTAATCATTTTATCTAGAAAAGGTTTCAAGCGATTAACCAGAATTTTAGAAAATATCTTGTAGATTGTATTACATAGGTTGATAGGTCTAAAGTCAACCATGGTTTGGGGGTCATCATTTTTAGGAATTAGGGCTAGAAAGGTATGGTTCAACTACTTTAGGAGTTTTCCCAACCTAAAGAAGTCCCTAGCAGTAAGGAATAGGTCCTCTCCCATAAATTTGATCTAGGGGCCTTAAAGGCACCCATGTTGAAAAACTACTAGTCTAACTTCCTCAAGAGTGACATCTATGAGAATGTCAGCATTATCCAAATTAGTTAGAGTAGGGACAAAGTCCAATAACAGGTCATCAGCAGCAAAGATTGGGACCTCAATAGGCTTAGATAAGGCATTTTGAAAATATTCAGAGGCCAATTGGCCAATCTAAGGTAGAGTTGTGGCTTCAACTCCCAAATCATCCTTCGATTTTTTAATTTGGTTCCTTTTCTCATGCTTGAGAACCAAGATGTGAAAGAAGGAAGTGTTGTGGTCTCCTTCTTTTAGCCATTGAATTCTGGATTTTTGTTTCAAAAATATTTCTTCTTTTTTCAACACTTTGTCCCATTCTATGTGGTAAGATTTCTCCTGTTGGCAAGTTTGTTCACAAATGTCCCCTTTTTCCATCCTTGTTTAGGTCTCTTTAAGTTTATCAGAAAGCTCACATTTCTATTGGAAAATATCCCAAAACACCCACTTATTCCACCCTTTTACCATATTTTTGATGTGCTTGAGTTTTTGAAAGACTCTAAACATGGGGGAGCCATGGATAGGTATATTCCACCAACCAACAATTTTACTCCTAAAGTCTGGATGAGTGATCCACATTATCTCAAACCAGAAGGGAAAAGGACCAATAGTAGAAAGCTCATTTAGGATAAGGAGCAGAGGATTATTGATGAGGTATAAATAACCCCATTTTTATGATGAGTTAAATGCCCTTATTTATTCTTACCAACCATCTTAGCCATGCCAATTTGTTTGTTTCTAGAAGCAATAAAAGTTTACTTTTTATAAAATGATGTATTAATCTTTATTTCTCAATTCGATTAGAATTAGCTAACTAATCTTGTTGTAATGGTATAGAATTTGAGTAATTGTGCAGGACTATGCATGGCCTACGAAAGGAATAGACTTTAGGTGGTTGAAGTTAGAGCGTCAAAAGTTTGGGCACCAGAAATTTAGGCATGCATATTGGAAGAATTCTTAAAGCATTTCGTTTGTTAAAGAATTTATGGCTCCACTCCGAGCCTTTATTATGTTTTATGTCATGGACATCAATTATTTGATTTTTGTTTAATACTTTTTCAATGGGGTTCTCCCGCCATCTGAAATTTAGGATTTCATAAGTAGTATAGTATATATATGTGTAACCGCCAAAAATAATGCATGTTGTTATGATATGCTTTGAATACTATTCAACAATGTTCTTTGTGTTACACTTTTATAATATGAATAAATCAATATTGCCACTCTTATTCCAAATCAATTGTTCCGAGTAATGAAAGTACAATGGATGGACTTATTTTGAAGATGCAAAAGTATGTGTGATTTGAACTAATTGTAGGAACACCCGAGAGTTGGCCACTCGAGGGATCTCATAGAGTAGATAAGTATTTTTCTTGTTAATATTGTTATCTCCATTTTGTACAGGTTAAATTTAGATGAATGCTATTTTTTGTTGAGCTTTGTCATGTGTTCCTGCAGGTCGTGGTTTTGAGTTTACAATCTTAAAGTTTTGTTTACTTTGAAATTCTGGAGCACCCACTCCTATTGTTAATTACCAATTGTTTTTAGTTTCAGTTAGTAGTTAGACGTTAGTAGTTAGTTACCTTTGTTTGAATTTCATAGTTTAATTGCAAGTGTTAATTCTTAGGAAATTTCATGCTTTCTAGTTTAACAATTTCATGCTTTCTAGTTTAACAATTCCATGCTTTCTAGTTTAAACAATTTCATGCTTCCTAGTTTAATTCTTGTTTTTAAAATTTCAAAAAATATTGCTAAGAGAGAGATGGCCAAAATTTCCCCATTGCATATAGCCTTTGAACAATACCCGGTCAACATAATTGATATATCTTTAACTAAAGTGTTAGGACCTAACAACAACCTGTCAGTTATGGTCAAAGATAGTTCAGGGAAGTGCCAACAAGTTGGAGCTAAGTAAGGTAGCCCAGTTACGGGAGCACAAAAACCTATAAATTTTTACCTAGATTAGGTTGTTTCCCATTCTCCTATTAGTTTGAGAGTAGTTTTGGCCCTGTAGGTCTATATTCACAAGACCAATAGTACTTAATAAATTAGCCAAGTCTGCCATACTGTTAGAATAGTCCACCAAGCCCCCACACTTTTCAAAAGGATATAAGGTAGAGTTGAAGTCTCCTGTCACTAACCAGCAAGCCTCTTTGTTGTTTAGGATCCAATCTAAAATTTCCAGCCAAAGATCTTTCCTAGCATTCCAAACATTGGGGGCATAAATATTGATAAGGATCCAAGCAGACCTTGATTGGGTGAACTGAACACCCAAGCAATTCCTATTTTTAAATAGCTCATCCCCCCAAAGTCTATTAGGATTCCACATAACTTACAGGCCTCCTGAGGCCCCATCTGCATCATTGAAAGAAAATTGAACATTAGGCCAAATATTCTTAGCAATGAGATCAAATTTTGTTTTTTTCATTTTCACTTCTTGTAGTAATAGTACATCAAGCTTGTGCTCCCAAACATAAATTTTTAGGGACAACTATTTATGAGGGTTGTTTAGCCCTCTTATATTCCAGGATAGTACTTTCATTTTGACTTATTTTATTTCTCATTGGTTATTATACAATTTTAGCTATTTTAGTATGTAGATGCACTTTATATTTATATTGAGTGTCTAGACATATGTTTCTTGATGATGATTAATACAAAGACAATCAATTTGTAAATGGTTATGCTTGAATTTCATGTTGCACTTGATTGTGACTTGTGAGATGTACCCCATTTAACCCTACAAACCAAAGATCCAAATCAATGTCAATTTTAGTTTGTTGTGTTCTATGTAAACATAAAATAGTGTTTTCAAAAAAAATACCCAATATTCATATGTTGCATTTACTTGCTTTTCAATAGCATGTATAGTAATATTGAGTTAGAATTTAAATCTTAATTATTAAATGACTTAATGAGTGTCAAAATCTAATGCCTAAATCTTAGAAGATAAGTCCATAGGTTAAAACAACATATTCCTTACACATGTCACAAGATTTTCATAATCCAATTACCAAGTTAGGTGCTTAATTTTGGTTCCATTATCTCCATTTAAAGATGTTTTATGAGTCTCATGGTAGGTGCCATAAGTTGGTGAACAAGTGTAATCCCCTCTTACAACTTTCTTATGTATCATAGATACTCTTATATTTCCAATGTGGAAGAATACACTTTGAGAGGTCATAAATTTTGATTTAAGAAGTTGATAGAAACATTTTTTTAATAAACTAAATATTTCAAAGAGATTCGTGTCTTTGTAACCAATGTGTTCTAGTTGAAATTTGTTTTGACACTTTTTTTGGATCAAAATCAAATTTTAGAAACCTAACATTTAATGAACTAAGAGTAGGTAGTAGAATTAAACTTGTATATGGAAAAAACTTTCACCTCCTATGGTTAACCAATTATTTTAGGAAAATCATAGTTGTGGCTTCCATCTATAGCACTAATTTTTGTAGAGCCTTACATAATAAGCTATGTATCTATTTCTAATGTTGATGTGAGTGGAAAAGATTTTTTTATGACTGATTACCATTTTAAGAAATTTATATGTGTTGATTCTCTTCTACAAGTATATGGGAACTCATTCTTTCTAAGAGGGGAACACTTATTAGTGCTCATTAAAAATTCAAAAAAAGGATGAATCTATTATAATGCTCCAAGACCTTCACTGTATATATATATATATATATATATATATATATATATATATATATATATATATATATATATATATATATATATATATATATATATACATACATACATACATATATATATATGCATGTATATATGTAGATATATATTTATATATATGTATGCATATATAACTAACATACAAAACCTAAACATGACCACCTGAAATTCCTCAAAATAGGCATAATTAATTGCTCATGAAGACGCAAGGAAACATGGAAAAATACCATCAACAAACAAAGAATCTTATATTTTTGCACAAAACAAGCTTCGTAAAACAATAATTCATTTCATTTTCTTTGGTTAATGGTAATGGCACTTTTTGTATTCTAGTAATAGAAAGATTGGAATTTAGGTTCATTGAATGCAATTGTTATAATATAGTCAATTTGTCATGATCATTACAGTCCATCTGGGCAATCCAAATGAAAAAACATTTTATTTTAATACAAACAAAATTTTAAGAATTTCTAGAAGACACCTACACAGTTGCCTACACGCGCGCACACACACACACACATATGCACAATATCTTCCTATATAATTTTGTCTTTATTTTGTATATTAATATTTATAATATTCATTTTGATCATTTATATTATTATTCTATCCATAGAAAATTATAATGTATATAAATTGTTCTATTAATGAGCATTAATGTCTATCACATAATCATTTTTAAATTATATCGTTCCCTAGATTTATTCTTTAAGATAATATAATATTGTTAATTAATATGATTCATTAATTGTATCAACTTGTTTACATGGAACAAATATATATGAATATACAAAAATGAAAGATGATGAAAAAACTTATTGAAATGTTTAAGTGGTTTATATCTCTACTATGGATAACTACTCAATGGATATTGTGCGTATATAAACCAATCAAATTCTCTATTATTCATATACTATGTATAAATACTTAATATCTGTGGAGCTTATGAGACCAATCCAAACTACTCAAATGACAATATAAAAAACCAATAAATATTATTGAAACCACATAATAATATTTATCTATAATAAAAAAGAACAAAATCATACAAAAGATAAGCCAAAAAGACAATTTATTAAGAAGGTATGAAAACCATTTTAGGTTTAAGAGCCTCATGTCCTTGTCAAGTGCATGGTGATTTAATGGCCAAATTCTTATTCTTCAAAAGCCACTGATAATATTTCATCATGTCAATTCCTGTTTGAATGCCTTGCTAGCAAGAGTTGCCAACTCTTCCCTTCCTATTTTGAGTTAGGGTTGGTTTGCCATCCATATATTCCTTTGCTATTTGAAATAATTTTTGAATGGAAAGATGACACTCACATCCAGGGGTTACAACTTGTGGTTTGTATGCGCAGGGAGGATGAGCAATTCAATGTCTATATGCCTTGCTTCCTCTATTGTCTTGAAGTCCATGTGGTTACCATGGCCATCGAAAATAAGAAGAACCATGTTTCTGGATGAGACCCCACTTGGGATTGATGCAGCAAAATGTTTTAGCTAATCAAAAAATATCTCTTTTGTCATCTAGACATCTTCTTGGGCTTCCATACACCCCCTTGGCTCACAATTATACATATAATTCTTAATATGCCTTTTTTTATTTAAATTGATAGAAACTAGGAATAATGCTTCCTATAGCACTTACCCATGCTAAAATTGTGATTCACTCCTTACTTTTGGAGATTATGTGGGAGACACATCTAGAACCCATTATTACAATTACTTTCATTCCATAGTTTCTACCAACTTGTACACTACTTTCATCACAATTCTAAATTCTACTACTCATCTTGGTGCTCATTGTATAGCTTAGGAAAGTTGTCATAAAAAGATGTGATAGTGTAGGGCCTTAAAATTATTTCTCTATTTTTGTCCATCTGCCCTATACTTATAATTTTTAAATCTAGATGACTAATTCAAAAACGTTCCCACCATGACCTCATCAACATCCCATCTTTGAACGGGTAGGCCTACATTAAATCATTTGTGCGATAACATATTTGATTTGAGAAACTTGAATCCTATGGCTAATATCAACCATGTCCTTGCACCATTGGACAATTTTAACCTCCTCCTCCTTAGATAAAATAGCTCATAGCCCCCTCCACTTGGTGGTGGAAACTCAATTCAACCATGCCCTCATACTAAAGGGCATGATTCCCCACTTGATCATTACAACATTGATGGATATACAATTATCTTTGACATTTTCTACCACACTTTGGATTTCAGAAAGAGACTAACAATTTTTGGATACATTTGAGGACCCCAAGTGCACGTCATCTGATTGAGAAATTTCAATAGGTGGTTCCAAACTTGATTGAGTGTTTCCAACAACTGGTTCCAAACCTAATTGAGCAGTGCCAAAAATTGGTTCCAAACTTGAATCATGTGTTGAGTGGTCTACACATTCATGAACACCATCTTGTTGGTTGGGCATTGTTGTATTTGCCTTGCTAATTTTTTTAGAAGTGAACTTTACTCCATGAGTCACTTTAATTGTGTGCCTTCTAGATGTTCTCTTTCTTTTTTTACCTTGTACCATATTTTTTTATTAAATGTGAATTTCAAGCAAAGAATAGCAATACTTGTAGCATTGTCAAGATACGATTTACAATAAAACTGAAATATAAACATACATGGTGACAAAATCAGATGAGTGAACTGTAATTGTTGTTTGAGGAACATAGTGGAGAGCTGCATAATACTTACATATATGTGTTTTGATTGCAAATATATGTTTAATAACTATTTTATCTATTATCATAAACAGTTTTATTTATATGTTTGTATATATTATTGATAGACAATATATATCAAACATGCCTTTGCTTAACAATTTGAAACATAGAAAAATAGGTTCATCAAAATAAGACAAAGTAAAATAGGGTTTAACCAAAATGGATGGAAAATGGTGTGTTTGGTCCTATCTTTCTATTAATTTCATTAGGAAATGATATCTCCAAAGGTAGGATTGACTTTCAACCCTAGGTGAGTTAATCCTATTGGAGATCTTGGCTATTTCCTTATGACAAAGGACAAGGTAAAATCTGTGAACAACACTTTTGGGAGATAAAAATGAAATGTCAAATGAACTCAAAATATGCAATATAAAGCTTGGATCATGCAAATGAAGCATAACACTAACATAAACAACAAACTTTTAGTAGATTTGAGAAAAGTAAGACACTGTGTACCCATCACCAAAAGTGGTTGTTGAGTGTCCAAAAATGGCAAAGGGTCCTTGTACAATTATTTTTTCTCAATTTTTGGGAGCCTCTAGAGATAGATCTGAGATGCCTTTTCCCATAGGTTTCATTGCTAAAAAGTCAAAAATGAATTCGGGGTCTAAGTTTTTGTGGCCTTGACAACTTTTGCAATTTTGCACTTTTGAGATCTTCAATTTCAATCCTTCTTCAGCTATGAACCTACACATACACAAAGAGAAGAGAAAAATGTTTATTTTTGGTGGATAAGGGTTTGCCTTGGTCAAACCCTAGCTTGGTAATTAAACCTTGAAATCAAAAAATAATAAAATGTAAGGAATGATGAATGAACAATGCTATGTCATAACTCACAAAACCCTTAAATGGAGATCCTTAGAGGACTAAAGTCTAACATATCTCTCTAAGGTCTTGATCTTGCATGAAATTTCTTGATTGGATGTTGATCGTGATGCTTGAATGATTGAAACCTACATCACAATGTTAGCTCCAAAACCATGCATAGATGCAAATAACTTTGAAATGATGCTTGAGATCTTGAATGTTGATGTAGAAGACTAATAAATCTGCACTTCAATGCTCTTGACAATAATATTTTCTCTTGTGAAGTTCACCTCTAGTTTTTTCATTTTGAATTGATAAAAATATCTTGTATTTATAAGTAATTTGAACTAATTTCCCAACAATTAAACATCAAAGGCCGACAATTGCAATTTAAATTTGAACCATAAAAATGCGGCCAAAAACATATTAAAATTTGATATCCTCAACTTAAGGAGGACCCATTTTCCCTTGGGAAAATGGGTCCTAGGACCTAAATCTAGGACACTCAATTTCCAAGGCAATTTAATTAATGTTTGCAATTGTTTAATACAGGTTCCCCTTTCGAAAAATAGGATTAATTAGGCTTTAAATACATAATTAGGTCAATTAGAGGCTTAGTTAATCCAATTAATTAAGGGGAGGCAAACAAAGTGAGAAAATGTAAAGGAGCGCATTTTTCATCACTACATTTAGTCCCCACTTTAGTGAGAGGATGATCCCTACGCTCAAACTCACACTAAAGTAGATGAATAAGCGTCAATAGGTGTCCAAGTATACAAATATTAGTGAGATAGGATGAAAAAGAACAAGGAGGATGATCAAGCCCCGAGGATCAGGATACTATGACAAACCAACATAAGTACAAAGGAACACACATATATGTATGATATATATCGACAAGACAAGATACACAAGCATACAATGCCAAAATTGATGCAAAAAGAAAAGGGTAGATCAAGTCTCAACTATTTGTCCAATATATATGGATCAAGCCTTAGCTATTTGTCCAAAAAAGTGCTCACAAGTGGAAACCCATTGTCCGCTATGCAAATAAAATATACTCATATAGGCTAGTGATATTCATTGTCCACTAAGTGAGCCCCAAAAAGGTGGTTGATGGGAAAGTCATGCTAGGTCTACATACTCCCATATGTCAACCATACCAAAATTTATACCTCCTGATAACTTTGATAAGGTGCCACAAAAAAGGTCACAAGGCTAACAAGCTGCATTATGCTAGACACTCATGAAAAACAAAAAGGCTCCACTGGAAATCAAGTTGTATTATGCTTGGTGGCCATGACAAGATTTTAAATACAATAGGATAGGATAGTCAAATGGGTTTTTTGTAGTTCATGAAAGGTCTCACCTTAGGGAGTGTCATGCTTAATGTCACTAAGAGAGGACTAGTTAAGGATAAAAGATTCACAACTTAGGGAATGAAAGTCATAGCATTACCACTAAGAGGAATGACATATGCCAAGAAAGGTCCCGCTCTTGAAGGAAATCAAACCTAATGTCACCACCAAGAAGACACATCACGTGAAGTAAGAAGACCACACTTTGAAGCAAACAATGAGCGAGGATGCGTATGCCTCCACTTTAAAGAAATTTCTAAACACCATATTGTGAGCAATTAATTTAAAGTAGAACACAATAAATGCCAATACATGAGAGCTTTATTCAGAAAGCCCTATGTAAAACATATGTTTCTAAGTAGAGCTAAATAATGGAAAGGAGGGTGCCCCCCATATGCAATCTTAAGATAACACATAAGGGATCCATGGATTTCAGGTCAACATATTCCTTTGCTACAATGATATAATTGAGCTCAGAATTGTCATCATTCTTAAAATGACTCATAGAACAATGAGCACAAAGGAAGATTGACACATAGATTGAAAAGAAAGAGAAGCTTTTGGGTCAACATGGAAGATACTTATAAGTCTCAATGCCTTGTGTCATCCCCAAAAGAAAAACATAAGATAAGAGAAAAATAAAGGTTTACAAAATATAGAAGAAAGTAGATTCAAATAGAAGAATGCCACGATAGATTCACTTCCTTTGTATCCTTGCACCAAATGAGTGACAAGGGTCATCCAAATAAGGCTCAAAAAAATATAAAGACACACCAAGCAGCACTGTATGGGGGATCACATTACGCACATGCAATCACAGAGAACATGAAAAGAGAATAAAGAAAAGACTAATATGGCACATGCGATTCAACATATAATAGGTCATCCACATCCCAATCTTGTTCGTCATATGTGGAAGGCAGAAAAATAGCAAAAGGGACAACAACAAGTGTCATACTAGGAGCATCACTTGGTGAGTCACTCCTTATAGGAGGATTATCACAGTTGTTATCATCTAAGCTTGTGGAAGAGGAAAACAATAAATTCAACTCATTATGCACTTCCTCATCAATCTTAGCAATCTCATCATCATCATCCAAGTTAATCATAATAGGAGGCCTAATGATGATGTCCACTGAAGTTTCATGTTGTTGTTGCGAAGGTGGAGAATCATCATGCTTTGTCTCAATTGGTATTTGATCTTGATTTTATGTTTTATTCTTGTTTTAACTTACGAGCAATAGCATGACATCAACGCCTACGCTCTTTAGCATTTCTATTTCTTCTTGCATGATTTTCAAGTTGTGATTGTGTAGGAGCAGGTTTATCAACCATACGTTTCTTTTCTTCCCACAAGGGAGGAATGAAAGGAATCATGGAAGATTGTTCAACCACTTTCTCTTTAGCTTTATAAACTTGTTTAATCTTAGGAGGCACAACAAGACTTATATGGTGATCTCTTTGTCTTTTATAGGAAATAGGTGAAGGATTTGTCATGGGTTGGTCTTGGTTACTTGGAAGGGCTTTTGGTTCAATCATGGTTTCATCAATGATAGGAGGCTCAATCATGAGTTGAGGAATGTTACTTAGGGATAATTTAACTATACGCTTTGCCTTGAACTTTTGATAAGATTTGAAAGAAAAGGTCCTCAGGTGGCTTAATAGGTTCCATAGGTTCGAGCCAAAAGAAATCCAGTGAGAAATTCTCATAGGAAGACACAAGATTAAAGCCACTATGATGCACAATAAAGATGTCATTGCCAAATGGAAACTTTAAGCATTTATACACTACCGACGGGACAAAATCCATGGAGCATACCCATGGATAACCAAGATTCACACCAAATTCATTCTTTGTTTCGGTCCAAATTTTAAAGGAAGAGTGATCTAACCTATTGTAGGGAAAGAAAAACTATTATGTTTTGACCCATGCTTTCGGTTGTTCATAAGAATCTTGATAAAGTTCATGCACAAGTAATAATTTCTCAGTGATCACATTATCTACACACACAAGATCAATTAATATCTCATTAGTAGGCTTTTCATTGGTTCTTTTAGTGATGTAAAGAGGACCATCGGGTGTGTGTTTGATTATGCCATTTTATGAGAAAGTAATGCCAAGAGACATTTTGGTTTGGCCCTTACAAGGTAGAACATCAATGAAAGTGACTATATTATCATATCCATTATCATTCATGTTATCATCACTCATGTCAACATTCATCACATAATTCTTGGCATCATTAGCTTTTACAAAAAAGATGTTATGATTTGGTAGGGGATTAGTAAAGATTTGTAAATTTTGGTTGGGTGGGGCAACAAACTTATTTCCTTGATAATTAACATCACCAATCTAGATGTGATTAAAATCAATGAGGTCTTGCACAATATGTTTAAGATGCTTACACTGTTTCGTATCGTGTCCATTTTGTTGGTGATAATGGCAAAAGACATTTCAGTTAAATTTTGGAGGTAAGGGCTTAGTGGTATTAATGGCTCTAACGAGAGGTAAGGTAACTAAGTTGTTACTCATAAGTTGCAACATGATGGAATGGAGGGTATCGGGTAATGGGGTAAACTATTTACTCCTTTCCTTGAATTGATATAGATTTGTTATTTTTATTGCAGCTACTTGAGAGTCAACATGTTGACTTTTTTGGGGTGGATTTATTTGTAAACATCTCTTATTTTGTTTCTTGAATGGTTAGAAATTGTTATGTGGCACATATCCAGATTTCTCAGGACGGTTAGAAGGAGTTTTTTCTTCATGATGACTAACCAAATTATGATAGTCATGAAGAGTCATGCACAAATGTGTAAAGGAGGGAAATCTCATCATCCCAAGCTTGTCTTGATTTTTTTTGCAAATTTTCAATGAAAATTATTTGAAGATCAACATTAAGAATCTTAATGTTGATTTGTTAGTAAATTAATTGGTATTGTGTTATAAAATTAGTGATATTTTCATCATCCTTTTGTTTACACTTCATTAAATCAACTAAGGTCATCTTGGGACCAATGTGCACTTGGAAATGGTTGAGAAATGCATCAAAAATCTCATTGAGTGAACTAATTGAGTTATTTGGTAAAGAGCAAAACCATTCCAAGGCTGCATCTTTCAAAGACCTAGGGAAGAGTTTAGCCAAGAGCTTGTCTTCAAAAAATGAAGTAACTTCATAAGGTTGTGAATGTTGAAACATGGTTGCTAGGATCTCCTTTATGTTGGTATGTAGTGATTGATCATGCTATATTGTACACTCTTCATGTATCCTCACTGGGGTTCAGGGGCGGCAGCCCTTGGGAAAACAAATTTCCCCTAATTTTTCGCTTTGTCACCGAAAAAGAAAAAAACTGACATTGTAGAACCCTAATTCTAGAAGTTTCTAAAAATCTTGAAATAAGCAGTTGTATGAGAGTTGCAGTGAAGCGATTATTCACGTGATTGTAATAGGTTTTGCACTGGATAATAAAATTATTGGATGGCTACGGTTTGGTGGATGTAGCCTGGATTGGATGAACCACATTAAATTCTCTGTGTTGTCTGATTTCTGCTATAATTTTATGTGTGTTTATTTCTTTATTTTATTGATCAAATCTGCATTTAATTGTTAGATATATGCATTCTAACCCTAACACTTTACCACCATATTTCTCAAATCTAAGAATCTTGATGCCTTGTGGCATTTTCGCTTTCAATATCTCTAAGGATAATGGGTTTCTTTTGACATATTGTGAAGGTTGGCCATTTTGATTTTAGTTCAATATAGAAATTTGTTGTTGGAGGGATGAATATTTTTGTAAGAGTTGGTTAAGGAAAAAATCATTGGTTGTGTTGTGAGATAGATGTGAATAAGGTGGAGGTGTATATGTATCTGGAGGACAAGTGAATTGTAAATTTGTGAGGGGAGATGGATTAGGAGATATGAGATTTGAATGCACAAAGCTAAAGGAATTCCTAGTGGAAATACCAAAGATTGTATTGACATTACTAGTGGGTTTCCTTGTAGTAACATGTGGGTTGGTGTATGTAAGAATAAAGGCCACAATTGTAGAAGGAGGAATTGGATTTCCACCTTGACTTTGAGTGTATCCCAAAGTTTGAGCACAACTAGCCATAGTAGGAACATGATTATCAATTATACGAACTTGGCTATGCACAATTTCTATTCCTTGTTCATTATCAAGCATTTTCCTCATGTTATCTATGACAGGAACCGTAGTACCAACAATATATTCAACACTCACAAAGTTTTTCAATTTTTTTAAGGCTTGATCCATTTATTTTAGCTTTTCTTGAGGGATATCAGCAACCATTGTGTCAACGTCAATCACATTGGTTCTAGGTAGGGTGGTCAAGGGAAATGTGTTATCAAAGCTATGGTCCATAATGGTTTGACTAGTATCAACACTATGAGTGAAATAGTTGGAAAACTCAAGATCCATAGCGGATGTAGTAGCGCAGGATGGTATGAGTCTCGAACTACATCTCACTAGAGTATTGGTAATAGGACACCAGGTTGTGAAGCTCATAAAAGTTTCACCAAACCTTAGTGCACCCAAAATGGAGAAGGGGGACTATTCAAATGCAATGAACACCCAAAAGTATGAATCATAATGCAAGTATGTAAGAAGATTTTGCAATTTTTAGATTTGAAACAAGACAATATACTAATTATGTTATGAAAAAACTTGAAAATGATGTCTTTTAATGTCAATTTTGAGTTCAAACAATGCACTTAGTTTGACCAATTGAACTTAATGCAAGAAAGTACAATTTTTAATTTATTTTTGAAACTGAAACATAAATTTAATAGCAAAAGAAAATAAAGCGCAAATAGAGACAAAATTATGCCCAAAATTTTGAAACAACACCTATATAGAGACTTATTCGCCCTAGGTCGAATGGTTCCTAGGTCAGGGAAGTTTGAATTTTTGAGTCAAAGTTTGAATTCCTAGTTTCAGATTACAGACTGTGGTTTCAGTGATAAAATTTTCTAGATTTAGGTGTCCTAATGCAAATGAATTTAGTGACAAGTGATGAACAAAGTGACACTTTTTGAAATGCAATTTTAACCAAATCTGTGAATGTAAATGATTGAATATACACTAACATGCAAGTACTATGCAAAATTAATGTAATATGTATGTGTGAACACTAAACCTACATTTGCTCAAAGACAAACAAATATTAGCATATTAGTCCATTTAAACAAACCAAATAAAGTATTCCTATGAGATACTTGATCATGCTAAGTATGCAAACAAGACAATGAGAAAACAAAGAGGCTAAATGAAATCACATAAAACATATTCAAACTCTATCTCATAGTGGGAGTGGTGCTCCTTTGATGTGGAAAGAATTTCCTTTTCCACCCCATTTGATAAGCTTCCAAGATGTGATGAAAATGCAAGTGATGGTGATGAATGTGCCTATAGTGAGAATGCTTCAAGTTGTGGATGCATCTTCAAAAGAGAAGGCCTCTATTTATAGGGCTCAAGGGTTGAAGAATGAAAGAATTGGAGGAATGTGGGATTAAAGGAGAGCCAATAAGATTGTGACACTTGTCACAAGGCTAATGGGTGAGGATGAAACATAATTTGAAAAATGTGAAGAGTTAATGCTTGTAGGTGAGGTGTGGGGGATGTAAGAGAATTAAAAGCATGTGGTTGAGACGTAAGAGAAGTTAATACCTTTTTAAGGGGCATTAAGGGCTTTGTAAGAGGCGTTAATATTTGGATAAGAAATTCAAGTAAGTGGAGTTATTGAAGGGATATTCTCAAAGAATATGCCTTTGTGAGGGAAAATAGGTTAATTAGTTAATTAAAAGAATTTATTTTCATGTGGAAGTTGATTAATTGATCAGGGGTTTAGTTTGACCAAGATTGATTCAAAAGCTAGAGAATGGGTAATGAGGATTAGGAGTTAATTAATTCAGAATTAATCAACTTGAAGGGATTAGGGGTTTATGACATTTGATTTAAATAATTTTGATTTATCAAATAAGATGAGAGGACTTTAGGGTTTTAATTAAATAAATTGTTTTTTTTAATCAAATATGATGAACAATAGTGAGTAGGAAGTGAATTAATCAAATAAAATTAATTACTTGATTAATAGTAGAAATGATGTTAATTAATCAAAATTAGGTGCATAATGTCAATTAGGATTATTTGCATGTCTACAGTATGTAATTTTTTAGATTTTGTCAAATTTTTAAACAATGCAAAATGAAAATTTAAAACCCTAAATGAGATGTAAATTGAAAGGAAGAAAATGGTCGTTGCCTATGGTTTAGGACATAGAACAACAAGTTTTCTCGAAATATCGTTCAAGGAAACCCTAGAGATCTCAATCCAAATGTAGAAAGGGGGAAAGAGATCTTTCAATAGGGTTGTCCTATGGTATGATTAATGACAAAAAAGGGCGTTCACCACCAAGATAGGTATTGGAAAGACAAGAAATGTAAATGACATGCAAAACAATATGCAAAACCTAACTAAACGACCTAGGAAATGAAACTAAAATGCAAAATAACAAACTGAGAATGAACAGAGGTGCGCCTGGAAGAAGTATGAGGTCAGAACAAGCTCCAAAATCTTAAAATCTTGTTGTTTAATGCAAACTATGACTCATATGCTAGTCTGGGAGAGTTAGTCCCATACTAGGGTTTCTAGGTGGAAACAGGAATCTGACAGTGGTGAGTCTAAATCTCCTAAAATATAGAAAATATGCTTTACTAGGACTCATATGCCACAAGTGGTGTATTAGTCCCACTCTTCTTTTTTGAAGGGTCAAGATCTGAATCAGGTCTTCAATCTTTGCTCTTCCTTCCACACTTTGTTTTAGGGTTTGAAACCTTGATTTGTGACCTGTACGTAACTTTTCATGATCTCTCAAACAAGGTGACCACTTGACAAGTTTCCTCAGTCTTGCTACCTAATATTCAAAGGATCTTCAAGCCTCAAAGCACCTAGATCTACAATCACACATGTAGAGAAAGAGGAACTTGTTGATTTGTTAGTAAATAAGGGTTTGCCTTGGTAAAACCCCATTTAGGTAATTAAAACTTGTGATGAAACAATGAAATATGGACACAAAACATGAAATATGAAATATAAAACATGAACAATGATACCTTGAATAATGTCTTGAGATATAAATCAACAATCTAACATGAAGTGACCATGTAGAATATAAATCTCGATCTTGAATAGAGGTAGAACAATGCTTAATCTTGTATCTTGGATGCTACATCACAACACTAGCTCAACAACATACTTGATGCTTGAGGGTCTTTGACATGATGATGGATCTTGAATTTCTGCAATAAATGATGAAGAATTTTGCCATTAAATGCCTTATAAATGCTCATGTAAACTCTCTTGACACTCTTATGAAGTCTTGGAATGCTTAACTCTTGAATTCTAGGCTTGATATCATGAATGCTTAATGAAATAATGATTTGAGACCTTGTTTATATAGGAAATACATCCAATGTGCTATATATTAGATCCCAAAAACTGACATTCATGAAATTTGAACTTAAAATCCAGATTTCTCACTCAAAACCCTAAAAAGGGACCAAATGGGACTCATACGCCACTTGTCGCATATAGGTCTCATCTAGATGGGACTCACACACCCAAGGTGGTGTATAGGTCCCACCAAGTTTTTTCAAGTGGAGGAAATGTCGGGGAGTTGATAAGTTAAGTATATTTGTTGATCTTGTCAGGATTTCAGTTGAAATAAGCCTCGAGATGCACAATATAGGGTCTTAGGGCCCTATTAATGATGTTATAAAGGTCATAAATGCAAGAGGGTTGAAAAATCAATGTGAAGAGTAAACAAATACACTTTACAACATTAAATTAAGGAAAACTTGGGTCAATTTGGCTTAAAAAGGCCCTAAATCCAACGTGAATGTGGAAAACACATTACAACACTAGATCAAGGCAACATTAGGTCCATTTTAATGTTAATAATTCCAAAATTAAGTGTGAAAATCTAAACGATGACATTTTCTACACTACATTTAGCCCCCACTTTAGTGAGAGGATGAACCTACTTCAAACTCACACTAAAGTAGACATTCAAGAGGGGTCCAAGCGTACTAATGCGGATGAGAAAGGATGAAAAATATCAAAGGAGGTGGCCAAGCCCCTAGGATCCAAGATCCTACGTCAAACTAACATAAGCACGAAAGGACATGCGCAAGGTGTATGATATGCAACATCAAGATACACAAACATACAATGTCAATGACTAAAGAAAGAAAAACAAAAACAAGCAAAAACACAAATAAAATGAGGTGGATCAAGCCTTAACCATTTGTCCAACGCGATGTGGATTAGATCTAAGTTGTTTGTCCAAAAACTCACACTCACTCAGAGGTAATGAAACTTTAGGCTATTCACTGGGTGAGCATCCAAAAAGGGTGGCTTAGTGAGAAACTCATACCTCTGTATCGACTTCTCACCATATAATGAGAAAGTCATGCCCAAGTTTAGGATTCTCATCATACATTAACCATACCAAAGTTATACCTCCTGATAAATTTGACAAGGCACCACATAATAATGAACTTCAAGCTTCATGAGGCAAGCAAAGCTTCATATGCTTGATACTCATGGACAAACATGATGACACTACTAGCAAGCAAAGTGTGTTATGCAAGGTGGCCATATAGCAAATGTTGTAAATGCAAAATAGTGTAAGGTGTATTCAAAGGGATTTTTCTTAATTCATGTAAGGTCTCTTCTTAGGGAACATCATGCTTAATGTCTCTGAGAGAGTACAAGTCAAAAAAATATCACACTCTCGAAGGAAATCAAACCCGATGACACCACTAAGAAAAGGATGCATCACAAGGAGAAAGAAAATCACACGATGAAACATGAGTGTCGATGTATACCCCCACTTTAAAGTGGTTGCTAAGAACAATGTTGTGAGAAATTACTTTAAAGTAGAAGAAGACATGAGAGCTTACTTGAAAATCCATATGCCAAGTGATATGTTTCCAATAAGCTACGTCATGAAAAAGGGAAGGGGTTGCCCCCAAAATATATAGCCCAGTATGTTACATGCAACCCAACTTAAGGCATGTTTTCCACATTCCAAGCTTTCTCTTATATGTACATGAAAGGAGGTCAACTAGCCAAAAGAGACAACTACAAGTGACATACGAGAACAAGGCTACCTAACCCCTTGCCCCCACTTAGTGCACGACAAGGATGAGCCAAGATGATTGAAGAGAAAAATGCTAGAGTGAAAATCAGTGTTAATTAGAGGATTTAGGTGCCCCGACATAAGGAAGAGCACCACACTCCTTAAGATGTTGAATTCTATCACTTAAAGCCTTACATTCATTAGTAGAATGACCATGAACTCTACGAATGCACAAAATGAAGTCTTGTAGTAAAATTTATTTCGTGTTCTTGGAGGGAGAGATATCAAATGATCTTGGAGGAGTCTCGACAAGATACCCTCTTGATCAATGGTCAAATATGTTCCTTTATTTTGTGACAAAGATATCTCTTGCTTAGTATAGGATGTCATACTTACACAAGACTCTTTAGATTACAAGAATTTGTACTCTCCTTTATGGGAGGGTGTAAAATCTATCAAATTTAAATCATTAGTGTTTTGCGTGATGACATTGATATTAAGCGAGGATTTATTTGTTAAATTAATTTCTTTCAAAGGACAAAAACCAAGACCACTAGTGTCTATCAATTCAGGATGCACTAATGTTAAAGTTGGCTTAGAGGAATCTTTTATAATGGTGTTGATATTAAGTGAAGGCTTGCTTGTTTCTTTTGAAGGACAATAACCAAGACCGCTAGTATTTTCTTGCATGTTAGGTTCTATAGGGACAAATATACCTTGTTCTCTAGCACCACATCCTTTTCCACTATATCCCAGTTGTTTCATAAGTTCATAACCTTTTCCATAAATCTTTTTCATTTATTTTAGATTTGGTGGTTGCTAGTAGTCTATCTCATCAAATTTTGTTGTGTAGCTTGTGTCTTCTTCTAAAGTGGTTGAAGTGGATTCTTTCGAAGGGTATTTTGAATTTTGTGTTGACATTATTGCTTTTTTTTCATTTTCAAAATCTTTTGTTGTGGTCTTGTATTCGCCCATGAAGTCTGTGAAATCTAAGGAACTCCAATCATCTTGCAATAGCTTTATGAATTCCCCAATATGTTTGTCTTTCTATTGCATGGGTTCTACTTTTGTAGCCGATGTCAATGTTTTCAAAGGATTTTCCTTGTTTTTCTCGATGTGCTAAACAACTATTTGGTTTGGGGTCAGCTTCGAGTGTGTACACTTTGTTGTTGTAGACATACTTCATTACACGACGAAGAGTAGAAGGCATCCCATTCATTGCATGAATCCACGGTCTTCCTAAAAGAAGATTATATGAAAAAATATGAGGCATAATATGGATAAATGTTTCTAATGTGGCCTTTCCAGCTGTAATAGGTAAAGTGATCACACCAAGCGGTTGTTTTCCTACATTGTCGAATCCACGAATAGATAAAGAATCAAGTTGATTTTTTTATTTATCCACACCAAGCCTATCCAAAAGGTTTACGCTACACACATTAAGAGCGAAGCCATTGTCGACAAGGGTTTGATTTATGCTTGTTCTATTGTATCTAGCTATTATCATGAAAGCATCATGTTATTTTTGCACTTCCAAAGGAGGGAGCTCACTTTGGTGGAAAACAATGTCAGCATTTATTCCTTGAATCATGATTGCTATGTCATTTGGTTGTACATTAAAAGGGATAGGAACTTGTTGTAAAGCACTTTGAATCATGTTATGATAATAAGGGGAGGCTTGAATAAGGTCCCATAATGATATCTTAGCAAGAGTGTTCCTAAATTGTTCAACAAGATCATACTCCTTTCCACTTTGTGAAGGCAAACGAGGGGGACTAGGCAAGATAGGGTTAGGTAGTGGGAGGGATGTTGAAGTCATTTTTCATGGTTGTAGATTGTTTCTAGTGTTATATGTATGAGCAATAGTGCTATAGTTCGATTGCTGTGAAACATTATTCTTAGGTGGGTAAAGGATAAGTTCAGGTTTGTTTTGAGTTGGACGTTTGTGTGAAGGTGGGTAAAAGATTAGTTGAGGTTGAATATATTAATGTCCCTTAGTGAAGGAGAGTCTAATGTTACTTCATCATCTTCATCTAAGGAAACTATATCGCTATTGTCAATGTTATCATTTTCTTGCACCATGATATCCTCCCTAGGAGGAGAGTTTTTAGGAGAATTGCAAGCTAGATGTTCATGAAATTCAAAGGTTGGTTCTTCTAAAATGACTTCATCACAAATTAGGGAATTATCAATGGTTGGATTGTCTTGTTTATCAGTAATGTTTTCCCTAGAGGAAGAGAGGCAACTAAGATTCTCATGACTTTCATCGATTGGATTTTCTAACATCAAAGTATCTTCTTCACAACTAGGAGAGATACTAGGAAAACAACAAATGTGATTGTCATGATGGTCCATGATTTCATTCCTTTGTCCCATAATGTCTTCCAAAATAGGATAGGTAGGGGAAGGAACATAAGAGGGTTGTTATAGACCTTAAAGATTTGATTATCTAACACCAACATATCATAATAATTTACAACATTATCACAAGAGGGGAAGATGTTGGGAGATGAATGTAGACTAGTTGGAGTGTTATGTATGTAGGTTTCAATGATCTCTTGTTGTGTTATGTGATTATCATCATGATTACCTATTGTTATATCCTCTTGTTTAGTAATGTCTTGCCTAATAGGAGAGTTAAGAGGAGAGAAACGACTAGGGTTCTCAAAACTCTCATCGATTGGTTCTTCTAACACCAAAATATCTTCTTCACAACTAGGAGAGATATTTAGGAGAAGAACAAATACGATTGTTATGATTACCCAAGGTTGTATTCTCTTTCACTGAAATATTCTCACAAGCAAAGGATGAATGGGTACTAGGTAAGGTGATGTTTAGAAAGGTGTCTATGATCTCATTCTCTTGTACCATAATATATTCTCAAGGGGGAGGAAGAGAAGGACAAACAAGACTCTCATGATTCTCAACAATTGCATCTTCTTTCACCAAGATACCTTCATCACTAACAAGAGAGGTATAGGGAGAAGAACAATTATGATCGTCATGGTTATCTATAGTTGTATCCTCCTCTATCACATCATTCCCACAAATAGGAGAGATAAGAGGGGTTGTAGGTTTAAGACAAGTATTAACATTTTAATTCTCTTGCACTAAGAGACTCTCACAACTAGGAAATGTATTGAACAAATAACTAACATGCTTATTGACTAAATTTTTCTTTGCAAACTGGGAAAAGCCATATATTAAAATTTGTGAAAGGTAATCTATGCAAATTTAAGATGGAAAGAAATTTAAAATGCAATGCAATGACCTAGAATGAAATGTGTAAATGCAATTTTTAGATTCCAAATAATGCAACAATTTGAAAATAAAATGTTGTAAATGAAAATTTGGAATTAAGTAATGCATGAAATGAACCGATTTAAGCTAGATCTAGTAAAATGCATGTAATAGAAAATCAACCAACTAAAATAGAAAAGTAATGACATCAAAGAAAAGTGCCGAAACAAGGTTTTCAATGTTGGAAAAGGCAGTTTTAGGGCTGATCTGGAACTAACTCGCCCAAAGGGGCATATTAGTCCCAGTCAAGGTATTTCAAGGGTTCAAATGTTGAAAAATGCACAACATAGAAATCCTAGGAAGTAGGAAAAACAACCTGTACTAGGACTAAATCATCCATAGGGGTGTATGAGTCCCATATTAGGGTTTTTGCATTGATTTCAACAAATTCTAAGTTGTTTCTAATGTTTCTAACTTATATGATGTCTAGACTATTTGTAATTACAAAATTTCAATGAAATTTGATGATCTAAGATGCAAAAATGCAACCTATATGCACTTTCACTAATGCAAGATTTAAAAACCCTAGATGCTAATTAACTAATGCAAAACCAAATGCAAAGTTAATGCAAGCTAGATCAAGGACTATGATGCAATCCAAATCAGAATGAAGGTGTTCTAAATGTAGGTTCACCAAAATGAAAGGAATAAAATTATCATTGACTATGGTTTAGGACATAGAACAAAAATCTTCTTCACTTCTCACTCAAGGAAACCCTAGAGATCTCAATCTGAATGTAGAAAGGGGGAAAGAGATCTTACAATAGGGTTGTCCTATGGTATGATTAATGAAAAAAAAGGGGGTTCACCATCAAGCTAGGGCTTGGAAAGACAAGAAATGTAAATGACATGCAAAGAACTATGCAAAACCTAACGAAATGACCTAGGAAATGAAACTGAAATGCAGAATAACAAACTGAGAATGAACATAGGTGCACTTGAAAGAAGTATGAGGTTAGAAAAATCTCCAAAACCCTAAAATCTCATTGATTAATGCCCATTGGGACTCATACGCCAGTTTGGGTGATTTAGTCCTAGACTAGGGTTTATGGGTGGAAACAAGAATGTAACAGTGGCGAGTCTGAATCTCCTAAAATCTAGAAAACATGCTATACCAAGAATCATACGCCACAAGTGGCGTATCAATGTCACTCTATTTTTTTGGAGGGTTAAGATCTAAATCAGGTCCCCTATCTCTGCTCTTCCTTCCACACTTTATTTATGGGTCTGAAACCCTGATTTGTGACCAGTAGGTGACTTTTTGTGATCTCGCAAATAAGGTGACCACTTGACAACTTTCCTCAATCTTTCAACCTAATATTCAAAGGATCTTCAAGCCTCAAAGCACCTAGATCTGAAATAACACATGAAGAGAGAGAAACCTATTGATTTGTTAGTAAATAGGGGTTTGCCTTGGTCAAACCTCAATTAGGTAATTAAACCTTGTAATGAAACAATGAAATATGGACACGAAACATGAATAATTATACCTTGAATAATGTCTCGAGATATAAATCAACAATCTAACATGAAGTGGCCATGTAGAATTTAGATATTGATCTTGAATAGAGGTAAAACAATGCTTAATCTTGGATCTTGGATGCTACACCAACACTAGCTCAACAACATGCTTGATGCTTGAGGATCTTTGACATGATGATAGATCTTGAATTTTTGCAACAAATGATGAAGAATTATGCCCTTGAATGCCTTAGAAATTCTCTTTTAAACTCTCTTGACACACTTGTGAAGTCTTGGAATGCTTAACTCTTGAATGCTAGGATTGATACCATGAATGCTTAATAAAATAATGATTTGAGACCTTGTTTATATAGGCAATCCATCCAATGTACTGTATATTAGATCCCAAAAGTCGACATTTATGGAATTTGAACTTAAAACCTCGATTTCCCGCTCAAAACCCTAAAAAGGGGCCAAATGGGACCCATTCGCCCATGTGCCCAAGGTGGCGTATGGGTCCCACTAAGCTTTTTTAGGTGGAGGAAATGTCGAGGAGTTGAGAAATTAAGTATATTTGTTGATCTTGTTGGGATTTCAGTTGAAATAAGCCTCAAAATGCATAATATAGGGTCTTAGGGGCCTATTAATGATGATGTGAAGGTCATAAATGCAAGAGGGCCAAAAACTCAATGTGAAGTGTAAATAAATACACTTTACAACATTGAATTAAGGCAAAAATAGGTCAATTTAGCTTAAAAGGGCCCTAAATCCAATGTGAATGTGGAAAACACATTACAACACTAGATCAAGGCAACATTAGGTCCATTTTAATGTTAAACATTCCCAAATTACGTGTGAAAATGTAAACAAAGACATTTTTCTACACTACATAAACTAATGCAATTCCGACAACCCTAAATGAAATGCAAACTAATGCAATGCAATGGAAACTATTGTAAATCCTAGATCTAGGGTTTTAATGAACTCCAAATTAGAAATTTTATAGTGTAAGAATGTTGGGTTCACCAAAATGAAACATAGAAAAATAGGTTCATCAAAATGAGACAAAGGAAAATAGGGTTTAACCAAAATGGATGGGAAATGGTGTGTGGGGGCCTATCTTTCTATTAATTTCATTAAGAAATGAGATCCCCAAAGGTAGGATTGAATTTCAACCCTAAGTGAGTTAACCCTATTGGAGATCTTGGCTATTTCCTTATGATAAGAGGATAGGGTAAAATTTGTATGAACAACACTTTTGGGAGATAAAAATAAAATACCAAATGAACTCAAAATATGCAATGTAAATCTTGGATCATGTGGATGAAGCATAAAACTAACAAAAACAACAAACTTTTAACAGATTTGAGAAAGGTAGGACATTGTGTACCCGTCACCAAAAGTGGTTACCGAGCGTCCATAAATGGTGAATGGGTCCTTGTACAATTTTTTTTTCTCAAATTTTGAGAGCCTCTAGAGATAGCTCCAAGATGCACCTTTTCCCATAGGTTTCACTGCTAAAAAGCTAGAAATAAATTGGGATCTGAGTTTTCATGGCCTTGACAACTTTTTGTGATAACTTTGCAACTTTGACAACTTTTGCAATTTTGCACTTTTGAGATCTTCAATTTCAATCCTTCTTCACCTATGAACCTACACATACACAAAGAGAGGAGAAAAATGTTTGTCTTTGGTAGATAAGGGTTTGCCTTGGTTAAACCTTAACTTGGTAATTAAACCTTGAAATGAAAGAATAATAATATGTAAGGAATGATGAATGAACAATGTTATATTGCAACTCACCAAACCCTTGAATGGAGATCCTTAGAGAACTGAATTCTAACACATCTCTCTAAGGTCTTGATCTTGCATGAAATGGATTGATTGGATGTTGGTCTTGATGTTTGAATGCTTGAAACCTACATCACAATGTTAGCTGCAAAAACATGCATAGATGCAAATAACTTTGACACGATGCTTGAGATCTTCTGATGTAGAAGATTGATAAATCTGTACTTCAATGCTCTTGACAATAATATTTTCTCTTGTGAAGTTCACCTCTAGTTTGTTCGTTTTGAATTGATAAAAAGACCTTGTATTTATAGGTAATTTTCTAATTTCTTGACAATTAAATATCAAAGGTCGATGATTGCAATTTAAATTTGAATCATTAAAATGTCACCAAAAACATATTAAAAATTTAGATCCTCAACTTAAGGAGGACCCATGATTCACCTTTGGACGGATGGGTCCTAAGACCTAAATATAGGACACTCAATTTCCAAGGCAATTTAATTAATATTTGCAATTATTTAATACGGGTTCCCCTTTCAAAAAACAAGATTAATTAGGCTTTTAAATAAATAATTGCGTCAATTAGAGGCTTAATTAAGTCAAATTAATTAAGGGGAGGCAAACAAAGTAAGAAAATGTAAAAGAGTACATTTTCTATCACTACACAATTTAACAATCTTTCTTATTATGAAAACATGAACATATATAACTCTGTATGAATGTAGACATTTGGAAAATAACATACGTTGATAAGGCAATGAATTTATGGTTTTCACGTTATATTTTTATAATGAATGTGGTTTACAAATATCATATTATAAGAGACGTAGATAGGTAGTACCAACTTGAAGATGCCTGGATTGTTTAGGAATATGTAGAGGATAATAGTAGAAATTTTGGAGCTGTTATCACGGAAATTAGCAACGCTCATTCCACGGATAACCCCCCTACGAAACTTGTCTGTTTCCTAGGTTCATGATGTTCATGCATGCAAAATGAGGTGATTTTCAATCCACCTCGAAATGCATTTCGAAGTCTTAGATAGTCCATTTGAGCATCCCTCTGCGTTCGTCTCGAGAAGACCTTCGAAACGAGAATCTTCATGAACATTCGTTGTACATTCTTCACAAAATTGCAAAAAGTGCAAATGTTCTAGAAAACAACGCTCTGACTTTTTGAAGAAAAATTTCTAAGTGTTGAAAGTGCAAGGGCGGGGTTTTTTATCGCCACTGCACCTAAGTGAAATGTTAGCTTGGTGCAAGGGTGCCTGATTTTTAGCTCCCTTACACCAATTCTCCATACAAAAGTTTCTAAGTGTTGAAAGTGCAAGGGTGGGGTTTTTTAGCGCCATTGCACCTAAGTGAAATGTTAGCTTGGTGCAAGGGCGCTGATTTTTAGCGCCCTTACACCAAGTCTCCATACAAAAGTTTTTAAGTGTGAAAGTGCAAGGGTGAGGTTTTTTAGCGCCACTGCACCTAAGTGAAATGATGACTTGGTGCAAGAGCGCTGATTTTTAGCGCCCTTACACCAAGTTTCATACTTAGCCATTTTAAGTCCTGGGCAATGATTTTTGTCTACATTGCACTCTTCCCAGTTTTTCAAATTGGTGCACAAGTGGTGATTTTTAGCGTTTGTGCACTTTTTCCAGACTTAGTCAAAAATGACCAAGGTGGTGATTTTTAAATCAAGTGCACTTTTTCCAGACTTAGTCAAAAATGACCAAGGCGGTGATTTTTGACTCAAGTGCACTTTTCCCAGTTTTTCACTAAGTGTTGAGCCCAAGTGCCAAGGTGCTAATTTTAGGCGCCCTGACATATTTTTTGCCAAACTTACACATAAAGTGCAAGGGCGCTGATTTTTAGTGCCATTGCACCTAAGAACATTCTTCTAAAGTGCAAGGGCACCGATTTTCAGTGCTGTTACACTTTTGGCAATTTTTGCCTTAAATACTTCCAAATCACTCCATTTTCGCTCCGGACCATGTTTCTCCACTCCTACATCATTTTTCGTGCCTAGTTCCTCTTTTCACACTTGCTCAACATCGTTTGCTTGCTTCACGCTTCCCAATGCTACTTTTTTTGCTAACGCCTGTTGATTCACCACCCTTGCAGTTTCTTTCCAAATTTCATCAAGTGATCTCGAAGGTGACATTTTCTGATCCAGTGAACTATCCCAGATCTACAAAGAAGTTGTCATGCTGCAAGTTGAGGATGCCAGTTTTTCAAAAGCCTCAATACATGTCATTTGCAATATACGGCTGCCACTTGATAATCTCAAGATGCATATTCGTAGGTGCAAGAAAATCCATTCATTTGCCAGAAGGTTGATCACAAGAGTTCACACCATTGTGGATTACACCGTTGGTCCAGATGGAAAGTTCATGCAGGAGACCAGGAAGAAATATGAAGACTGCGCGCCCAAGCAAGGGACCATGAAGATTCCTGATCTCCTAGTGTTGAACATTTTGATGCTTCCCGTTATGCATCTTGTAAATAGTTTTGGCATCTTAAATGTCTTTTTGTAAAATGTAATTGCACCAAAAATATGAGGTGTAATTACATGGAAATAAATTACACTCAGTTAGATTAGGGTTTCCAATTTTTACTCAACTGATTTCCTAATTTTGCTCTTCCCTCTTTTCTATAAATAAGAGGGGTTTCTATTGTAATGTTTATCTTTTGATATTTTGCAACAAAGTGCTGCCCTTTTGAAACAAACATTGAAACTCTGTGTTCAATTTTGTGAAACTGAATTTAATCAATAAAGAAGGAAGTTGCATGCCAGAATTTGTGTTGGAATCGATTTTCTTTGGATTTGAGTAAGATTGGTGGTGATTAGTGAATGGTATTTGGAGGTCTTCAAGTAATTTATGTAAACTTTGTGTTGCATCTATTATTTGGATTTACTTTTATGTGGGGATATTTTGGTTGAAAGATCTACAAGACTTTGTGCTTGTAATCGTTCATGCGGTTCGAGGAATTGTTGCATCTAAGAAGACTTTGTGCTTCTAATGCGACAAACAATTACTTTTACAGACCCAACATTGAAAAGGCTACATAATGACTTTGTACCTTCGTGAGCTTTCCCTTTTCTTTTACTTTGTTATTATAAATCACATCTGGTATCTCTACGCTTTGCTTTGACAAGATAGAGATATTGGCATTATTGCTATTGTTAAGTTTAAGTTATCAGATCTAGAGCTTTCCATTGTGAAGCATTGTAAACATCTTCTCTGAAAAAAGACAGAAGTATGAATGTAACACCTCCCCCCCCCCTTCCTTCCCCCCATTTCATGAGTACAGTGTACATTTTGTAAATATTTCTTTAAGTTTACTATAGCTTCTATTAGCAGTAAGAAGGGCACCTCCCCTTTCTGAGAGGAGAGATTATATCTCGCATAGCTGTGGCTGAAGTCTAGATGGCGTAATTTGTTGAAAAGTTGATTACACTATTTTCACCCAACAAGATGAAATTGATAGTTTACTGCATTGTAAAATGATGTTGTCTATTTTCTCTCGTATGATTCATTAAAATTTGAAAAAAATGAATGCATTCATTTTGGTTGTTGAGTTTGAAATTTGAATTAAGTTAACTTGTATTTAATTATATAAATTTGTAGTTACAATTTGTGTATGAATTTTACGACGAGATGACTAAATTATGAATTATATTTTGTTAGATGTCTGGCAGAGGAGCCTTACACCATTTATTGCTTGTGTAGGTACTTATAATAAATGGAGTTGAACCATGTTGATATAAGAGGAAGTATGGGAGAATATGCATTTGACACCCATCAAGTTGATAGGAGCTTGAATTAATGACAGATTGTGAACCAATAACTCTACATGAAGATGTGTAAATATAAAATATTTTGATTTTTGCACCTTATGTAAGTGGGTGGTTATTGTAAACACAAAAGATTTAATAAATTATAAAAATGGATATTTTGAAACAATTTGTTCTATATTAGAAATGCACCTTAATCAACTACACCTTCATAGATCAACTACACATTCACAAAGAAACATGTATTAGTACATTTGTAAAATTTTACTTAAGACTTTCTAAAATTTTGTACTGATGGTATTGCAAAAATTATTTGAAGATTAGAAAAAGAAGAGATAGAAGGGTTATTGGAACATGGGCGGGCTACTCGGACCTTTCCCCAAAGAAAATTTTCATAAAAAAAAATATATTCATTTCCGAGTCTCAAAGTTCCAATACCATTTTGCGGATGTTTTAACTGCTGACCCCTTCTTACGCTTTATCAGCTGAAACAAGGCGACAATGATCGAAGGTATGTAGATCTCTTGCGTTTTGCAGCATTTGCTAAGTGCACCTAGTTTTGATCTCAAGGAAACATTTGCAAAGACAATTCTGATTTAGGGGTGATTAAAATCGTTGGATTCAGACAATACAGCAATGGAATGGACTGTGGTAGTGGGGAGGAAAAAAAAGAACAATGCAAATAGGAAAAACAATGCAACTAGGTACAGAGAGCCCTGCAAAATTGATACAGGGTCTTCTGACCAAACCCAATATTTATCCATGGCGGCCTGTGCATTTGAAGTAGGGGGAACTGAACCAATTGACCCCGATGAAGATGACAAAATAATGAATAGAATGCATAGCTCTCTGAAGAAGGTAGCTGAGTCGGCATTCTATGAGACGTTTCTCGAGCAACTTCAGAGCCCTGAAGTGTTGAACAGTGTAATGAGAGTGGTGGGAATGGATTCACAGCTTCAAATTGTTGTGTATGGGATCGGGAGCATTGGCGATTCGGAGAGGTCACGCTTGCAATTGTCTCTTGCACTTTTATTGAAGCAGCGTTTCTGTTGGGTAGGTGAGATAGAGGTGTTTGACCCAATTGTGACTGCATCAGAATATAGAGTTATAAAGTCTCTAGGGTGCACTTTTGCTGAAATAAATGAGCAGGGCAGGCGAACAGTCAATAGGCCTACTCTGTTTTTCATGCCCCACTGTGAGGCGTTTCTCTATGATAATGTGCTCCAAGTAAATTGGAGTTCCCTGCTGTTGAACAGAATTGTTTTCTTTGGCAACAGCTTTAACAGCTATCTTGAGAACTCATCTGTGTCTCAGAAGCCTCCTGGATATGTTTTGGCCATTGCAGAGCATGTCCATGAGTTTGAAATCCTGACTATTTCCAGTGATTTCTTTCCTGCATTCAACAACATGAGTTGGCATTTCTTTCACTTGGATCCTTCTTTGGATCTTAAGACTTTGAAGGTATAAGGAGAAACCCGCACCAGACCTCATCCCTTTTACTGTCAGGCAATTTGGGTGGGGCAGACCTCAACTGGAATAGAATTATGTCGGGCTGCATTGAACAAACCAGGGGATTGCTGTACTGCTGACAGAAAAGGAGAGTTTGGTTGTCTTCTTGTAAGAAACCGAACTCTTGGTCATGTCCTAAAGGAATTACTTCAGGTATGGTAAGGATGTCGCTGTTTCTTCTCATTTATCTGCTGTATCAATACACACGATGCTAGAAGAAGAGGACTCTTAGGTTTGTAATTTGATTTATCAGATATTTATGATCTGTAGCATAGTATATTTTAAGAAGTGAACTCATGAGGTTTCCATTGAAACCCTAGCGAATTCACTACAAAGAACTATAGTAACCTAATATTGGAAATCAAATTTTAAATTTTACAGTAGATGGCAGTATTTTATTCTTGTATCAATTTTTGCAATTCACTGGCTAAATTTATTATTAATATTTAATTTTTATGGTGATTCAACATCTAAATTTTATATTAATATAAAGATTTTAAACAAAGACGTTGGAATGAGGTGAGTATATAATAAAAAATAGTCCTTGATAATGTAGGGATATAGGGACCAAAGTTTTATATACAATAGTGCGATATGTATCTTATCTTAAATAATTAAAATTTATAACTTGAAGCAATTTTCTTTTAGAATTAAGAAAAAAATATCAAATAGTAACTTAAAAATATTCTAAGAATTATTTTTGGAAGTCAAGTTACACATCAATTGTTTTTCTTACTTAAAAAATTTGTTATGTTCCCAGAGATGCATCCCCTGCAGTTTTTGGATGTGTACACATACGGGGGACATTCGGGGATATGGGGATGCCTTGGAAATGTCGTCCCTTGATCCTCAATATCAATTAGAAGTGGGCAGAAAACAACATCATGCAATTGGGGAAGGCTGGCCGTCCCCTCTGGAATAAAGAAAACAATTTTTTTTTGCTTAGTTTGAATAAAGAATTAAAATTTTGTCGTGTTGTGGGCCCCATGCCACACTCAACTCTAAATGAACAAAACATAGGTCCCTTGTCCATTCCATACCCAAAATTATTGCAGCAGCAGTGGTGAAGGAGGAAAAATAACATTGTTGTGGGCCTCATGCACACTCAACTCTAAATGAACAAAACATAGGTCCCTTGTCCATTCCATACCCAAAATTATTGCAGCAGCAGTGGTGAAGGAGGAAAAATAACATTGTTGTGGACCTCATGCCACACTCAACTCTAAATGAACAAAACATAGGTCCCTTGTCCATTCCATACCCAAAATTATTGCAGCAGCAGTGGTGAAGGAGGAAAAATAACATTGTGAGGAGCAAGGTGCAGCTTAAGGCTTGCACTAAGGAGAAGTAGGGCAGTAGTAGAGGTAAGTGTATGTTTCTTTCTTTTATGTTTTTTTTTTAAAAGTTGCAAAGAACAAAATTTTCATTTTTTTTTTCCAAAATTTTTTTAGTTTGCACTTGCAGTTTTTTTTTCATGGGTAGCAGCAATGAAAATAGTGAACATGAAATGAAAGAAAGAAATATAAGAGTTTTAAGCTCAGTTGGGGTTCATCAGGAATGGTGTGGGTGAAAGAGGACAGCCGCATAACCCATTTAAGTGTGTCCTATCAAACTCTCTAAACCTCTTCTCTAATTTGTGATAGATCTTGACAAAGACAAAGAGAAAATTATGGGAAGGGGGAGCGCGTAGAGAGTGGTTGTCATATTTGCAGTAAAAAATTTAGAAGGAGCTACACCAAGATTTATGTTGCAGACCTAGACTACGGTTTTTTGATCAAACTACCCAATCTAGCAGCCATAAACAAAATCAATATCCGCAATACAATTTGGAGAAAAAAATTTATTGACAATGATTTATTAATTTTCTAGTAGCTTGTACATTCAACAATACGCTTTAGGAGATTTAGAATTTCTGTAGCTCACTTTTCACATATACAATGCATATTTAAATCAAAACATCCTTAAAATAAAATCTTCCTTACAGTACTCATTATTTCACAATTTGTTTCCTGAAGCTTTTGCTTGAGTACTCTATTTGGTCCTTTATCATGCTTTGTTCTTTGATTCAATTTACTGGTGCAACTTAAACAACATTTTCCCCTTTGTTTATCTTTGTTCTCTACAATCCTCAACACATTCTGTTGACATTAATGGGACCTTCCCTCTGGATTCTTGAAGTTGTATCTCTGCATATCCACCACTGTATGTAAAAATGGAATGTCTAGTTTTTGTTCTCTGTATGTTCAAACACCTGTTCTTTTCTGTTTTTTTTTTCCTTCTTCTTTTAGCCCACCTCTTTCTTTTTCAATTTGGATTCTTTACATACTCTCTATGGACTTTCCTAGAGGGCAATCATTTGTTTCTACCCATCTCCAGTCATTTTGCCATTCTTTTGTGTCCATGCGGTCCTAACAACAAAGACATGACCTCCTTCATGAGCAAATGGCCCAGAAATGACCTCAATCCTTCACACAGCCATAAGAATACATTTTTTTCAGGCTTGAATAGGTCGTAAAGAATGAAACAAGCAATGCCATGACTGTGGGAAACTAGAAGGTTGTGGTAGGGAAAAAGACATGTACCAATAACAATTAAAAATCAGAAATTTAATTTGCCGCCAAAGATTTAAAAGGTTGCCTCAATGTACGATGAATTAAAAAAATCAATTAGTTGCCTTTGGCTAGCAAAATAATGATGGGATAACATGTTCAGCGAGGAAAAGACAAGATATTTTTCCTTCGATAACAGAAGCACACTTGGCGGTTTTTAAAAGGAATAAAGCATATCTTATTTCTGATCTCCGAATGTGCAACATTCACAACATGTTATGTCCAAATCAGCATAAAGAAGACTGATATGGTATAACATAGAATCCTTGTCTCGGCTACCCAAGTTAGAAGTTCTTAAACCATTAAGGTTTAGCCAAGAGATTAATACAGCTCCTGATGCTTGTAAAAATCTTGCAAATCGGCACTTACAAGTTCCTGTAGCTACAATGTTGCTGCTCATTTATATTAAAAATGAACTAGAGACAACTTGGAAGTTGACTAAAACAACACTCAAATGTATTCTTGACACCACTACGGATGCTTCCAAGCACAAGAAAAAATAAAACCTTCCTGAAGCATTTCACAAAATGATCCTGAAGCTACAAACATTCTACAACAAAAATTCACAAAATTGAACATGAAATGAAACAAAACTCAAAAAATGTTTCTGGTAATGTAGGTTTGCACATGTGCTTGGATGCTCTTGCATTAGACACAATGGGTAAGAGAAATGTTTCAAGAGTTTGAAACTCATGAACGTTTTACAAAATCTAGGTCTATGAGTTGGTGACCTTAGATGCATTCATCCAAGTTGTCTCATTTGCTATTCAATTTTTCCATTTTATCATGTATTCCTTGTATTATTTTCCCCTTGTCTTTTTGACCACTTGGAAATCTATTACCGCATCAAATTCTTCTGGCTCTTTCTTTGGCAATTGATGTATCCTTTTTTGTTCCATTTGCAAATCTAAAATTGTATTTTCCTTACCACTTGTCTACCCTTCATAATAGTGGTACGGATCATTAACATTGAATATTGGGGAAATATCAATTTCTTCAGGGAGTACAATCTCATAAGCATTAGATGAAATTTCTTTAATGCCTTGCACTATCCTATCTTTCTCCACTTTACTTTGTTGTAGGTTCCTTTAGGAAACCTATCTTTTTGTAAATATACCAAAACCGAGTCTCCAACTTGAAATTCTTGTTCTCTCTTTTTAATATCAGCATGTTCTTTATATTTCATGGTGTTCTTCTCCAAGTTTTCCTTTACTCCATTATGTAGTTCCTGTAGATATTTAGCAAAATCTTCTGCAACAACACTTTGTCTTCGTCAAATCAACAATATCTCTCAATTCATTTGCCCCTCTTGGATTGTAACTATAAACAATTTGAGGAGGACTCTTTTTGTACTTCTATTGATTGAGATATTGTAGACTAATTCTGCTTGTGTCACTATTAAGTCCCATTGATTTGGTCTCTTTCCTATCAAGGATCTTAAAAAAATTTCAAGGCTCCTATTAACAACCTTTGTTTGCGGATTGATTTATGGATGATAGGCAAAACTATATCTTAACTTTGTAACCAACTTTGTCTATAAGGTACACCATAAATGACCAACAAACTTTGTATTCCTATTTGAGACAGTACTCTTTGGCAAACCATGCAATTTGATCACCTCCATAAAGAACAATGTTGACATTCATAAAGAACAATGTTGACATTTATAGTATCATTTGATTTCTTGCATAGAATACAATGTGTCATTTTTGAAAATCTATCTTCCACAACAAAAATAGAATCATTATCTCAATGCCTTCATGAAAATCCAAGAACAAAGTCCATACTCACATCTTCCCACAGTCTTTCTAGTGTTGGCAATGGCTGATATAAACTTGTGTTATGGCTTTTTCCTTTTTTATGCTAACAAATTTCACAATTTTGTTTTATGTTCACATCCACACTCATCCTTGGCCAATGATAGCTTTCATTCTATTGTGCCAATGCTTTATCCACTCCAAAATGTCCATTTTCCACTATGTTTTTCTCTAATTAATTCTCAGTCATTGATCTTTGAGGTATGCATAACTGCTGTCCTTTAAACAATAATCCCTCTTAGATAAATATTCTAGCCATGGAGTCCTATCATTTCAACAAGATTTTTACATGCTCCCTGTTAGGTCCTCAAATTGCGGGTCCACAATCCTAGAGCTTTTCTCCACCTTCAAGGCCATGGGTTTGTCTTCAAGAAGTTAACTAAAGGCTCATCCACATACTAAGGTGGTTAATCTCTTCTACGCTTTGAGCTTATTTTAAACTTAGGAAGGTGTTTCTAGAGGTCACTTTAATAGTTTATTATAACAGTTTGGAATGACTGATCAACGTATCAAACAACAACTATACCCAATTGCATTCTTGAACTTTAAAATTGTGACTAAATCAAGACAATACTAGTTGTAATAGATCTTTTTACAGCTGATTTTATATATACATAATGTATTTTAAAATGATAGTAGTTTTATAGTCAATAAAATTGATTATAACAAGGTACAATCATACTGGACATGATTCACTAAATGTTTAATAGTTCAATCTCACCTAGCAGTAACCCTTGATTGTATTGCTAAATCATGAACAACATGCAGATTCCTATTTCTATTTTTATGAATATTAGTAAAAGATTTTATGTTTTTTGAAAGTGTGGAAGGTTGAGATCTTCATTGACCGCTGCCTTATTGGGTAATAGAGTTGTATCCAACCATTACAAGCAAGAAACAATAATGAATATCAAAGGTATCACACATATAAACACTTCTGTTTAATAATCCCATTTTGAACTCGTCGATATTCATCCATAATAGGTAAAAGATTCACACATAATAAATATGCAATAGATTAAAATGCTGCAAGGTTTTCAAATACCCATTACAACCACACCAACGATTGTAGTGGAAGGAAGTTTACAAAGAAAGGGCTTGTCACACCGCTAAACCTTAAAAACCCTCTAAAAAGTAAAATATCAATGACTGGCCAAGGAGACAAATGTTTACATGCATTTGCTACAATAACTACCTCTCTGCATGTAATGTCCCCTTTTGGGATCACCTTATACTTCCCTGGAATCACAATTCCAAATGAAACCAATAGCAGAGTATAGTTAAAGATATAATTTCCTACTCAAAATCAAGATGATGCAGATCTGGTTATGGAAACCTGCAACCATGTTAGGTAAGTATGGTAGGCATAATCCATGGAATACATTTAATTCTAGTCTAAGAGAGATTATATATATCACTATAACAAGTCCCAAGGACTATGTGGGCTCAACCATAATGAGGAGGACGTGCTGAGGTGCCCCAAGTATCCTCTACCCTAGGCCCAACAGTAGGACCTTATCCTTTGTGGCCTCATGTGGTCCTTAACCAATGGTCCTCAACCATCATCATGAGGTGGTGTACCTAGTGAGGGCTTTACACCATTCCCCTCCATAATGCCAAATCTTCCCCTTATGATTGAAGATCCCTTTTTATTTACTCCAACAATTGATTCAAGTGGGGATAGTTGGGAGGCTGCAATAGGGTGTCCTAGATCCTCAACTCTAAGCCCAAGGATAGGACCTTATCCTCCTTGGCCTCATGTGGTCCTTAACCAATGGTCCTTAACCATCATCATGAATGCCACTCCTAGTGAGGAATCATTCGCTGTTCCCCTCCTTGCAGTCCTGCCAAATCCCTTCATGACCAATCATTGCCAGAATCATATCACTGTTCATAACATCAATAATATAGGCTACATTGGTATCAATTATCAGTGTATGTATATATATATATTTGTTTGTATCTATATTCATCTATTAAATAAGCATAGACAACTATCATTGCGTACCACAGGGATAGATTACTTTATTGTTCTGATTCGGACCTGCTGCAATGGTGTATGTTTTTACTGCTATTGATGCCCAGATCTGATCTTCTATGCCTGGCTGCGAATGTATTCTGGAGAATGTCTTTCTGCCTTACTGTCCAAGAGATGATGCTGCTTGCTTGAATCCAATGCCTCCTTGCCTTTGAAATGTCCTTTCTTTTATACCCATGCTGGCTGGAGGTCACATTGCTTCATATCAAAAGGCATGTCTTCTAACTAACTGTGACTTTTGGGGAAGTGCTTAAGGGATAATTAATTTATTAATATTATCCCTTCCTTAATCATTGCATCCCTCAAAATACCCTAATCGCTGCCTTGGTCTGGGTTTGATCGCTGCTTCATATTAATTATTGCCTTTTTAAAGAAGTGCTGCCTCCTTTAATGTGGCCTTCATGTGGTGGTCGATGCCTTGTAAGGAATGATTGCTGCATATTAAGTCTGACTCTGCCCTGTGAATCATAATTCTCACGATTGTCTCTGCTAGATCTGCTTATTTCTTTCTGATATCCCATTATGATTCCCCTGCCTTTATTTTCTGAAATGGATCTCCCTTTATATCTATCTCGTTTCTCTTCACAAAGGAGGCGTCTTATCACAAGGAGTTGGCCCATTCACACTAATAGTTAAATTATAATTGAAACCCTCATGCTACAATATGAGGTTGGCCATATAATTCCAGTTTCAAGGGTTGGCTTTATAAACTAATCTGGCACTCACACTACTGTATTGAAACATGTAAGGAAGTCGGCCTTATGAAGAATTCGCTGCAGTCGGTGTCAGGTCCCCGAAATAGCAATACCATAAAGACCAAGTATTAAAATACAAATAAATTAATAAATAAAATAAATAGCAATATTAATGTTAAATATAAAATAAATGTATACCATATCAATATAAAAATATATAAATATGAAATAACAAATATAATAATAATATATAGGCAAATTATTGTTATTACATTCCCGTATTAAATAACTTAATATCAAAAATAATAATAATAAATAAATATTATAATCATTACACATCAAAGATTGTAATACATTAGAATAAAATAATAATAAGATATTAGAAAATTGGTTTTATTATTATACTTTAATGTTAAAATATATTCAATAAAACATCAAAATAAAATAATAAAATAAGTATATAATCTGAAATATCATAATTATTAGTAATAATATATTATTTTCAAAAATAGATATTATTGTGATAATAAGCCTTTAAAGGCAACAATTAAATCTAACAAAGGGATATATTTTATGAAAAGTCACCTCTTTCACCAAACAATACATTCTCCCCATGAGTCACCTACCTTGAATGGTATAAATAGAAGGAACGCAAATAAGGAAGAGGGAAAAACATGGAGAAACAGAACAGCAGCAACGATGATTGTTATGCATTGGAATAGAGCCATTTAATATATATATATATATATAAAATTTAATAGGCATACAAGTATATATGCATAGATATAGATAAATTTTATAATAAATAATATGCAAGAATAAATAATATATATGAATAAGGAAAGAACAATTATATAAACATATATATATGGATACTAATGGATATAAGTAAAAGAATAATAATATATATATATATATATATATATATATATATATATATATATTCATGATTATGCAATAATGGTGTTTGCAGCAATTATTGAGCCTTATAAGTAATTACGATCTTAATATAGTAATGAATAGATTAATATTTATTTATATGATCAATCAAATGTACGATTAAAGGAAGGCGATTAAGAAATAAAGAGTCATGGGAAGACATAGCCGATTAGATTTCAAACCAAGATTACTTCATTAAAAAGAACAATCATTTGGAAAGAAGAAACCCTAAACCTAATCAACAAGTGAATTCTAGGGCAAACTGGGTAAGGGACATTATAGTGGTATCAGAGCATAATCCTGCCATTCTGTGGAAGAAAGGTCAAACAAGAGGGTACAAGACTTTGGAGATTCCTCACAGTCATACACAATAATCTGAATTTCAAAACATTTGCAAACATTTGAAAAAGCAACAACCTATGACAAGTGGGGAAAAGAATTATGTGAGAACTAGGGCACTAATGCAGTCAAAAGGACCGTACAAGAGTATTGCAAAGGGAGATAGCAATGAAAACCTCTTCTAGATACACCACCCAGGAGGGGACAAGATGAGCCCACTTGGGCCAAGGGGGTACTTGCCTTTGGGGTATCCGAGGGTACTGCCTTTGGGTCTAGAGGAGTTGAGCCAACAAGACAATGAAGATCTCTTCTAGATATGCCACCCAGGAGGGGACAAGATGAGCCCACTTGGGCCAAGGGGGTACTTGCCTCTGGGGTATTCGAGGGTACTGCCTTTGGGTCTAGAGGAGTTGAGCCAGCAATACAATGAAGACCTTTTCTAGATATGCCAGCCAGGAGGGGACAAGATGAGCCCCCTTGGGCCAAGGGGGTACTTGCCTCTAGGGTATCCGAGGGTACTGCCTTTGGGTCTAGAGGAGTTGAGCCAACAAGACAATGAAGACCTCTTCTAGCTACGCCACCAAGGAGGGGACAAGATGAGCCCACTTGGGCCAAGGGGGGACTTGCCTCTGGGGTATTTGAGGGTATTGCCTTTGGGTCTAGAGGAGTTGAAGCACCAAGTGTCCTATAATGGCGGTCATTACGACCGATGTTGGACATTGCGTCCGATAATGGCAGTCATTGCAACTGATGGCGGACATTGCGTTCAATAATGGCGGTCATTGCGACCGATGGCGACATTGCGTCCGATAATGGCGGTCATTGCGACCGATGGCGATCATTGCGACCAATAATGGAGAACTTTTTCTATAAGGGAGGGAACTAAGCAAACCCAAGAGGCTAAATCATAAGAGGAAGGGAAAGAGTTGGCATGATGGATCCTAGGCTCCCATCAAGTCATGCTTCCTATACTCTCTTATGGTTGAACCCTCCATGGATAGGAGATGCATTAGGAATATGTGTGTGTCAGCCATTGTGTATGTGATGAATGTTAGAACTAATCACTAATGTATTTGGAACTTGTCATTGTGTTTATGACTACTTTATGCTTAAAAACTATGAAAATGTAAAAAAAGTTGTTTGGCTAGTTGCTTAATCTGGTTGGTTGTTTGTTTGAGCTACTTGCTTGCGTGATTGAGCTACTTGCTTGCATGCTTGAGCTACCTGCTTGTCTACTTGAGCTAGTTGCTTATGTGCTTGAGCTACCTGCTTGTTTACTTGAGCTAGTTGGTTATGTGCTTGAGCTACCTGCTTGTGTACTTGAGCTGGTTGCCTATGTGCTTGAGCTACCTGCTTGTGTGCTTGAGCTGGTTGCCTACTTGCTTAAACTGGTTGCTTGTGTGCTTGAGCTGGTGGCCTACTTGTTTGAGCTGGTTGCTTGCGTGCTTGAGCTACTTGCTTGCCTACTTGAGCTAGTTGCCTACTTGTTTGAGCTGGTTGCTTGTGTGTTTGAGCTGGTTGCCTACTCGCTTGAGCTAGTTGCTTGCATGCTTGAGCTACCTAAGTTGGTTGCTTGTGTGCTTGAGCTACTTGCTTGTCTACTTGAGTTGGTTGCTTGTATGCTTGAGCTACTTGCCTGTGTGCTTGAGTTACCTGCTTGGTTGAGCTACTTGTTTGCCTAGTTGAGCTACTTGCTTGCTTGGTTGAGCTACTTGTTTGCTTAGTGAGCTACTTGAGTGTTTGCTTTAATTTTTGATTCATGTGGTTTTAAGTTGTACTGAGTCACAAACTCTAACTCATTGCTTTTGGGAAGTTATAGAGAAATAGTAGAACTTAAGAATATTAGTCAATACATTGTCCTCATAACCAAAGCAACCATCACTTGGGCTAGAACTTCCAACTCCTATCCAAAATAATAGAATCACTACAAGAAACATCTTAAAATCACACATCTTAGATCATGATTGCTTGAGGGCAAGCAATCTTGGACGGGGAGGACTATCATGTCCCCGAAATAGCAATACCATAAAGACCAAGTGTTAAAATACAAATAAATTAATAAATAAAATAAATAGCAATATTAATGTTAAATATAAAATAAATGTGTACCATATCAATATAAAAATATATAAATATGAAATAACAAATATAATAATAATATATAGGCAAATTATTGTTATTACATTCCAGTATTAAATAACTTAATATCAAAAATAATAATAATAAATAAGTATTATAATCATTACACATCAAAGATTGTAATACATTAGAATAAAATAATAATAAGATATTAGAAAATTGGTTTTATTATTAATACTTTAATGTTAAAATATATTCAATAAAACATCAAAATAAAATAATAAAATAAGTATATAATCTGAAATATCATAATTATTAGTAATAATATATTATTTTCAAAAATAGATATTATTGTGATAATAAGCCTTTAAAGGCAGCAATTAAATCTAACAAAGGGATATATTTTATGAAAAGTCACCTCTTTCACCAAACAATACATTCTCCTCATGAGTCACCTACTTTGAATGGTATAAATAGAAGGAAGGAAAATAAGGAAGAGGGAAAAACATGGAGAAACAGAACTGCAGCAACAATGATTGTTATGCATTGGAATATAGAGCCATTTAATATATATATATATATTATTTAATAGGCATACAAGTATATATGCATAGATATAGATAAATTTTATAATGAATAATATGCAAGAATAAATAATATATATGAGTAAGGAAAGAATAATTATATAAACATATATATATGGATACTAATGGATATAAGTAAAAGAATAATTATATATATATATATGAAGTATATATATTCACGATTATGCAATAATGGTGCTTGCAGCAATTATTGAGCCTTATAAGTTATTGCAATCTTAATATAATAATGAATAGATTAATATTTATTTATATGATCGATCAAATGTACGATTGAAGAAAGGCGATTAAGGAATAAAGAGTCATGGGAAGACACAGCTGATTAGATTTCAAACCAAGATTACTTCATTAAAAAGAACAATCATTTGGAAAGAAGAAACCCTAAACCTAATCAACAAGTGAATTCTAGCGCAAACCGGGTAAGGGACATTATAGTCGGCCCGAGTTTATTAAATTTATTCTTTCATTAATTTATTTGAACTTCCTTATAATTATATTAATTGACCAAGTTTTAGTGTTGTAATTTATGGGGCAGGACACTGCAACTTATAGAGCAACTTTAATGGTAGACAAACTACAAAAGTTGAAACCCTAGATGACTCTGCACTATGATCAATGAAAACTTGAAGAACCAACCCTTACAATCAAGAAAAAATCTATACATATAGATATTTAGCATGGGAAATCGAGTCTAATAGAGGAAACATGGCGGAATCGTGTTGCAGGGGTCACTCAGACCATTGCCATTGTCTTCATTAATGCTCATACACAATATCAGCACTGTCGGGATCCACATAGATACTTGAAACGACAAGAAAATCTTCATCATTTTGTTTGCCATCATTCTAAGCAATAATGGCAAAAGGGTTTGAGTGTGCAGAGCCAAATTGGGCTTGCAAAATCTGCTACAAATTGATTTGGATATGGCGTGAAGACATTGGGTTCTGAAAATTCGAATGATTGCATTAACTTAGGCATTTGTTTATTGCTTTTTCTTCTCTTCAAATCCATGCTTGCAAAATAAAAAACTCATCATGGTGTGATCCAATTTAATTTGGTGGTTGTAGAGGCCACTGTTGAATCATTAATGGCAAATTTGGGTTGTTTCCATCATTACCGCTTGAAATGGCATCCAAATCCGCTTTCATTAGGTCAATAATATGTTTTAGGCGACAAAAACCCTTTTCTAGAAATTAGGGAAGCAAGACTGGTCATAAACAACCTTTGGGATTGTGTAGGGGGGTAGGTGAAAACTACAATGAAAAATTTTGAGAGTTTTGAATTGTCTAGGTTATGGAAAGCTCATACTAATACCTTTGGTTGGGGTGTTGGAAGTTGGAGGTGGTGGGGAACTTATGCCATTAAGGTATGTGGAATGGAGGAAGTTTGAATGAGCAATCCCAAAAAAAGGTTATAGTTTTTGGAATGCTGGGGATTGGGAGTTGGGAGTACCTCATGATAGGTACCAAGGTGAAGGGAAGGGTGAAAGTTCAACTTTGAAGGGAAATGCAAAGGGATTAATGAAATTTTGCAGAGTCAAGGAAGGCATGAGACGAATGACAAGTCTAAAAATCCAAAAACAATACTTAAAGAAATTTTCATAAGGTGGGGAATTGGAATGTCGAGGATGGCATGAAAAGGGTACATAGGTAAAAGGAAACCTAAAACCCCAACTCTAACAGAGTAGTTTTGACTTGGGAGTTAGGAACTAGGGAGGAACCAAATGAGGCATGCCAATTAGGGATAGTTTTGACTCCCTAGTTTGAAAGAAAAACAAATTTTTGATAAGAAAGACTAGGATGTTGGGGCTAATATGGAAGGGGTACTTGGGGGAGGGGAAGCACAATGACTTGACAAAAGGGAAAGACTTAGGCATTTTAGTGGAAATCTTAGGGAATTGGAGATCAATGGTGCGAATGAAATGGCATCGAGGTAGACTCAAGTTTGATACTTCGGCAATAAAACTTTCTAAGGCATTTGGTTGGGATGTTAGGGCTTGGGTGGATGGCATGAAGGTAAGGGAAAGTCCAATTGTCCAAAACTCTAACAGAACACAAAGAACACCTAGAAAATGTCCTAGATTTAGAGTTTTCTTTGATTTATGTGGTTTTTTGACACCTGAAAGGGTATGTAGAAGACAACACTTGGCAAACATAGGATTGAAAACCTATACAAATATTTTTTTCATATCGGTTATAAACAAGGGCAAAAAGAAGTTGAAGTGGACAAACAAATAGGGACTCAATGAAAATTTTGAGGCTACAAGATTGAGTCCCAACATTGCCCATGCCTCTCGAAAATTTGAATCTTCCACGTATAACTTCCTCGCATAGGCAAATCCCACAACATTTCTTCTCATTTTGTTTAACAAAAACACTTACTTAATGCATTAGCTACTCAATTTGATCTACCACTTCTATGTTTCAAAACAAATGAATAACTTTGAAGAAACTCAACTCATTTTATATGCTTTTGACGTAACTTGCCTTGGCTGTTTATGAATTGCAATGCCTAATGATCTGTGTACAAAATAAACTCTTTGGATAGTAAATAGTGTCTCCACTTCTTATGTGCCTGGACAATAGCGTAAAACTCTTGGTCATAGACTGAGTATGTCCTTTTAGTTTCATTTAACTTTTCACTAAAATAAACTATGGGCCTTCCCTCTTGACTTAGAACTCCTCCAATTGTTGTTCCACTTGCATCTTAGTCACTTGCAACACTTAAATCTGACAATGCTAATACTAGTTGTTCAGTCATTTTCTCCTTAATAATTGAAAACTTTTCTTTGCCAGAGTTGTCCACTTCCCTTTTACTTGCCACCCTTCATTGTCTCTGTGATAGGTGCACAAATATTGCTGAAAGTTTTGATAAAATTCCCGTAGAAGCTTGCTAATCCATGAAAATTTCTTGCCCCAAACATATGGCCAATCCACAATAGCCTTAACTTTTTCTGGGTCCATCCATAAACCATCTAGTGAAATGACAGACCCCAAATAAACTAACTCCTTCATAAAACTGCACTTTTAAGATTAACCAACAATTTCTCTTCTTTTAACCTTTGAAAAACTGCCCTCAAATGCATTAAATATTCCTTTGTTCTAGTTAGAATTAGAATATCATCTAAATAAAAAATTACAAACTTACCAAGGAATGGTTTCAGCACCTCATTCATCTATCTCATGAATATACTTGGTGCATTCATCAAGCAAAACAACATAACTAGCCACTCATATAACCAATCCTTCGTCTTGGATGCGGTTTTCCATTCTTTGCCTTCTCTAATCCTTATTTGTGAAGTACATGGCTTTACTTAAATAGTCCAATAAATCATCCATTCAAGATAGCAAAAACTTGTACTTTATTGTTACCCTTGAATGGGTGCACATATGCAATTCTCCATTCTTTTTAGGTGCTAACATTGCTGGTACAACACATGGGCTTAGGATTTTCCTTATTAAACCCTTATCCAATAGCTTTGAATTTGTCTATTCACCTCCTCATTCTCCATAAGTGTCGTCCTATACACTACCTTGTTTGGTAAACTAGCTCCTAGTATCAAATCAATGCAATGACTAATGCTTCTCATAGGTGCTAATCGATTTGACAATTCTTTCATAATTATATCAGCACATTCATTAGTATTTTCTTGATTTCCAATGGAAATTCTTGATCCTTTTCTGCTGTCCTAACCTTTGTAGGCTTAGGATTGAAACAATGTTACCCCAAGTTTCTGGGACGGGGACAGCAGGACGAGTCCCCAAGTTTCCGGATTTTGAGGCCAAATTTTGGGACGATGGGGGGACGGCTATACAAAATATAGGGATTTTTTTTTTTAGTCGGTTAATTGCTGGATAGGGCCAGCACCCATTGTATTATATCAAAAAAACATCAAAAGTTACAGCTTAGAGTATGGATAGACACAACAGAACCCAACTTCATACCAAAATTGCTATAACCAGCCAGCATAGTAACACCAAAACCATCCTTCTAGGCAATTCTAACAACAAACATCCTACCCACCCAAGACGCCAGACTATATGCAAAACTATCCAGAGGCTGCGGCAACACAGGGGAATTCAAGACTTCCTTCTCTTTAGTTTCCTGGGGCCACGTAGCGCAGTGAAGATGGGGCTCGTCGCCTCTCGCCCAAAGCCTCGCTTCTCCTCTTCCTTTCTCATTTGCCTTGCATGGGCCGCACGAGCTTTGACCGGGCACTCCAGTTTGCACTTCCGGTGAGTAGGGCCATTTGCAATATCCTCTTTGTCCCTCCCATCGTCCTCTTGCCAATCCTCGCCCGTATTTGGCAACACTGGTTCCACCAAGGCATCTTCCCCCCGTTCATTGTCACTGTCGCTCTCCACCTCAAAACCTTCGCGCGCCATGTAATTCCCTAGCTCATCCTTTGTCATAGGAGGGAGTATGGCAGCCATACGCAGCAGGAAATCGAGATTTCTGTCAATGTCCCCGCCCCGCGCCTCTCGATCTTCAAGCTCGACCGTAGAAATTAATGGAAACTTCGGAATTGGTCTAGACCCATGCCTATTGGTCAGGTAGTAGTGTTGAGGTACAAGAATCCTCAGGTAGTAGTGTTGAGGTACATGAATCCTTGCCATATCATCTACATTGTCCAGCACCGCGTCAATCTCTCCCAAATACATATGCTTGAAGAGTCACTGGCACAAATTCTTCACCTTCTGCTTCGCCACACCTCTGTAGAGCGCGAGAGCCAGGAACATTGCCGGAATATCGGTGTTGAGCTGATGCTTGTGATACGTCCACACGAATTCATGACCCAGGACCTCCTTCACAGCATGTATGACTAGTTTGTTGTTAACAGAGAGGATCCCTCTCAGTCTGACATTCGACACCTCACCCTGGAAAGGCACCATTGTCGTGGTCGTTTCTAGGCACATTGGCGTGTCCATGGTAGCAGATGCCTCGACTACACCTTACCAATTGTGACTTCCAGACACTTTGATGATAACTTGCCAACTGTGACTTCGCCAAGGCCGCCTCCATCCACTTATAGCCGCATGCCACCAAGCAGGCTTCGCATTAAATTCACTGTCTTTTCACACGAATTGCCTTAATAGCTTAAGTCTGACATTCTCCAGGTTGCACTATAAGAAAAGACCTTCATCAGACGCGAGTAGATAGCCGATATCTAGCCAGGGCCGTTTAGTGCCAAATGTAGCTGATTTAAATTCCCAAGGTACGTCATTCGTACTGCCTGCAGGTCTCAACGTTGGGAGGCACAAACTGCCAGTTGGATCCCACCAACCGATATAAATCGGCCTAGGAGAACGCGAGTTCCTGACCCAAAAGCCCCACAACACTGCCACCGCATCACCACGTATGGCACCACCCATCCTCATCCTAGCTGGCGTTGACAAGACCCCTCCCAGCCTTTGCCACCGCCCCTTTTGCCTGCCTGTCCGCTTCAGAATTACCTTCACGGTAGATGTGGCTGATTTGGAATTCCTCAAAGGTATTGATGAGGACCTTGATCGAAGGAAGCCATCTACGCAACAACCAATTGGGGGTGAAGTTATTTCTGATGGCATTCACTGTCAGAAGTGAATCCCCTTCTAGATGCAACTTCGTCGCACCCAAGGCTGCACGGAATTCTGTCGTATTATTCATAGTTTGGCCAATGTATTCAGCTTTTTGCGTGACCACAACGCCTTCAGAGTTTCTTGCCACACAGCCTATACCAGTCGCACCTGGATTACCAATGGAGGCTTCGTTGAAATTTATCTTGATCTACCCTGCTGTTGGCTTTTGCCAAACCGTTTTCCTTTTGATTTCAGCTTTCAGAATGGCCTTCAAGACCCCAACAACAGGAGGGATGCTCAAACCTGCAAATCTATTGGAGAGCTCGATATCCCTATTTGAGAAGACATTCTTTGGGTAGCTTAACCTCTTGGCAGCTGTGTTTACAAGCTCCACAACTGCCCCTACCAACCGCTGTGCCAACACATCCCTGCCCATGGCTTGCTCTTTAAAAATCCGCCTGTTCCTTTCTTTCCAGAGTTCCCAACACATCGTGGATGGCACAATTTGCTAGATGTTGCAAAAAACGCATTTGGAAAGCTTTTTCGGCCATGCTGACAACCAGCCCCATAGGCTCTGTGAGAGTGGGGTTTGTAAATGTAATCAAATCTGTTTACTAAAGGGAGCCTAAAACAATACTAGGATTGAACTAAAGTTGAGAAAACTGTATGAGAAACTTTTCTAAGACAAATAATATTTATCCTCTATGTTCAAATTTCCGATTCTTCAGATTTCGAATTTCCAGATGTGAATTGCTTTTATTAAATGTGCTGATTGCAGAGCATTGTCCGATTTCTATGTTTGCATATCGAATGAGGAACCACCATAAGTAAGGGAGAAGTCCGCCCCTAAGAGGCGCGCCTCATGAGAGGACGTGTCTCCACGAGTGGAGGCACGTCCACTCATGGGACGCGTCCTTTAGGGTGCGATTTGTTTAACAACTCATTTGTTAAGTATATACTCACACGTATATAACCTTCTATATGATGGCGGATGACATAAGAGAATTCCGATTTCACATGAATGCAGAATATAATATCACGGGAATGATCGAATATATATATGAATGCTCATAATTTCGATTTTAAATGTTTCCTTTAGAAATATCATAACATGAATGATAATTTCGATCACTTATGAATGACAATGATACTTGCATCACTGTCATTCATATATGACCGAAGCTATCATCCATTAACACTCCCTCTTAGCTAGGGAAGATATTTCAAATCAGTAAGTCAAGATATCACCTTCACACGTGATATGATATGTTTTCTCAAAGTTGTCAAGTCACATGACATTCTTCATAACACATCTTCATTATTTCAACACTCCCTCTTTAACTAGGAAGAATAACTTCCAAAAGTGATATCACCTAACTCGTGATATCAGAAGATATGATATGCTTCTGAAAGTGTCAAGTCACATGACATTCTCCATAACACATCTTCATTATGGTATGTGCACTGACATCAAGTCACATGATGTCTACCATAATTCATGGCATATCCACGGATATAATCATCCACCATGATTATCTCTTACGGATCACAATGACCTTTAGATATCAAGTCTCATGATATCCATCAAGGTGTCCAAGAGATACTATCATGATATGTCCACATATATCAAGTCACATGATATCTATCATGATAGTTCATCATTGTAGAGTCGTCACTTTACAATGTCAAATACAAGTGTTCATTATCAGAAAGATCGTCACCTTTCGATAATGCACACAGGGGGAGTAGGCCCATAAAGTCATGGAGTCACACACATGACAAAAGAGTTTACACATTAAACATCTTTATATATTAGTACAATTTATAAACAATTTGTATTTCAAACATAAATAACAAATTTCATTTCAACCATACCAAGTTTCTTCCTGAAGTGCTCTACCTTGATCCGGGAGAGAGGCTTGGTGAGAATGTCTGCAGTTTGATCATTTGTACTAATATACTCCAACTGAATCACTTTCCTTTTCACCATATCTCTCACATAATGATAGGGGATCTCAATGTGTTTAGATCTGTCATGAAAGATAGGATTCACAGAGAGTTTTATACAACTCTGATTATCACAATCAATAATCGTAGGATTCAAGGGCTCACCAAAGAGTCTCACAATCAATTTACGAAGCCACACTGCTTCTCTTGCTCCCATTGAGGCTGCAATATATTCAACTTCTGTTGAGCTCTGTGCAATTGACGATTGTTTTCTGCAAATCCAGGAGATCATAGCTGATCCCAAACTAAAACAGCATCCTGATGTGCTTTTTCGATCAGTTACACTTCCAGCCCAATCTGAATCAGAGTACCTATGTAGATCTAGTGGATCATTCTTGTAATGAAGACCATATCCAATGGTGCCTTGAAGATATCTAAAAATATGTTTTACAGCCATCAAGTGAATTTCCTTGGGTTCACACATGAACTGGCTGAGGGCATTTACAGCATAGCAAATATCAGGTCTGGTGTTAACCAAATACATCAAGGATCCAATCATCTGTCTGTAAAGGGTTGGATGTGCACATTTGGATTCTGCTGCTGCTTCTTTCAATTTGTGAAGGTTGGTTTCCATGGGTGTAGACATCGGTCTACAGTCCAACATTCCGAATCTTTTCAGAATGTCAATAGTATACTTCCCTTGATTTAGTATAATACCTTCTGATTTCTGCCATACTTCCAAACCGAGGAAGTAGTGAAGAATACCCAAGTCTTTCATGTCAAATTCAGAGATTAGATCTTGTTTCCCTTGAGCAATGAGGTGATCTTCTCCTGTTATTAGCAGGTCATCAACATATAAAATAATTATAAGCATATCACCTTTGATTACCTTGAAGTATAGATTGGAGTTAGCATCATTCTTGGAAAATCCTAATCCCAAGAGATAGCTGTCAATTCTTTCATACCAGACCCTGGGAGCCTGTTTAAGTCCATAGAGAGCTTTCTTGAGCCTGCACACATGTGAGTTAGATTTATGTATCACAAAACCTTCAGGCTGTTCCAGATAGACTTCCTCTTCAATGGTTCCATTCAGGAAGGCAGTTTTCACATCCATTTGATGGATCTTCCATCCTTTAGCTGCTGCAATGGCTAATACTGCTCTTACTGATGTATAACGGGCAACAGGTGCAAATGTTTCTTCGTAATCAATGCCTTCCTTTTGAGAAAAACCCCTAGCCACGAAACGTGCTTTATGTTTTTCTATACTGCCATCAGCAGCATGCTTGATTTTGAAGAGCCATTTAGAAGAAACAACAAATTTCTCTTTTGGTCTAGGCACTATGTCCCATACATCATTCTTTAGTATGGACTGGTACTCCTCTATCATTGCATCCTTCCAAGCTTGATGTCTGAAGGCTTTTGTAACACTGGCAGGTTCAGAATTTATGATGTTGTTCATTAGGGCAACATAGCTAGAGAAACGTTTGGGTCTTTTACTCTCCCTGAACGTTCCTTTAGGTGCTGCATGATCCTCTGCTTCTTTGATCATCTTCCTTGCCCAAAGTGGTCTCTTTCTGCCAATGTCATTTGTGTCCTCATTTGAAGTGGTAGGAGGTTCAAGTGGCATTTCCTCAGGATGCTCCCTCTGAATCTCAGGAGTAGGTTCCATTTCAGGTATCCTAGGGAAATAGGTTTCTGTTTCACTCGTACTTCTTGCCCTCTTGAATGCAATGTCTTCTTCGAAGATGACATCTCTGCTCAACTCAATTTGTTTCTGCCCGGGTATGAATATTCTGTAAGCTTTGGAGGTTTCACTATAACCCACAAATACTCCCTTCTTTCCAAAAGGTTCTAGTTTGAATCTCTTCTCTTTGGGTACATGAATATAGATAGGGCAGCCAAAAATCCTAAGATGGCTAATGTCAGGTTTTATGCCGGTAAAGGCTTCTTCAGGAGTTTTGTTATCAAGATGAGAATGAGGACATCTATTTTGGATATAGATAGCAGTCCTAGAGGCTTCTGCCCAGAAAGATGTTTCAATGTTTTGGTCTAGCAACATTGCTTTAGCAGCTTCTACAATGGTTCTATTTTTTCTCTCAGCAACCCCATTCTGTTGAGGATTCTAGGCGACAGTGAATTCCCTCTTAATTCCGGCACTCATGCAAAATTCTTTAAAGATCTCAGAGGTATATTCTTTTCCATTGTCTGTCCTTAAGGTTTTTATTTTCTTTCCGGAGAAGTTTTCAGTGAGGGCTTTAAACTCTTTGAACCTTTTTAGGATTTCTATTGACTCTTTGCATTTAAGGAAATAGATCCAAGTTTTCCTAGAGAAGTCATCTACAAATATAACATAGTATAGAAATCTTGCTTTAGAAGGTACAGACATGGGTCCACAAAGATCAAAGTGAACCAGTTCTAATACATTAAGGGTTTTACTTAGGCTATTCTGGAAGGATCCTTTAGTATTCTTTCCTAGGGCACAACCTTTACAAGTTCCCTCATGAGATAGTTTTAGCTTGGGTAAGCTTGTAACAAGTTTTTCCATAGAAGGTAGGGCACGGAAATGAAGGTGACCTAGTCTTCTATGCTAGATTTCATTCGAATCAATAGTGTCAAGGGTAAGGGCTTGTTTAACCTCGGTGCAAAGTTTGTAAAGGTACCCTTTTCTTATGACTATAGTATGTGCTTTCTTGATAGTTGAATTTTTAGGCCATACTAGAACTTTACCATCCATAAATGTAACTCTGTAGCCATTGTCTTCAAGGGCAGAGATGGATATAAGATTTCTCTTAATTCCAGGTACAAATAGGACTCCAGTGAGTTGTAGAGAAATCCCAAATTTCAATTTGATAGAGCATGCTCCAACCCCTTTTACAGGGTATGCAGAATCATCCCCGATGGTTACTTCTTCATCAAACTTTTCAGTCATGGAGTCTAGGTGTTCTCTGAACCCTGTGATGTGTCTGGATGAACCACTATCAATTACCCAATTTTGAGTGTTGTCAGATATTTGATTAGAAAGGGCTGTGTAGAACACAAGGTTCTCAGTTTTCTTAGGTTCAGCCACTGGTTCCCTAATAGTTTCTCTCATAAGTGAAACTAGTTTATCTGCTCTTGTAAGATGATTTTCAAATCTGATCACAATAGACATTATGAAGAATGTGGTGTGAATTCGATTTTAGAAAATACGAATTTCTTTTGAGCAATCTGATTTTAGATTTGATTTGGATTCACACAACGTGGCTCTGATACCATGTAAATGTAATCAAATCTGTTTACTAAAGGGATCCTAAAACAATACTAGGATTGAACTAAAGTTGAGAAAACTATACGAAAAACTTTTCTAAGACAAATAATATTTATCCTCTATGTTCAGATTTCCGATTCTTCAGATTTCGAATTTCCAGATGTGAATTGCTTTTATTAAATGTGCTGATTGCAGAACATTGTCCGATTTCTATGTTTGCATATCGAATGAGGAACCACCATAAGTAAGGGAGAAGTCCGCCCCTAAGAGGCTCACCTCATGAGAGGACGTGTCTCCACGAGTGGAGACACGTCCACTCATGGGACACGTCCTTTAGGGTGTGATTTGTTTAACAACTCATTTGTTAAATATATACTCACATGTATATAACCTTCTATATGATGGCAGATGACATAAGAGAATTCCGATTTCACATGAACGCAAAATATAATATCACGGGAATGATCGAATTTATATGAATACTCATAATTTTGATTTTAAATGTTTCCTTTAGAAATATCATAACATGAATGATAATTTCGATTACTTATGAATGACAATGATACTTGCATCACTGTCATTCATATCTGACTGAAGCTATCATCCATTAACAGGGTTTGAAACCCCAAGAGCCCAAGAATATACTTCCAACAAAACTTAGCATATGGGCATGTGAGTAAAAGGTGGGACGCAGTTTTCGCTTGCTGTTTGCACAGTATGCATCTATTAGGGCCCTTGAAACCCAATTTTGCCAACCTGTCCTATGTAAGGATTTTCTTTTGAATGGCCAGCCAGGTGAAAACCTTGGCCTTGGGCAGAACATTCTTTCCCCAGAAGAGTGCATTTGGCCATATTTTGCACCGACTCTGCCCTTTCTTTGAGCTTGTACCCAACCTTGACCTTGTATTCGCCATCCGTTGAAGCCACCCACCTCAAAGTATCCTCCCCTTCACCATTAGGTATCGTTCTTGCTTTCAAAATTGAATCGAGGGCCATTTTTTGATCTTCAGGAGTGTTAAGCTTACCAAGGTTTTTCTAGGACCAATGGTGCACATCGTCTCTCCACCTTCCTGCCATAATCACAAACTTTCGGGCCCCAAACTCTAACAACTTCTGCCTTGATTTCTGCTAGATGAGCCATATCACCCAGCTTAGGGAATTCTTCCTAGGAGTTGTTCCAAAAAGAGGCGTTCTGCCTGTTGTGAACTTCCCACGTGACATGCTTAGTGATGATATCTCGGCACTCATAGATGAAGTTCCAAATGGCCGAGTCTTTTGGCAAGTTGAGTGTTCTAATTATACTCACCGGATCTTCCGAATCCAAATATTTTCTCCTTAAGATGCTTACCCACTTTTGATTACTTGTATACATTTGCCATACCAATTTTGCTCCCAGTGCCTGGTTCATAACCTTCAATTGCCGAATGCCAGCGCCTCCTGCCATTTGTGGTTTGCACACCTTGTCCCATGTTAACAGTGGAATCTTGTTTGTTTCATCTGGCCCGTTCCAAAAGAACTTCCACATGATTTGGTTAAGTTGGGCAGAAATGCTCTTAGGAAGCTTCAGACAAGACATCAAATATATTGGGATGGCGGTCAATACAACCCTAACCATGAGAAGCCTTCCTACAGAAGTAAGCCATTTTCCTTTCCATAGTTCCATCTTCTTCTTACAGCTATCTACAAGCCTTTCCCAAAAGTCTATTTGGTTGGCCTCAACAAACAAAGGCATGCCAAGGAACCGCCCTAGAAGATTGGCCGTTCTAACGCCCAGTAGCCGTGAAAGGACTCGTTGAAGGCTAGGCTGTACATTTAGGAAAAAAACTTTTGATTTCCTCCAATTGATAGCCTGTCCTGAGGCACTGCTGTAGTCATCCAGTATTTCCTTAATCTTCCTTGTCTTCGCTCTTGTGGCTTGTCCGAATAAGATGGTGTCATCCACAAACTGTTGATGAGTGCTTGCTCCCACCCCAGGAGCAGCCTCAATACCCTTCCAAGAACCATCCAGCCTAGCTTGGCCAATTTTCCTGCCCAAGGCTTTTGCCATAATGATGAATAGGAAAGGAGAGAGGGGGTTCCCTTGTCTTAAGCCACGAGAAGAACTGATGAAACCTTGGGCCACTCCATTGACCAAAATTGAAAATCTAGGGGAGGCAATACAACTGCTAATCCAATCCACAAGCTTTTTGTCGAAACCAAACCCAGTCAATACATCTAATAGGAATTGTCTATCTACCCGATCATAGGCCTTTAGGATGTCTAATTTTAGTACCATGCTTGGCAACCGTAATTTCCTTGCTGAGTGTATCGTTTCATGGGCCACAATTATACCTTCCACGATGGACCTACCCAGGATGAATCCATTCAACTCCTCAGAGATTACCCTATTGATCACCAATTTGAGTCTGTTTGCTATTACCTTGGTTATAATTTTGTAAATTGTATTACATAAGGAGATTGGTCTGAAATCCCCCATGCATTTGGCTTCTTTTTTCTTTGGAATGAGAGCAATGAATGTGTGATTCATCGCTCCAAGCATTGTGGTCTTTCTTCTGGATTCTTCTACAGCCTTAACCAGGTCCTCCTTGATAATATCCTAGAAATTCTAGTAAAAAAAAGCGGGGAAGCCATCCGGCCTTAGGGCTTTATCCGAGCCTAGTTGAAAGGTTGCCTTCTTCACCTCATCCAAGCTAATAGGTTTAATGAGTTCCCTGTTTTCCACTTTTAAAATTGTGTTTGGGATTCCCCCAAGATACTCTTCCCTTACCCTCTCTGCTTGTTGGGCTTCTTGAGTAAAAAGAGCCTCAAAGTACCTGATAGCCTCCTGACTGATCTCCTCCTCATTGCTGGCAACAGTCCCGTCATCTCTCTCCAAATCGGTAATCCTATTTCTGCTTCTGTTGACTAGAGTTGTGTTATGGAAGTATTTCGTATTTCTGTCCCCTTCTTGAAGCCATAATTCCCTAGATTTCTATTTCCAGTGACACTCCACCCTAGCCAAGACCTCCGATTGTTTGCCTAACAACTCCTTTTCCTTCAAGAAATCCTCCTGTCCCATACCTTTTTCTATTATTTTATCGTTGAGAGCCCTGAGCTCCACATCAATCTTATCACTCTCTTCAAAGATATTTTTAAAGTGTTCCTTGTTCCAGATCCGTAATTTGGCTTTGATATGGGCGAGCTTCTTATGAAAGGAGAGTAGGCAAGATTGATTGCCTACCTAGACCTCATGCCACCATTGAGATATCTGGCCTTGCAGATCAGGATCCTGCAACCACATCTTTTCAAAGCGAAAGGGGGAGCCACCTTTGAATCTGTCTAGCTGGATTGTTAGTTGGATCGGAAAATGCTCTGAATTGCTCCAAGGTAAAATTGTGGCTTCTAGCAAACTCGTCACTTGGGACCACTCCCCTACCACCATAAACCTATCAAGTTTTTTTGCAATATCCGTGTGACCCAGCCTTCTATTTGTCCAAGTAAAGATTCCATTTTTTGTCTGTATCTCCCTTAACGAATTGTTGTCCACAAATTCCTGGAAATCCTGCTGAGCCTTGGACAGGGTTCTTATTCCTCCTTGTTTTTCCAAATTGTTCAAAGTAGCATTGAAATCCCCACCAATCAGGACTTTTTCTTCCTTGAGCTGGCCTAGGGTGGTCGAAATCATTCCCCAGAGAGTCCTCTTCTCTGTTGAAGCCATAGGACCATACACATTGATTACTTTGAACTCTACATTACCCTGAAACGTCCTAACCGACACCATCAACCAGTTCTGGTTAGATTCTAGGAGGCTACAACAAATCGTGGATGGGTTCCATATTACTCCCAACCCACCATAGGCCCCAGTTGACTCCCTAAAGACCCCTTCCTAGCCTTTCCAAAACTTCAACTTCTTCTCCTGTTCTTCCCTACTCCACTTTGTCTCCTGAATGAGCACAATGTTAGGTTTGCTAATCTCTAACTGGCGTCTAAAGTGACACCATTTGCTAGGGGCATTTAAGCCCCTAGCGTTCCAAATTAAGACCCTCACGATTCCTCGGGAAGGGGGAGTCCCTTCCCATTTTTGAGTGTTGTTTGCCCCTTGGCTGACCTTGCCAAGTTTAGTTTTTCCTTATTGGATTTGCGACCTCTTTGGTTGGCAGACTTAATCCTTGGAGTCTTTCTGCCTGAAAGGATTTGCTCAATCCCTCTTTCTGCCAGAATACCTTCCTGGTATTCTTCGAAGCTTTCATTGTAGTCTAATTCTGATCCCAAACTCCCTTGGTCTTGACCTTCTTCTACTCCATCTTCCTCTTTCCTGCCATAGGAGAGATCCTCCAATTGACTAGCCTCTTGCTCCTGCAACCCCACCTTGACCTGCCCCCGATCTGGGTTCACTTCTGCCTGATCCCAACCCCAGATATCTATGAGGTGAGGGAAACCATCCTCAATCTGATCCTCCATGCTAGGAGAGGTAATCAGGTTGTTCGGTTTATTTTGGCTAGACCTATATGCATTTTGACTTTCTCCATCTGAGGGTCCACCAAACGCCCGGTTTCTATTCTCATTCCTTTTGTGGTTGATTTTGGGGGCCATATTGTCTCCGTAAGTTCTTTTTCCATGTTTGCAGTTGGGGAGTTTTTCACCTGAGCATTCTCTGTCGCCTTTGGTGGCATTATCCCATCCAAATACAAATTTAGACCATTGGCCTCAATCCAGGATGAGCACCTTTCCTTATTGTGCGCCATTGATTTGCATTTAGGGCATAGCTGCAGATTATCTTCCCTGATCACCTTTTGTTTCCATTTGCCCGAATCTAAGACTAGCTCCACAGCTGCTGGTAGATCTACTCCCTGTGCCAGTGAAACACATAACCTGAAGTATGTGCCACTTACAAAATCCTCTTGGGCTTTTTCTAGGAATTTAAACTTTCCTAGCTTCCTCCCGATCTCCTTGAGAGAATCTTCCATCTAGTACTTCAAGGGTAGGTTGTATAGTCGGAGCCAAATTGAAATTTCCTCTAACTCTAGCTTTCCTGGATCGAAGTTAGGGCGCCAATCAAAGAGATGCATTTGAGCTCCATCTAAAAAATACGGCCCTGATTTTAAAACCTTATTCCTTTCTTCTTGCATAGGGAATGTGATAAAAAAGCAGTTGCATTTAAGGGCCTTCACCACTATTTTGTCGCCCTAGGTTTCTAAGCACCAATTCTCAATGACTTCCCGACTCCTCTAGCCTTCGCCACCCCATTTCAAAAAATACCTATGTCTTGAAGTAAAACCCTAGTTCAATTGACTATCACATCATCAAGAGAAATTGAGGGCAACAAATTTGGAGGGGTCATACCAGTTTCGCCTTCCCCTAGCTTTGAAGAGTTGACGTCCTCGACTGCTTTGGCCTTGCCCTTGTCCGCTGTCGTGTATCGTGCCGCGTTCGCGCCTTCCTGACGCCAATGCTTGGCCGTGTCACTGTTCGAACCTGGCTTTTTCTCGAACCACCCATTCGATCTTCTACGATTTTGCTTTCCTTGGTTGCCTGAACTATGCCTCCTTCCCCAATTGACATCGATCGAGTTAGATCGAAAGGGTCTTAACCACGGGGGTCCTTGGCCATCAAATCGCCTTGAGCGATACCTTCTTCGCTCTGTTCTAGCTCTTCTTCTGTTCTTCAGTTGATGATAGGGGTGACATTTGTCGACCCAAACTCCGTTTTCCAGCACCCATTGAGGTCTGTAAATTTCTATGTGATCACCCCCGCCAACGTTCCCATAGGCAGACCATCCATTGTTGATCTTTTCCCTAAAGGCTTCCAATGGTACCGAACGCTCCAGCTCATCGCTCCACCTTTCTTTACTTTGGTGTTCCTTTTCCACCAGCCAATCCTGTTGGTTGTTGCTCTTCTCCTGCGGCATGTCATGCCTCTGCGCACCACCCCTCTGTTCCTTTCGAGCTTCGCTCCTCTGCGCTTCGCCTTTCTGCTCCTCGCGCACTTGCGCCATTTTTAGTTACATTATATTTAAAAAAAAATGTAGGGAAAATTTTAAATATATAGGGAAATTTTAAATATTTATATGAAAACATGGATAAGGCATGCATAATCTACATTATAGAACCTTAACATATAACATTTGTGTTCAACATTATTTGTCAATACTCAATACGCATTCAAAATTCAAAATTAACATACATGAATCATGAAACAACCTCCAAGTTATAATTTACAAACTTATATCAAAATGCCTAAAGGCTACATTGCTGCCATATAGTTTTAAAGTATGATATGAAAATAAAAATACAATAAACAAAGAGCAGTAGCATTGCTGCCCCTAATCTGTAGGATCTCCCATAACCGCATCAAATTCAAAGTCATCCTTTGAGTCACTGCCACTCTGATGGTCTACCTCAGCTTCAACCAACAAAACCCCAACCAAATCCTCTGCTGTCTCCACATCTACTTGGGCCACGTCCTCAAGATCAATATCCCATCGTAGAGCTGGAGTTTGTCGATACTTTGGAGTTTGCTGATCTTGAAGCCGAAGAGCACTATGAACGGCCACTAGCTTCTCCGCTCGTCTAGAGGTAAGTCTATACCTCTTGAGGGAGCGGATAAAGCTATATGTGGACTAATTCCTCTCTGCAGCAGAGGAACTGACAACTTGTGCAAGAAGGCGAGTAGCAAGTATCTTCAACTGCGTGCGGTGTATCCCTCCCATGAAAGGTCCACCATCCAATAGGGTTCGTTTGAGCTAATATAGCTCTATCCAACCTCGCCTGTGGTTTACTCAAGTTTAGGCCACAAAGATTTGCAAAGTCTAGGAATTGTGTCCGAAGTAGTGAAGCTTGCTCTGTTGAATACATCTTATCAATGGCCCGTGTGAACCCATCTAAAACCTTAGGGTCATCGCATGGAGGCATCTGACCATCCCTTAGTGTATACCATTTGGGATTTAAAGCAAAGGCAGCCATATGAAGCGGTGTGTTCATTGTATTCCACCGCCGTGTCACAATGGGCTTAATGTGTTGCTCATATAAATCCAAAGTGGGATCCTTTGCCAAAATAGTTTGCTTGATCTTCCCAAGCATACTGTCAAACGTCTCATATATCTCTCCAAGACTAGGAGAGTCTAGCATATCGGATGACATCTACAATAGGCGAGATGAAGGAGCAAATATATCTGCAAAATGTAAACAAAAAGTTCAAAATAATTAATTGACAAGTTAATCGACATGTTAGAAACTTCAAAAGTTGGAACATTGGACAATAAAATTAAAATATTAAAATATTAAAATCAGAAATTTAATATGAAAATCAGCAATCTAATATGTCTTACCTCACATTGGAGCACCAATCGTCATTGAGGATCTTTTGTTTGATGGTCTTTCCTTGAGCAGAACTTGAATTAGGCCATCTAGTCCACTCTGCATTGAGCATCATCGCTTGTAGAGGCTCATGCACCCCTAGCATCCTCTCTAACAAGATGAAGTATGTGGCATATCTACATTCATTGATTCAACAATTCATTAAAACAAAATCAAATTATGAATACAAATTGAAATGTTTGAACTTTGAAGTTTCAAAATTTGAAAAATTGAAAGTGAAACAAAATGATGTAGGTGGCATACCTTGTCTCAACAGGTTTGAGAAACTTCTTTGAAAATGATTTGAAGAGAGCAAGTGAGGTGTGGTGATTGCAAATGAACATTTGAATATCTCTAGCTTCTGCCACCGATTGCTTCACCCGATCCAACTTCCCTATGTCTTTCAATGCATGAACACAACATGGGGTCCAAAATATGTGCCTATAAGTACCTTCCACCATCAAACCAGCCGATTTGCACACACGTGCTGAATCGGTGATCACCTGCACCACATTAGCAGCCCCAACCTCCTCTATGGCATCTTTCAAAATGGAAAACTGGAAGTTTGCATCCTTATGTCTCCCCAAACAATCTATGGCTCTAAGAAAATAAGAACCAGTAGGGCATGTGACTATGACATTGATGAGTGGCTGATGTCTAACATCAATCCACTCATCCATCACTATAGAGCATCCCGTCCTCATCCACGTTTGCCTCATCTCCTCCATTAACACATTAACTTTGGAGTACTCTTTGTCTAGGAGGGTGGTGCGTAGCTTATGATTTCCAGGGGGTATGAATGAAGGACCAATAGTGGCTATGTCTTTAGCCATTTGTTTGAAATAAGATGAATGGGCCACATGAAATGGGATGGCATGGGCAAAAAAGAATTTGGCAATGGAAGATTCGGTGGCTTCTCGTGCTTGGTTTTTAAACATAGACTCAACTAAAGCTCCCTTCCCACTACCACGCACCTTCCTCTTTCCTCTTGAGGCAACTCCACTACTATCAACTGTGGAAGGTATAGACATAGATGATTGTGCACTTGGGAAAGAAGATGACACACATTGAACCCCATCCAACTCCATTTGAATTCTTTGGCACTCTAATGCTTCATCATCTTTTAACTCAGTTCTCAGGAGCAGTGGAGTTAGCCTATCTCTTGGACCCTTGTAGGCTGACAGAATTTGGTTAGAGGGTCAGTGGCCATTTTAGTGGGTATTGTCGTTGCCCATTCCTTCACTCCAATATTGGTTTCAGTACAGGCTTTTATGGTTCAGTGTTCGCCAGCTTTTGACGGCACAGAGATATATGGAGTTTGGAGGGAGTTATGGATATTTAAGTGATTTAAGTTAATTATTTAACTTAATGCTTTATTATAAAGTCAAATTGACTTTATAAATATTATATCACTTACATATTTCATAAAGTGATTAAAAATTATATCACTTAAGGTACAAAAGTGTGCTCAACTTGGTAAAGCAATTATTTAATTGCCAACTATGGAAAAAGTGAATTAAATACATTTTTAATGTATTTAAATATGCCAAGTCGTACTTTTCTTGAAACTCATGCCTTTTTGGGGATATAAGGCATTTTTGGCAAATAAAACTCATTCATGATTATTTGACTTTGCCATTTGGATTTTTTCTGTTCTATTCTTTGAGACAAGGGTTTGAGCAATTCTTCCATTGGAGAGCGAGATCTTCTTCAGTGTTGAGCATTTTTGAGACTGTGAGAGACCAGTCGAATTAGTGCATCTGTGAGGGCTTCATACAGAAGTTCTGTTGTGCTTCATTTGAGATATTTATTCAGCATTTTAGTGTTTGCAATAAGGGAAGGGCTTAACTACTTTGGACGCCATTCTTCATCAGATACCTAGCTTTTGACAGGGCCGTACCATAGCATCAGAGGGTTGTATTTCCTCCTTGGGAGGCGTGCTTCTCTATTTGAGGCATGTGAACTCAGAGGCAAAAACGCCTCTCCATGAGGTTGTTCCTGTGTTCCATTGTTGGCGTCCTTCATTTGCAGCAGCATTTCTCTAGCTGCTGTGTGGGAGAAAGCGGATCGTGAGCCCCGACAATGATTTCCTCTAGTTTCAGCATTCTTGCCTGCTAAGCTCTGAAATTTCTTATTTAATTTTTCTGGAGTCTTTCGGGTATGTAATTTGCTTGCAATCTCATTGTATGTACTGCAAATTAATAACTATTACATCTATTGCTCAAAAGGTTACTGTTTTTTAATTCTGTGTGCATTTATATGCTATCGCCCCTTCTCTTCTGTCTAGAAATCTTCTCTAAAAAACTTAGAAAGACACAAAGATAAACAAAAATACAGGGGTTTGAGTTGGGAGCCAGCAGGGCTCATCACATTTGGATGCTTGAAATTGATTGCAATTGTAACTAAACAAGTATCTAAGATGAAATGCAGCTCTTTTTGTAATTTTCAAATGCATATACATGAAATTCTGATGCAAAATGCATACCTACAGCTAAGAGACATTTTCACAAACACTTGGCATGCAAACTAGCTTAATGGAATGCAAATACATAAGAGAGACATTTTGACAAATAGTTTGCAAACAAACTCCTTATCCCTCCAACATCCAATTGCACTAATATGAAGTGATTACAAGTTGATTATAGAGTGCTAACATGAATACATCAACTATCCACCATGACTGAAAATGAAATGTAATTCTACTATGATTGCTACAGCCTTGCAATGCAATTTCCTTGTCTTCCTATGACTGTAATTACAATGAATACAAGCTGATTAACTCAGCCTATGATATCTAAATGAACTAGGATGCTAAAATGCATTACAATGATAAAAAGGATGGAACTTGGAAGTCTGCAACAGCACTGTAATAAATTCAATTCTCTTTGTAGCAGCTGAAACTCAACTCCAAAATGATGTGCCACTCCTTCACCATACAAGTCGACCTTCCTAGAATTTTATTAGATTTTTTTGTTGCCTCCTTGACCAAAATCGTACCTCCTCAAGGTGCGCCCAGCAAGAGATAGAGACTTGTATTTTTGGCAGTCAATAAGATGCAAATCGAACCCTCCAAATCTGATGTCTTCTCCAACAAAACGTCCTTCTCAAGACTGAAAAATACTTCAATAAAAATCTGCAGGTATATTCCAAAATCAATTTCTTCTCCAGCATCAAAGGCCAATGGCCACAAAATTTTGCCCAATGTGAAGAACTGAAATATTCTCCACTCTTTTCCAGCTAGGGCTGATGTTTCACAACCGAAACCGGTACCTTAGAGTCTTCAAACCCTCAGACAGGTTTTCAAGCATTCAAACTTTCTAACGCAAGTATGTGAATATGCAAATCAAGATCCCCAAAAATGAGCCCTTAAGAGCCTTTTATTCTTTTCCTGGGAGAGCTCACCCACTTTTCTTGTCAATGTGGGATAAAAAATATATTTTATTTTTTAGTGACTTTATGATATAATTTATTTAAATCACTTTATTAAATTAATTAAATATAAAGTCACCTTATGATAATTAATTTTTGAGATAACTTTATAAATAATTAATTCAATAATATATTCCCTTATTTCTCCTTTTAGCCTTCGGAAATAAATAAAGGCTAAAATAACATTTAGGTGGTCATCTAGAAGGGGATATTACAGAAAGCACCTGTTTTAGGCTTTTAGCCATAGCAGCAAGGCAGTGAACTGTTTGATAAAATGCTTTGGTAGACATGTATGAAAAATGTCGTAGCATAGACAAGGCAGTGAACTGTTTGAAAAAATGCCTCAAAGAAATGTGGTCTCATGGATTGCCATGACAAGCTAATGCAATTGGTAGCTGCTCCTAGTTATTAGTTATGCAATGTGAAGTAATTGCATAACTACTTAGGTTGACTTTGTAAAAAACTATATTGTAATTGGAATTTTGTCATCTATCAGCTTCTAGTTATTAGTTATGCAATGTGAAGTAATGCTTTGAGTTTGAAAGATGTGCAATGCAATGAATGTAATCAGTGATACGAATATAAAATACAAAAATCTATTTTCTACAATTCATTAGTTAAACTCTTTATTTTATTTGCTCTCTATATCTCTATGCTATGGAAATGCCTTTCAATTTTTAAAAAAATGGTTTTTCTCTTGTTCTACAATTTTTTACGTTTTTTTTTAAATCCGATTTTTTCCCAATTTTTTCAAAAAATCTTGTACTTTTGGTTTGCCATTTTTTCCCCGAAAGATTTTTGTTGCTATTCAACTTTTGACAATTGCATTAGAACCTGAAATGGTTTCAAAAACCATTTCAAAGACTGACAACCAAAATTAGAGCTTTTGAAGAATGAAAGGGTTTTCCAAGGAAATTGACAAAAACCATGGCGACACTGAGGACATCTAGCCGTCCCTTGCTCATCCCCACATCCTCGAGACGTTTCTTGCAACATTTTTTTAACAGGGCATGGCTAGGGGACGTCCTTGAGCCGTCCCCAAGTCCTCGGAATGTCCCCGGTACGGGGACGCCTGGAAAAACTTAGGGGACATGTCCTCAAGGAACATAGATTTTTTATTATTATTAAAATAATTAATATTATTAATAAATTTAATATTTAATATATTATTATAATGTTTAAAAACATTGTTAAAATAGTAAAATAATAATACTTTTCCTTCAAAGTGGAAGGGACATGACAGTCCTCCTTGCTCAGACTTTGCTTCTCCTCAAGTAAAGACAACTTCGGAAACACTATCCATTTCGTGCCAGAGGGCCCTATCAATCCCAAGCGTTGCTCCATGATACTTAGCCCAAACACCTTATCATCTTCTGCTGCTACTTGCTGCATGTTGTCTAAAGACAAAGGAAAAATTATAGCAAGCAGAGCTTGATCAGACCCTTGAGATTGCCCTTGAGTCTTCTTGATGTCGATTTCATTCCTTGATGCCACTTCTTGCTCATATTTTTCAGTGATGACCAGACTCCTTTCCATCTCTAGAGCACAAGCTTTGCTCAATATCTTTGGGTTTGTCATCAACTCTAATTTTTCGCAACGAATTTTACTTTGGATTTGCAAACTGTTTGCCCCTCTTTGATATCGAATAAAGCATTTTCAATATCCTCCTTTGTTCTCTCATCAAAAAATTTGAAATGGTATCTAGCTCTTTATGTCTCCTCAATGCACCATTCAACCTGTTTGCATGACTTCCAAAATAGGCAATGAAGCTAGAGGCAATGCACCCAAGATTCAACTGACATCTAATGATATTTCCACAAATCTTTTAATAAAATGTGGGCCATCTGTTGCCATGTAAGTTCTGTTGCATGCTGGACCATATCTCATTACAAGTTCCTTGGTTTTACTCAAGACTGTATCTAGTGCTTCAAAACTTTGTATAAAATTTATTTTTGATTCTTGAACATAATCTAGAGGAGGCTTCAAAAGCTTCAATGGAGAAACCAGATTTTGAAAGTCTCTATGACCATACTCAACTTCATTTCTAAGCTCCTCAATTGAAAAAAATATTCCTTGTAGAAAATTTGTGAATGTCACCAAGTGATCTTTTATCCATATAGTCCTGGCAGTTATGGGGTCTCCTCCTTCATTGCCTTGAAGCGCCATCTCTTCTTTCTTGATTTCCATCTCCATGGTGAGCTCTCCCGTAGGATGTATTTCTGACATGCCTAATATTATGCCATACTCTCTTATGACATAAAAGTTGTTGCACTCCATGTACCCATCTACTATGTTGGCAAGCTGCTGTGCCTACTTGTTCTTATTTGGTGAAGGATCCCAAACATCCAGCTGAGCTTCATGACTATACCCTTGAGTTGGAAATAAATAACCGTAATTCACTTGGAGTCTCATCCAAATCATTGCTAGGAAGGCTGGAATGATTGCCCTCCATAATGGAACCCTTCCAATAACATTTCCATGCAATGAAATCTTCTCAAAATGCCTGAATCTACTGCTGTCTATGCCTGTAACCTTAAAAACGGGTACCATGAAAAAAATGCAACAGCTGCAAATATGACACTTGTGCAAAAATCAGCCATATGGTCAATGTAGAAGCAGTGGGCAGCCACACCCAGACTGAAAGCTCTCCATTAGAATTTACCAACGGACATTTACTTTTTCCCATGGTTGGGAATGCCTACAAAACCGTTTGTGTAAACGCTAATGACATAAGGATGACAGCAGTGTTAGGGCTGGGAATTAGGTTCATAGCTGTCCTGGGAATGCTTCCACTGTCATATGAGGATAGCACCTCATCATCGCTCAACCTCCTCATGCTTTGTTGGTAGTCCTTTGCACCAATATCCTAAGACCAAAAATATTGAGATCAGCTATATAAAATGGGTACAACAATCATAAATCAGTAATATCAACAATTTGGAAGCTGAAAATAACTGGACAGTGACTGAAAACCCTCCCACAAATAGCTGCACACTTCTGAAACTGTTCAAAATCAACAGACTTGTGATGGAAAATACTTGTTCACCTGCTAATAGTGAATTGCATTGGCTGGATCAATTGAGAACAACAGATCTAAACTTGGAAACCATTTTCACAGTGGCCCTTGATTCATGTATCTTGCACTTAGTGATCTCAACATGCGATTCCTTCTACTCACAACATTAAACCAAGAGATATTCTCCATTCCTTGACTGTAATAGTGCATTCTTTTGCTCAGAACCCAAAATGTAATGGTTGGGAACCACCTTGTGCTAGCTAAAAACACCTCAACAATGATAATGGGCTGGAAACTTCCCCAACATGTGACTGAAAACTCTTTTTTGGCTGCAAGGAAAGTGTAGGAACTGCTAGATATGTTGAGGACAGCAGATCTAAAATTTGGCATCATCCTCAAAATGGCTCACAGCTCATGTCTTTTGCAACCAATACTCATCCCAACTATATCAAATTGGTGTTCCTCAACCAACAAGTTCCATTTAACAATTGTCCCCTTTGGTGGCCACCTTCGAAGTGCAATATTGAGCATAACCAAAATAGACCAAATACTATTATGATCTGTAATAATAACCACCCTAGATTTTTTTGTTGAAAATTACATTAACTAAAAGAGTGATTACAATGCAATATCTGTTCCATTTTCTGATCACCCAGTTCCCAAGATGGTTGCAGTAGTTGAAAGTAAAGCACTAGGCGGCAGGCCAGCAAATACCACTTATTCAGTCAAGTGCATATGCAATACATGAAATAAAAAACATCCCCTTATTTAGTGGGAATGGCAAGGACACATCCACTTATTCAGTGGAAGCTTATACAATACTTGAAGATGAAAAACACCTTCTTCCGCTTATCCAGTGGTGAGCTGTTACAATATTACCACTTGTTTAGTGGGGTAAGTAGCAGCAATTAACTAAAATTAAATCCATTGGCGGTACTACCATACAGTGTTACTATATCAATGCTTAGAAAATGATAGCTCTTTGGCAGTTTGACCATCTGAAGCTTACAAGATTAGTCCATGAGCAAAAAACATTGAACAACTGCTGTAAACCCCCAAGGACAGTGCCAAATATGTAGAATAAGTCCACCCAACTTGAATAAACAACACTATACCTTAATGATGATGATTGTGATTGTTGGTATAGGTCTGAAATGTACTGGAAATGCGCTGCTACAGGACTGAACAGTGAATATAACACTAGAAACTCAATCCAGCTCACACCCAACAAGCCCAAAATGAACATAAGCCAATATACCTTCGTCACACAGCTTCAAATTTCATCAAATATCACTTAGAGAAGTATAATACAATCTGGAAATGGTTTTCAGTTGTGATGCAGGCCTGATAGTGCACTGAAACTTGTTGCAACAGGTCTGAACAGCCAGAATAATTGCCCAAAAATCTGAAACAACTCACACAACTTCTAAGTTGAACATGAACAAATTCCACTTCAAAACAACACCCAAACTTCGCCACAGCTCCCTGGAAGGAAAGAATATAAATTTGGTAACTCAAATCATAAAGGTGCAGGTCTGAAAATAACTTATTTGTAGTTGTAACATCAATAACAAAAGATAAATATGATACCAATTCCCACTCCAAACATTAAAGTTCACTCCAAAATGGTTAATACAACACTCCCATAGACCTGGCGTGTTAAATCAGCAAGAGAAGAACACAATGGGCAGCACTTGGGCTAGGAACCCTCACACCATCCTCTAGGCTGCTTATCAATGGGGTGTCCAAACCCCAAACAACAATCTACATTCATTAAATGGTATGGCCCTGCAATGGTGAAACAAGCGACCTCAAATAACATTTGAAGAGTTTTCAAACTTGGAAGATTACCACATGAATGGCCCAGCAATATCAAACTCCTCTGATTGCCTTGTGATTTCAACAAACTCCAGCAAAATCTGGAATAATAAAAGCAATCATCAAACACATCAAAAACTCTCCATCTTTGCAACCTCCAAAATTGAAACTCTGATTTGTAGCAATGGTGATCTCTGAAATAAAATTTCTCCAGTCTAGCTAGGGATTATCTTTCAAATTCAAAATTAGAAATCTTGAGAGGGTTTTCATCCTCAAAAGATTGTGGAAGAACTCAGGTTCATTCCACCAGCATAAAAATATCATTCGCAAAACTATCCCCAAAATGAACCCCAACACTTCCTTGTATATCTTTTTTGGAGAGAATTATACAATTTAAAAATATAATAATTCACTTTTTTCCCTCACAAAGACCCTTTTTGAAATAATAATATTTCATGTGCAAAGGCCCCCTTATCTAGGCATCCAAGTTTTAAAACACTTAATTACTTTTCCAACAAGCTATTATACTAAGTTGTCCTATTTCCCAACATTAGACAACTTAAGTGAATTAATTAATTAATAACTCAATAACTTACCCAAGTTGTGGAAAGCATTGAAACTGCATCGGAATCAAACTGTGATCACATCGAGATGATACTAAAGATGTAGGATGATGATCATAGCCAACTAGGTGACTTACTAAAAATAGATTGCTCCTCCAAGAAGTTTGGAGAAGCCACCAAAAGTCGGAATTCACTTTTGAAAGTATCATACTGATCCATACTGCCTACTGTGATCATTTCCAATAACCAAAATCACTGGTAACCAAACTTAAGCACTCCAAGAAGTTTGGAGTTCTCCCCAACTCATTAGGAAGCTTATGGGTAAACTCGGAAACCGAGCTAAATGCTCACAAATCGATTCTGCTCAAAATGGGGACATTACATGATCAAGCACCTTACCTTTGGAAAAAATTGTGATTGTCATCAAATGATCTTTCGTCCACATAGCCTTGGCAACTATAGGATCTCCTTCCTCAATGCCTTGAAGTTCTATCTCTTTGAAATATTCTCTCTCAATTTTTTTGATTTTTAAACCAAACATTTACAATAGAATCAATCACCCATTAAGGTTAGCATAACCAAAACGTACATGAAAGAACTCTAACCAAGAATGCGCCCTAGAATCACTTAAGGAGGAGGTGCGAGCATATGGTCAGAGGATCCCTAGGATCTATTGAGTCAACAAGTACGAGATTATACTGAAAGATAAATATTAAACTCGACACCAAGGATGCGCACTCAAGATCCTTTTGCAGGCGAGGTGCTAACATATGGTGGAGTACTACTGATGAATTCAAATGAACAAGGCGGATAACCAGCCAAAGAGCTTTCCACGCTACCACCAAACAGTGGGGGGAAAAGATTACAAATGATTACTTCTTCTGCTACAGCAGGCATCCACTGAAGAGTGGGGATTCACCACTTGAAAGTGGGCATGAAAGATATTACAAAACAAAATTATCCACACTGGCGGTATACCATCCAGGGGTGCTTAATGTGAGTTAACTAATTAATTGCAGCAAAGCTAAAACTGAAACAGTACTACTATTAACAGTTTGTATAAGGTAAAAAGCTGCAAATTACATTGTTCATCACCATTTTTCTAAGCACCACTTACTACAATGTTTCTGAGTTAGAGAATAACAAGAAAGAAGATAGAATATGGAAACAGCAAATGAATTGCTTTAATCTTAGAAAATGCAATTCTGGAAATGGTAATCAACAACTACAAAAATATTTAAAATGCTCATAACTTGATCAAAATACCTCCGAAAGGCGTGAAATCAAAGGCAAAGGCTAATTGGGAGATAGGCGCCCCTGTTGAGACACAAAAAACAGTTCCAAACACCTACAATAATTAATGGCACACTTCCCAATGCATGCTGAAAGGTACGGTCCTTGAGAGGGGCGGTTTCTTAATATAAAATTAACCACTTCAAATTAAAATCTGCCACTTGAAGGAGTTGGTCGCCTAGACCTTAGGATTAATAATTTCAAATGCCCAGAACAATATAAAATTCGTACATTCAGCCATGAACAAAAACAACATTCAGCTATATGCAAACAACAACTGTAAAACTGAAAAATACATCAAATTTTCACCTTGAAACTGAATCTGCTAGTTTTAATGAGAAGCAACAATGATTCAATTAGGTGTTATCTTACAAACACGAAATTGAAGAATGAACTAGGAGGTCAGCATTCCTCGAAGCATAAAATGATAAATCATTTCGACAACACAAGTTTAGCAAAATAATGGATGATCAAATGCTGGAGCCAAGCCTCAATTTTAAAGGAAGAGAGGAGACTGTTCAAATCCTCCAAGAAGGTATGCCAAAAGCCAAGCCTTTTCAAATTTCCAAAAAAGAAATATAATTCCTTCTCAAAATTACGCCCCACTTGAGACAAGAAGAAATAAATAAAAACCTTTTAACTTCTTCATGTGGTGCCACCCTTAAAGCCCCCTTTTTAAAAACAACTTGAAGTTAGTTCCTTAGGCCAAGGGGTAACTGCGAATTATAACCAATTGCTCAATTAATGAAGAAATCCATAAAAATAATATTTCCAAAAGGCCAAGGCTTAGTTCTGAATACTGCTACCAAAGACGTGATGAACTGAAGGCTGACAATTGCCAAAAATAGTATTTACTATAAATAGTAAATAATGAGGAAAGATCACAAACCTCCAAAACTGGAACCCTTTGAAACACCTCAACGAGCCTATAGGATTCCGGGATAGGCTGATGAACCACTGACAGGATTACTGCCAAAAGGGGAACATTACACTCTTCTTTATTGGATTCCAACTCTATAGTGAACTCTCTTATTAAATGCTCCCAATGCAAACTCCATGTTTTGTTGATCCCTCCAAAACCCATGATAGATAAATCATTGCAAATCTCTTGTTCACCCAAAAGGATGACCAATTGTTTTGCTTCCGTGATGCTAGGGGTTCGTGGTGTCTCATTCTTTATGAGCCCTTCAACTTGTTTGTGGCTTGATATCCAAAACACCATACCAAACTTAGTTAAAAAATTTTGAACGTCAAAATGACACCTATTTTGCTTACCTTTGTCTAGCATCAAGCTCCCCAAGGTGACTATCTCCATTTGTCCATTGCGCACCATCTTGTCTTCAATTGTGGTGCTTGGTTCCCACAAGTGATCTACAAATTGTGGACATTGGTCCTTCACAACGTGGTTATAATGCACAACAAACCCTATGTGATCTCTCATAAAGCTCCTTTCATTCTGAATGGAAGGGATTGAGAACTCAAAAGTGGCACCAATGCCTCCATCCACTTTGACCCTCAAGAGATTGCTTGGATCACATATGCCAAATTAATTTTGAACTTGAAACCAAGAGTCCATATGCCCTATACTACAAGTTGTATCTCTTACTCTATCACCTTTTACATGCTTTCCATGGTAACATAAATTTTGCAGTGACATAGGAAGCAACAAATCTGAAACATTTTCATGCCTTTGGCTGCAATCAAAATGCCCATCCTCAACACCTCCATTGTTTTGTCTCAAAATCCTTGAATTAGGGTTAACCAAAATGTTCTTCTCAAATGTATACCCATCCACAATGTTGCTTCGTAAATCAATCAATGGCTCATCATTTGGAAGCTCGGAAGATATTACATGATTCAACACATTTTCCTTCAACTTAAAATCTTTGCACCCAACAAGTGAAGCCTTTCCCACCTTCACTTCATCAGTCTTTTGTTGGTACACACATTCATTAGAAATCAACAAGGAATCTTCACCTTCAACTTGCTTATTGGGTTCCTCTTGTTCTTGTTTCATGATGTCTTGTGGCTCTGAACTTGATTGTTCCTCTTGCTTCTTGATTTCTTCCTTGGCCTTTTTCCTTATATATTCATATAGGCCTCTTTTGTTGGGAAAATGGTTCCTGAGTGCCTCCAAGTATTCATCAAAGGGAACATAAGCTTTGAAATCATCTGACAATCTTTGATACTTGTCAAGGATTTTAGGGGCCTCAAGTTTGTATGGTAACTCGTGAACAAAATCTATGTCCTCTTCTTTTTGTAAGAATTTAGGGTGCCAATCCATGTTCTCTCCTCTAAATTTCCAGATATCTTTGACTCAATCTTCATACAAAATCAAACCTGCAAGCTGGCAGGATATGCTGCTCCGATACCACTGTAATGACCGCTAGGGTTAACAACTGCATAACTAGTTCAGATCTAGGATTCCAAGTAGAACAGCAACATTAACTTGGCAGCGATAGCGTTCATGATACAATCCTAAAATTCTCAAATGTAATTCAACTCAGATCTAACAAAGTAAACTCAGAAGATAAATCTGACAAAGAATTTAGAATATGAATCTGCACATCATATTGTTAGAAGTTCCAAAGCAACTAGTTGATTTCACTCATAATTCAATAGAGTCAACCACTAAGGGATCCCACATTCTGTGGGAAAATATGATGTGAAAATTGCTTCAATATAAATCAAAGTCTGAGTGGGAGTGTATAGAAATTAATTGCTGATGATAGCCTGCAACAAGGAGGGTATGATCCTTAGCCAAATCGAATTGGAATTTTTAGGAGTTCTGGTTTGTGATGATTGTCCAAGATTGAGGCATGAAACCCTCAATGTATTGCCTATTAAACCCCAGGTACACTTGTGTAAGGATGTGCTTATGGTCAAGTGCCTCTTGCTTATTCCTGTGCTCAAATCTGAGCTCCTATGCCTGCATCAAAGATGCCCTGATCTGATGTTGTTGGATATTAGATTCAAGCCTCTAATTTGACTCTCTTTGCTAATGTTTGGCTTGCTGGTCCTCCAGATCTGTGTTGTGAAGTGTGCAGTTGTGCCCAGCTTGGAGTGTGCGCCTGGTAACTAGTTTGGATTGATTGCGCCTAGGGTTTCTGATCTTCCACAAGTTATAACTCAGTCCAGAATTTGCCACCTGGAGTTCTCAAATCTGAAACAAATCAATTCCTATGTCAGCAACCTGCACACTCAGGCTGAATATGCTCAAGACAGGATTTGGGGTTTCGTCCAAATATCTGTAAATGTAGTTGACAAGGGATTTCATCCCAGCAACAGTGTTGTTTGCAAACAGCAGTTGGATAATGTCTAATGCCTCCCCAAATGACAAATCTCATTCCTTTATACTTGATTAAGGTGAACAAGTTGGCCAAATGCCCCAAAGAAATAGTTGGTGCCAATATTCAATTATTATTATTTAAAATTAGGACCAGGTTGGCCCCATATGCAATTTAATATTATTATTATTAAATGTTATATTTAATATTTAATATATTATTATAATGTTTAAAAACACTTTTAAAATAGTAAACTAGTATTGCTTTTCCTTCAAAGCGGAAGGGACATGACATTCTTCTACTAATCTTATTCTAATCATGTTAATTTCATCCTGAATTGACATATGTAATCCATTTACATACCTTGAAACCTTCTCATCATCTTCAACATGGCTAGCCTTAATGTTGAGCTTGTAGAATTCCTTCTTATTGTCTTTGACACTCATTCCTTTGTGCTTCAAATTCTGCAATTTCTTGCAATAGATTGAGTTGATAATTTGCAGTTAGAAATTTGGCCTTTATTTTTGTTATATTCTATCCCATGACTTGATTTTTCCTTTCTTTTTCTGTCTTTCCATTTGCACATGATCCCACCACAGGGATGCATGACCTTTCAGCTTTGTGTAGACAAACTTCACCTTCTTTGGGTCTTCCATGGATTCGTATTCAAAGTATTTCTCCATCTTCGAAATTCAATATACGAGTAACCTAATCTTGGTTTACTACTTATCCTTGACATTGCTAAAAATCCTCCTTTTGGTTCATTCATTGCATCATCTATCTACATTTCTTGATCTTCTACTTTTTCGTCATATTCACTTACATCTCTTGCACTACTATTTTTTGTGCTACCTCCATTGCATCCAATTGAGCTGTTATTTCTCTTAGCATCTTTGCTATATCAACAACTCATGGTGCTCTCAGTCTTCCTCTATATGCCATGCCTTCTTCCAAGCCCTTTACAATTGTAGCTCTTCTTTCTCACTTCCCACAACAAAATTCCCTTTGAGTCTCTGATGGCACAGCTCAATAATTGCTCTGATACCACTTGGAGCAGATATAGATAGGAGTTTTTTGATCAAACTACCCAGTCTAGCAACCATAAAGAAAATCAACACCCACAATGCAATATGGAGACAAAAATTGATTGACAATGATTTAGTGAACTTTCAGTAGCTTGTACATTCAACAATATGTTTGAGGTAATTTAGAATTTTCTTCAGCTCACTATTCCCATATACAATGTATATTTAAGTCAAAACATTCTTAAAATAAAATCTGCCTTACAATATTCATCATTGGTTCACCATTTGTTTCCTGAAGCTTTTGCTTGAGTACTCTATTTGGTCCTTTATCATGCTCTATTCTTTGTTTCAGTTCATTGGTGCAATGAAAACAACATATCTTTGTTCTCTTTTATCTTTGACACATTCTGTGAACTTTGATCGGACCTTGCCTCTGGATTCCTGAAGCTATATTTCTACATATCCACCACTATATATAAAAATTGAATTTCTAGTTCTTGTTTTCTGTATGTTCGAACACTCCTTTTTTTTTCCTTTTTTCTTCAAGCCCACCTCTTTCTTGTTCAATCTGGATTCTTTGCATAACTGCTACAGCCTTTCCCAGAGGGTAATCATTTGTTTCTACCCATCTGCAGTCATTTCACCCTTCTTTTTGTATCCACAAAAACCCTAACAACAGAGACACAACCTTTTTCATGTGCATACGGCTAAGAAATGACCCCAATCCTCCATGTAGCCATAAGGTTTTTCAAGAAAACGTTTTCTGCAAGCATGAACAGGTTGTAAGGAATGAAACAAGCATTGCAACAATTGTGAGAAGCTAGAAGATTGTGGCATGGAAAATAACATACCAACAACAATGAAAAGTCATAAATTTAATTTGTTGCCAAAGATTAAAAGATTGCCACAATGTTTGATGAACAGAAGCACAATTGGTGGTTTTTAAAAGGAATAAACCATATCTTATTGCTGATCTTTGAATGCGCAACATTCACAACCAGTCATTTCAACTTAGCATAAAGAAGACTGATATGATATTCAAACATAAACTCCCTGTTATTGCTATCCCAAGTTTAGAACTTTTGAAACCATTCAGGTTTAGTCAAGAGACTAAGACAGCTAATGATGCTTGTAAAAGTCTTGCAAATCAGCACTTACATGTTCCTATCACCAGTATGTTGCAGCTTTTTTATATGAAAAATGAACTAGAGACAGTTTGAAAGTTGACTGAAACAACACTCAAATGTATTCTTGACACCACTACAGATGCTTCCAAGCACAAGGCAAAATTAAAACCTTCTTGAAGCATTTCAGAAAATGACCCCGAAGCCATAAACGTCTTACAACAAAAACTCACAAAACTCAAAAAATGTTTTTGGTTGTGTAGGATTGCACATTAGTCTGGATGCTCTTGCATTAGTATATAGTCACCTCTTGGACATTATGGGACAAGGGGCTAAGGCTTGCCGAAAAATAAAGACAATTGAGAAGGCAGAGGTTAATAGATTGTTTATGGAGGGTGAAACAAGGTCCAAGGGTATGCCAATGCTAGTAGAGTTTGAACAATCAATTATGCCATCAATGGTTGCTAGTGGTATTGATGATGTTTCTACAATAGGAAAGAGAAAAACTAGTAGTAGTAAGAGGGTGAGGATAGTTGTAGGTATGTTTAATATGCGAGCACAGGAAGTGGCAATCTTCTATTGTTAAATTATTTTTTTTGTCTATGCCATCCCATTTTATATTGCATGTTATCTTTATTTCAAACAAATGTTCAAAGATTCAATTTTTGATGGTCCTTCATTTACCCCCCTAAAGAGCATAAACTATGTATCACCCTTTTTGATAAAGAATATTCTAAGGTGAATTTGGGGATGGTGGACATGAGGTAGGCTTGGATGAGAATGGGCTACTCTACTATCATGGATGGGTGGACTGATATTAGATATCAGCCACTCATCAACATCAAAGTCACATGTGCAATTGGCTTGTATTTTCTTACAGCTGTTGATTGTTTAGGGAGGTGCAAGGATGCAAACTTCCAATTTTAGATTTTGAGAGAAGCCATATATGAGATTGAGGCCTCAATGTTGTACAAGTGGTCACTAATTTGACACATTTGTGCAAATTAGTTGGCATGATGGTGGATGGTGCTTTCAAGCACATCTTTTGGACTCGGTGGTGTTCATGCATTGAACGCATTGAAAGTCATAGGGAAGATAGATTGGTCAAAAAAAGTGGTGGCAAAAGCTAGAGATATATAGATGTTTATTTGCAACTACCACACCTCACTTGCTCTCTTAAGGACTTTTTTGAGGGAGAAATTCCTTAGGCTAAATATGCTTGTTATTTCATTTTGTTAGAGAGGATACTTGAGGTGTAGGAGGCTCTACAATTGATGATGGTTAATCTAAAGTAGGGTAGATGGCCTAATGCAAACATTAGTGAATAAAAAATTGTAAAGAAAAAGATCCTTGACGATGATTGATGGTCCACTATGAGGCAACAAAACTCTAATTTTTAAATTAAATTATTATTTTATTAATGTTTGTAACTTGATAATCTTATTCATTTTTGTATTAGCACTTGCTCTTTGTCATTTGAGTCATGATCTCATTTTTTTTTGAAATTTTTGCTTGCAAATATACTTGTTCTTTGTCATTAGATATGCTTATATAGACTCTCTTAGTCTTGGAGAGATTTATGAGACATTTGACATGCTTGGGCAAATGAGACAAGCAATTATGATAGGGATTATATGAGCATAATATTAGATCCATGTGATTTCGTAGTGGAACACTATAAACACCCCACTTAATACGGTATGCGTAAAGTACTAAAGATTGGTAGAGTGCCTTCTGATAATGAAGAGGTGAAAGAAGGGTTAATGAAGACCCTTTGAAAGATGTATTCAAGTTAGGGGTCAACTTTATTTTGCACACAATAGCTTGCCTTTGTTAATTTGTGTGGGCCAATATTTAGCAAACCAAGGTGAAGATAGATAGAGCTACATTTTCTCAAACTGATCCTATTGGATGGTGGACATGGTATGACAGGTATACACTATAGTTGAGGATACTTGCCATTTGCCTCCTTTTATAGTTGCTAGTTCCTATGTTGTAGAGAGGAATTTGTTCACATTATGACTTCATCCACTCCATCAAGAGGAATAGGCTTACCTCTTGATGAGTGGAATAGTTGATAGCTATGTATAGTGCCTTGCAGCTTTAAGATCAACAAACTCTTAAGTATTGACAAACTCCAACTTTACGATAGGATGTTGATCCAAAGATTCCCACACAAATTGATGAGGAGATGCCATAGGAGGGATTGGTTGGGGTTCCATTGGATGAGATAGCTCCTCATGGTGGTAGTGACTTAGATGCATATTCCAATTTTGATGTAGTGTTAGTAGTATATTTTTTGTGTTTTTGTCATTTTGTAGTTGAAACTTGCAGCCTTTGGGCATTTTGTTGTGATTTTTATATAATATATATACACATTGACAATGAAAGCAATTAGATTTTGTTAATTTGTTTGTCCACTCTTATGTTAAGTCTCAACTCATCTCTAATGGTATATATCAAAGGTTTATAATGTATATGATGAATTCCTTACCAGTGTTATCACATGAATATTTGAAAATTTTCCCTATCTTTTTAATAGCTGCCCCCTGCTGTCTCATAAAATAGCTGTCTTGGAAATGTGATCGCACCGACCCCATCCTGGAAACTTGGTGTAACATAGAAAATTCGTTGAATTGCATATTGACTTTGGAATTTTAGGTTTGACCAAAATCTTGACCTGAAAACAGAGTTCTCTTTACCAGAAAACATGATTAGGCATTTTTTATTATTAAACACAAGGTAAAAGTACATATATTCTCATAGAAAGTGAACCAGACCTAATTGTGAAATTGTTTATACCATTAATTCAATAAGAGAGGATGCAGACTGGTGACAGTATTACTACAATCAATAACTCATCATATTCATAATGTAATATTGTCCTTTTGAAGGTCCATTTTGACAGGTACCTAGTATTAGTGCATTGTTTGGACCTATTTACAATTCAGCTTCCAATCCATCAGCCCTAGTATCATAAATTAGTGTTGTTGCAGTCTCTTGGTGTTACATGTAATTTTAGTAAGCAGAATGTAAGTGCTTAGAGTTTTTATTATCGATAGTTGGGTAAAGTTGTCTCAGGTTATTATCTACAATGATATTATACTTTAAGTGAAATAAACAAAAGAAGTAGTGAGCCTCATTCGGGGATATGCCTCAATGTTAGTACACACCTTTCTGTTAGGAGCATTTTGTTTAACCTGCAAAGTTGCTGAAATGTGGTAGTTTCTATCCGTACAAATAATACAGTCTTAGATATTTGTTTCCATGGCTTGAATTCAATTTTCTAATTGTGAATCTCTCTAAATTGACGAGTTGAGACTCGAACTTTATTTTGTGCTCATCTTTTTGGACATTCTTATTATACTTGTCTCCAGCTTAATCTGCATATGGAACCACTCTTTCAAATTCAACATCATAATGATGATAAACCAGCCAATGGGAAAAGCTCAAGAATCACTCAACATGTTAGCTTAAATTTTGAAACATCTTTTTGTGTACTATTGTTCTTATATCTGCATGCAACAGTTATATGCAAGAAACATTTGGACTCTTTAAAAAAATCAAAATATTAACTCCATCCTGGAAAGAGAATGGAAGTATTTCTTCTGCGACTAAGATCACTTTTTTAATATCCTTGACTAATAAGAAGTACTCAAAAAATTCAAGAAAAGTATTTTGTAACATTTAATGAGTATGCTTGTCATCCCATCATGTAGTGAGTCAGAATCTATAGGATATTATTTTTATGCAATTCTTCCTTTCCATTTTCTGGTCAATACTGTCTCTGGTATTTTTTTTTTCAATTATTGCAGTCTCCTAGATTTACTAAATATTTTTTGTTAATTGTGTTGCAATAATAGGTTTTTCTTCTGACAAATGTTATTCTTGAATTAAAATAAATAAAGCTTATATTCATAAGCTGAAAAAACAAAACACATTGCAGCTGTTCCTAGTGGACTGAGAAAAAAACTAAAAATTGAGCAGGGTAAAAAAGGACTGTTGTTCCAATCAAAGTGGTAGCGGGTCCAAAACAATCATGCATGCCAAAACATGCAAACTCTCATATTCTGTTTTTTGGTGCAAAGATTTTGCTTTGTTTATCTTATTCCTTAAGTGAACCTGTTTGGTATACATATACTAAACAGGCTTTCACCTGAGCAATAATATGTATATATATTCAATAGGTTTTCACCTAAGGAATAAGATAATAAAGTAAAATCATTGCACCAGAAAACAGAATGAACATATAATGGACTTTCCACCCAAAGAAAAGTAACATGCAATAGAACAATGTTTCTCGTGGCAATACAACAAGAAGCTTTGGAGGCTACAATCAAGTTCTCGATCATCCTCATTGTCTTTTTTGTCACTTGAATTCTTGGAAGAGTCCTCTGCATCTCTATATCCCATAGGTTTTCTTCCCAGTTCTTGATCCAGTCGATCTTTCCTAAAGGTTATCTGTGTTTGTGGATTTCTGCTTGTTGCTTGTCAGATGGGTTCTGGAACTGTTGAGTTTGTTGTGCTTTCCAGCTTAGTCTATGCTTTGGGTCATTGATCCTTCAATCTACGAAGTTGTAGTCGATCACAATGAGGTGGCTCTATGCCTGTGTTGTTAGGACCTTATTGAAGTGACGGCATGTTGTTTGTCAAGTGAATTTGAAGTTGACTTCTTGTTATGTGACTATTTCCCCAAGAGAAGAGAAAGTTATAAAATAACCCTTTAAAATTAAAACGGAAATAGAAAAATAAAGGATATTATGATCCCTTTGGTTAAAAGAGAGATTAATAAAAAATATGTATAAAAACTCTTTAAAAAGGGAAGAATAATTATTTATTAAAATAATTATTAAAAGACAACCTTTTTGAAAGGGTGTGATGGTTTGGAAACCATACCTTAAGGCTTCTATAAAGCATTTATGTGGGACTTGGAAAGTGAGGGAGATCACTTAAGGAATGGAGAACATTCAAGGAAGAATAAAGTGGTTGGTGAGCTATGGACATTAGGAGAAGGGGGCACATTGTATGTTTGTGTCCAACCTGGGGTACAAAAGTGCACTCAAAACCATCCTGGCTAGGGCTTGGGTATTGCATGGGTGTTGAGCATTGTTCCAATGGAACCAACACTCGTGTAGAGTGGCGAAGTTCGCTTATTCCTCCTAGATTGCTCCATAGCAAGAGTTAGTACCACTGACATCTTCCTAGGGTGAGAGTGGCTTTTCCAAGTGCTATTATTCAGATAAGTTTTAAAACTATGTTCCCCCAAGTTTCTGGTATGGGGGGACAGCGGAACGACGGGACGTGTTTCGGGGATGGCATTTTTTAGGGAATTTTTGGGGATGAGGGGATGGCTATATATATATATATATTTTAAAAATATAAGGAAATTTCAGATATTCATATGAGTAATGATAATCATAACAATGAACATTGACAAAGTTGCAAATGTAATCACCAATCATATCGACATATTCATCATAGAGTTGAACAAATTAATACTACAACTACTTAATTGCTTCCATAACTCATGCCAAACAATCAATGTGCATATGATATAAAATTTTAAAAATAAAATGCCCAAAGGCTACAAGTTTGCACTACAAATGTCAAAATGACAGAGTCACAAATGTCCAAACCATAGTAATATAAAGTATGATGGTTGCCTCTACTCGACATTTGCCAACATTACCAATTTTTCTTTTGCTCACTTTCCTCTTAGCTGCAATTTTTTTTTGGAATTTAAAAATTGACTCAAATGGCTTTGAAAGCAAGTTCTATGTTTCATTTTAGGCTTGGGAGGGTGTGGGGTCCACTTAGAAACAATAAAAATATAAGCATTTTTAATTTCAAAGTTTTTTTTTTGTAAAAACTTGTTGGAAAAAGGGGACGGTTGGCTGTCCCTGGGACGGTTAGGGGACCCTAACTGTCCTAGGGACAGCTAGCCATCCCCTTTCCGTCCTTGAGACGTCCCCGCCGATCAGGGATGTTTCAGAAAAAAAGGAAACTTTTTGGGGATGCCTAAAAAACATCCCCAAGGCGTCCCCCGTCCCCGAAATGTCCCTAATATGGGTACGGGGGGCAAAAGGGTAGGGGACGTGTCCCCGTCTACCACTGTATTAAAACCATTGATTCTAAAATATATTGAGAATATTATATATATGATTTTTGGTGTTAATCTATATGAATTATATAGATGTGTGATCCAATTTACTATGTTGATTATTTACTTTAGAATCCATGTTATTGCATATCATAGTTACATTGGTTATTTACATTATTTTAGTAACATTACATCTTGTGAATTATCTTAACTCTAACATTTAATCTATTAAATCCGCTACTAATATTTAAACTACTTTAGGAGGAAAAGTGACATTACACTTCTGCTGTTTCACATGCGCTTGGTAAAAGATGCCATAATCAGAAAAACCCAGGGAAAAAGTATCCATAAAGTATTAAATGTCCATATTTCTGTGAATTTACTTGCAATACTTCCACACCTGCTTCATTTATGTTGGAGTCCTTGCTACAAGCCATTTGCATCCTTTGATTTCAAGAACTGAAGTTTATTTGGGATTAACTTTTGGAAATGAGTGGCAAATTTTGCTGTTTTTTTCCCTTTGTGAAAGTCGCATGGTGTTGCAAGGTGAATCCTTTGCAGTGGAACTTGAAACAACTTAATAATTACTACTACTGTCAATTTTGGCAATCCTTGGTTTATTAGTGAAGTTGAATGGTTCACAACGAGCCCACCAAAAAAAGAAGAAAAAGTATAACAATACAAGAAATCACCAAATGGCATGTCTGTGAGCACAAGTAGAGTCCAACTTTGAGAACAAACTTGATGATTGGCTAAAGTTTGTGATACAAGAATTTGTGATGAGTTGGGATTTAGAAACTCTTAAAGTTATAGAAGGGCATTCTTATGAGTATTGAGTTAATCCCAAGACTTCAAACCAAGAAGAAACATCATTTTTCCTAGAAAGAGAAAAGTTGTAAGCTTTAAACCTTAAGAGATAAGGGAAAGGAAAGCAATAAAAAATATGTTTAAATTGACAAAGGGAAAGAAGTTCTTAGCTTTATTTGTGACATAATACTTTGTTGCAACGTGCACTTAGTGGTCCGATTTTTGAATTTGGAGTATGATTTTTCTTTGTTTGGAGCCAAAGCTGCCCTAGCTACCTCGATTCTCAAGTTCATGGCTTTGAATCACTATGCAGCCTTGATCCTACAACATGTTACCTAAACTCCATGTTTCTATTCTTCAAAGGTATGTTGCTCGTAGGTATTTGCCCTGGTTGGTGCTTATAAGCACCATTAAAACTTGCTATCAAGTAGGGGAATCCATGACTTATCTTGATTGTGGTCAGATCCTATTATAGTAATTTAACAGTGTTTGAACAAGATTGAGGACACACCACATAGAATGCAAATGCTTATGGGATTTGTCCTTATGTATGCATATGATGATGTAACAATTGCTCTTGATGCCTGATAATGATACATGAATAATGTTTGTAAGTGCCCTTGGATGTATCTCTAAATGATATAGGGCTATGTCCTTTTATACAACACCCTAACATTCAAATTTGAATGTTTTTTGCAACTTGGTAGGCAACAACTAGTTACAAATAGGTTGGCTTGGGACCATAACAAAATATAAAATTTGAAATCAAAGGTCAAGGCAACCCTAGCCAACTTAATCTAGGATCAAGGCCTCCTATACAATCTCAACTTGGGATTAGGAACAATAAGACAATGGGTTTGGTTCAAACCATTGGGGAATAGGGACTCAAGTTCAATTTAAGTACAAGTTGAATGCCAATTCTTGCATATAAATACTCAAATTGAACACTAGATTGTTGCATAAGAGGCAAAGGTTAAAGTGAGTGCAAAATGAGTAGGGAAAATTGTGAAGTATTTACTTTTCACCTCTATGTTTTGCTCTCACTTTGACATGCATGTGAGCTATCGTGAGCCATGCATGTCGAAGTAAAACAAGCAACCATCATGAAATTAAATGACAAGCACATTCATAAAATGCTATAGATATGGATGGCGTTTTATTTGCTTTGCATGTGATAATAGTTCCATGTTTAGAGCCACATCCATTGAATTTCATGGTAGCATCTAATAGAAATATTGAATGAGCATAGCCAACCACAACAATGCTAACAATCAACGCGTAGATAAAAGAGATGTTTGATTGATGAAGAGTCATTATAACTCAAGATAAAGAGTGAGAGATAGGTGTGGAGTTTCTAAAGAACCACTGTAATCAACAAAGGAGATGATGTAGGATTTTTTAAGGACCATTTTGACCATGTTCCATTGAAACTATACAAGCTCAATATAGGGTCCTTGAAGGACAATTGTAATTAATTGCATACAAAGTGATGTTGATTTGTGGAGAGGATAAATGTAATATGTAGAAGGATGTGATCATGTAAGCTCAATAAACATGTAATAGTGTAACACATATCATCATGTGCAAATCGTCATATAAGGTATCAAGATATAATTATGAAAGAAAATATAGTGAGGGGCAATGAGGTGCTCCCAATGTTGCTCCAAGAGTGGGAGAAAATGATATGTGCCATGTATAAGAGAGTTGTGAGAAACACAAGTGAACAAAACATTGCATATGATGTAAACTAAAGGCCCAAGATAAAAGATGTAAATAAAGAAGGTGATTTGAGAATAAAAGCATTAGAAGCAAGGCATAAGCAAAATACTAGATGGTGTTAAAAGGATTAGAGAGAAATAAGAGGAGGTAGAGCACATGAAGCAAGGTTCAATAAAAAAAGGCCACTCATAAATAAAAAAAGTAATATAAGCAAGCAATTTTGTTTTGTGAACATGACAAGAGTGTTTGCAAACACTCCATAACTTTACACCAAGACATATCCACAGGGAAAACACATAGAAAACAAAGAGAAAGAAGTCATATGGATTAAAAGGAAATGTTCATAGGCATATAAAGAACAAGAAGAAAATCAACCAATGCACTCATCATCATTTTGATCTTTTTTCTCAACAACCTCACTCAACACTTGTATCCTTTGTACTAGAGGCTCTTCATCACTATGTAGAGTAGTTACTAAAGAGTAGTTCCTTTAGTAAATATGTTGGAGAGATGTACAATTTTTTATTTCAAGTTCCATAATCATTGTTTAGCTTTGTTTGAAAAAATATTTGCATGTCCATTTTGAACTTGCTTGCTTTTTGTATACCCTCAATTATCTACAATATCTTTACATTTGAAATCTATTGCTCATGAGAATCCCTTTGAGGTAAATACATGTCCAAACCTTCATGCTTGATTATTGTAGATTATAAAATACCTTGCTTTTTTGGTCTTGTAGATTATACTATTCTCAATTCCTAATCATAATATGATTTTGCTTTTAGCACTATACCCTATATAATTATAGACTACTTTTGTCGATTAAATATTCGTATCTTCTCTTTATTATCTCTCCATTATTCCTCTTTAAAGCACTTGCACAAATCATATAATATACCCTTATTTTCCAAGGTTGCTCCTTAGGCATCTTAATGAATGTATCGAAAATAAAATTACTCAATTTTGATAGTAGTACACATGGATCTCTTGGAATAGTGATAATTCATCCCTTGAGAACATATTTTATACGTTGATGTAGCATAGAAGGAACTACTTGGCACTACACAATCCAAGGATAACCAAGTAATACATGAAACCAATCAGAAGTATGAATGATACGACATAAATTAGGAACTTGTTTTAGACTAATAGTCAAATTCATAGTGATGCAATCCATAGTCTCAACTAGTAGTCTATTTTTCTATCTTAAGAGACTTGAATGTGCATATTATTGCTGTTGAGAAATGACAATTAAATAAGAACTCTTAAATGCATATATTAAACAAGAAGCAAGATTAATATGAACAACACCATCCATTGTTTTGAAAGCAACATAAGCTTTATATATAAAGGACCATAATACCCTTTATATAGAATCTCATCATGTGAAAATCTAATAATTAACAGAGGGAGATATTAGGCTCCTTATTAATCATACCCACAAACTCATTCTTAGAACAATCAACTTGTAAATTTCTAACCCTTAACATTTGATTGTATTTCATGTGAATATTGTGCCTCAAATAAATCTATATTATGAGATTGATTATGCAATGGAAAATATTTTGTAGATTCAAAAATTTTAATGTGGGGGGAGCAATTGAATGAGTACCCCATCAATTAAGCTCATGTGTCATACTATTATCAATAAAATCATGTGCCTTATGCCTCAATACAACACATTGAATGAATGAATGAATGAATGAAAGATTTTAATGACGTCCATGAGACTAAACAGTCTATGGGACCAAGACAAACAACTTAATTTGTCTTCAAGCTCTTTCCAAGTCGGACCTCCTGCTATTGATTTTGACTAGAAGGTTGGCCGTTTGATTGATCTTATCCTCCTCAAATAATTGTTGCATATTGTCCACCCCCAAACTATGTGTACTGATTGCGGATATCTTCATACGCTATGCATTCCATGACAAAGTGCCATTCTGTCTCCACCGCCCCCTTATTACAGAATATGCACGTTCTTTCTTGCCAAGTCTCTTCAGGTATCTTCCACCTACCAGTCTCGCATCTAAGATGGTGCGATCCCGTCCTCAATTGTGCAACTAACAACCTCGCCTTCCCTTTAATAGCTGCACCTAAATAGGTTTTTTCACCATGATCCTTTGTTGGGTTAAACTTTTTGATGTAGTATGCTTTTTTTCGCCCAATCTGATTTGATCACATGGCAGTCCTAAATTTTTCCCTCACATAATTTTTTATTTCATTGTTGGTGCTAGGACATTCATGTAGTTTGATGTCCCACTTGTTCAACCACTTGTTCTGCTTCATCCAAGTTTTCTTTCTTCGGTCTAGCGTCTCCTCCATAACCATTTTGGGCCATCGGTGATTATCCATGTTTTCGATCTTCTTTAGATAACATATTTATCGGGTTATCGCTGATGCTTCCAAAGGAAAAGCCCCTGCTTCAGCTAAAAATATCTCATATGGGATTGTGGCTTTAACTTTGAGATTGCTTGTTATTAGGTGTTTCTGGATTCTTTCTATTTGTCTCCAACTGCTCTTTGACGTATTGCTTCCCCACACTTCACACCCATAAAGTACAACCAGTGTGACAAGTAAACCAAAAAGGGTTTTTTTGGTTTTCCAATCCCAAAGTTCAGCTTTTCTACATCTATTTTGAAGCAAGTATGAGGCTTTCCAACCTCCCTGTATCCTTTTTGTTCTGCAAGTTTCCCAATTGAGCTTATTGTGAAAATCAATCCTAAGATATTTGTATTCTTTCACTATATCAAGCGGGTTGCCTTCAAAAAGAAAGGTATGTTGTTTATCTTTTCTATTCAAAGAGAAAATCATGATTTTGGTCTTGGAGGTGTGCACTTGCATCCCAACTTCCTGACAAAAGTGTTCTAGAGCTTTCAAATGTTCTCTTAACCCATGAGCTATTTTTGAGATTAAAATAAGATTGCCAGCATATAGAAGTAATTTCACTACGTACTCAGCCAACTGAATACCATCCCCACCTTCCATGCTTAACCAAGCTTCCAACTTATCAATGAATAACCCAAAAAGCATGAGAGATAAATGGCAGCTTTGTTTTATTCCAATATCGCTGCCAAAACATTTTGACATACCATCACTTGTTCTGATTTTAGCACTAACCTTCTCATATAACTTGTGAACCGCAACTCTATACACATTTGGAATGCCTAGTTTTTCCATCCTATTCCATAGTTTGTCCCTAGGCATCATGTCAAAAGCTTTTTTAAAGTCAACAAAGCAACAAAAAGCTTCCTCGCCTTGAGTATTCCAAATTTTCTCAATCAAGTGTCTAAGGGTGATGCAGTGATCAATGGTAGAGTGCCTAGACCTAAAGCTTGCCTGCCCCTTTTCCCTTTTGCCCTCATTTTTTGCCCAATTGCTGATCCTACGCTCAATCATGCTCCCAAAGAGTTTGCCAAAGATAAGATTGACCATAATTGTGTGGTAGTTAGATGGGTTATTGATATCACCACTTGTAAATAGAGGGATGACTACACTGGTAGTCCACTCCATAGGAAAATCTTCTTGATTAACATTGTTGAAAATTCTTTTTATGTGAGGAGCAAGAGTTTCCATCCCCCATTTAAAAAATTTAGCCTGTAGCCCATCTATGTCCCGTGCTTTACCACTTGCTAAGTTCTTTTTTCCTTGTTTAATATCATCCACATTGAATAGCTCCATTGAAGTGTTAACAATTGGAGGGTAGTCTTTCTCGTGGACCCGCTCATAGAGAAGTCTAGCATACTCTAACCATTGGACATCTGTAATATTGTTTTCCAACTTCTTTATCTTTTGCTGTAGTTCCCTCCAAAAGCCTTTAGGATTTTGTTTCCCAAGAGAGATTAGCTCCTTCCTTCTTTCATTTACATACGTTGTTTTTTCGGATTGGACTAATTTTTCATATTTTTTCTTATATTCTTTGTCCATTCCACGCTCCTTTAGTGATCTCTTCCCTACCTTACATTCTTCATCATACCATGGATTTGCCGGAAAAGTGTTTGCTATCCCCACCTTGGGATGGGACCTTCTGCATGCATTTAAAGCCTTGTGGATTATCCGGATCAACAAATTGTTGTGAATGTGGACATCTACCTCATTTGCTGCTTTAAACTCTCCGTTATTCTCCAAATCATGGACATGATGCATAAGAGCTGCACTAAATATCTCCCTATTTTCCTGATTTATGAGGATTTTACCCTTGAGAAGGGCATTTTTTTGCATGTGTTGAACCTATTTATTGTGTTGGCTAATTGGAGAAATGTGTAGCTTAACCCGAAGAGGTAAGTGGTCAGTTTTTATCTCAATAGGGCAGTCCTCAATATCAAATTCCACCAGTCTAGAACTAAAACTCCGAGAGCAAATTACGTAGTCCACCACACTTTGACCATTATAAGTTTTGCAAGTGATACCCCCTGACTTCGGCCAATCTCTCGTACCATTGCAGACAACCATGCCGAATAAACTACAAAGACCGAGTAATTCTGTCCCAAACGAGTTCACAATGTCATTACCATCTTGAGATGTACGTTCCCAATGAATACCATCCCCTTCCTCTAACCACAAAGGATTGTTCTCCCCTTTAGCTTCATTGCTCAACTGAAGGGACTGGTTATTAGCCGTCCTTGCATTAAAGTCACCCATTAAAACTACATCTTCAAGCATATTGAAAATAGAGATATCTTTTTTTAGTGATGCATACGAGTCTTCATTATCTAAATTCCGCTTCTTATAGAACTTTGAACTTTTTGGAGCAAAGTAGCAAGCAACTAAACTAAAAGTTACCCCATTCTCAATTATTTGCAGCCAAATGTACTGTTTATTTGCATCTTCTTTTACAAATTCAACAATTCCCTACCACTTTTTATCTATTAGCACTGTAACCCCTCCATGACCTTTGCCTGTTTCATTCCCATAATTCCAAACTGAGACTTTCTTATACCCTTTGAAATTTGGAACTTTGCAGCCATCGTGTTCATGTGTTTTTGAATAATAATATCCTTCCCATTTGCAGCCATTGATATGTATGATAATCAATTCTATCAAAATTACAAAATGTTTTTTTATGAGAACATTGAGGCAAAAACTGTGAAGTATTCAGTGATTGTATAGGCTGAAAAGTAATCAAATTTACATTGAGTAGACTTTAAAATACAATTGATCTAAAAACTTTCAAAGCTAGTAGAATTAAAAAATAATGTTATTTTTATTATGCTGCTTGCTTAATCGTATAACAACATTTTGAAAAGTCATGAATGTTGTAGATTTTTTTTACTTACTTTATAGGTTTTGTAATTTAAAATATTGCAGATTAAATGAATCCACACAAAATAACTAAAAAAATTACCATAAAAACTTGAGAGGGAAAAACTAGCTTTATTAATGGCAAATACTATCTTGATGGAATTAGTGGAAATAACAAGTACAATTGGATATAACAATGATTATTTCCTACTATTTTTTCAAGCATCAACAAATTAAGAATTAAGTTCTCTAAATTTTCACAGTTACAAGACAAATTTATCTTCTAATGCTAAAGCACACTCTCTACCTCTATATATAGTTGGTGATGTTCCAATAGTTTTTTAGGCCCAAGGAGAATCCTTAAGAAGTTGGGAGTGAAAAGGGTGTTGCTTTGTTTTAGATGAGTTTTCAACAACTAGGGCTTGTTTTTGTGGGCATGGGTTTGTCTCTATGGATGTAAATCTGCCCTCTATTTGGGATTGTATCTTTAGCTCATATTCAACCCAAAGACATGGAAATATCTCTATTCACTTTGCAAACCCTTTTTTTTTGTCATTCTATTTCTTATTTTGTTTGTTTCCCAAATCCACTTCACTATTCAAGTTTTAATTCTCAATCCTTGTAAATAACACCTCCCTTCTTAGAGAGAATTTTGGTCTTACAAAAGCTTAATGAGACACTAAGTGGGTGAAGATTTCTCCACTTTTCCTTAGGAATACCATTTGGCTTGGGTTATCTTCTAATCTTTGATTCCCACTTTCCAAGATTCTTGAGTCTTATTTTTGGTTTCCCTTCTTTTGCAAAACTATATTCTCCAAGTATGGCTATTTCATCCACATCCAAGTCTTCTAAAGATGGTAGTTTTTGTTCTGTCTTAATTCAATATAAAAAGCTCATAAAGCTAAAAGTATTCACAGTTTACAACTCAATATTTCTTCATGAAATGGTAGATCAATTCTAAAAATATTCACCCTTGGCCTCCAAAATAGTGAAAGGAGCATAACTAAGGGGCTTAATTTTCTTGACTTATCCATATACTCTTATCCAAGGATAAACAAACTTTATCTCCCATCTTAAGAATGTGCTCATTTTTATGTTTTTGATTAGATAAAAATGGGAAGCAAGGGTTCCAACCCTATTGCAAAACACGCCCATAGGTTGAGGAGAGCAATACAAATAAAAGGGAAACTAGGATCCCAAGCCCTTTACAATAAAAGTGCTACAAAAAGTAGTAAAAAACAATTGCATCAACTAATAAGGACCAAATGCAATACGATTAACCAACACCAAACCTTGAACTAACAAATCTCACATCTCTGACCCTGGTGTGGGATTGAGATACATGTTAGGAAGACCTTTCTTCTGTTTATGGACAAAGGTCCAAGAAATCTCATTGTCTAGATTCTTACATTGAGGAGAGAGATGAGGGGTATTTCTGTCCAAAACCTCAACTGGGGATAACACATGAGAGGAATACTTGGTCGGGGAAGCTAACCACCTAGTGGAAATTGCAACACAAACTTCTGGTGACACTTCAACACCACCCCTTAAAAGAGGATCAACAATCACTAGAACATGATCATTGGGCAATTCAAATGGTGAAGGGTCCACCACCTTAACAATAGTTTAAGGCACAAAAGACTCTAAAGTAGACTAATTGTGCCCTACCATTGGAGAATCATGGGTAACATCTAGAGAATCTAAACCATCAAAAACGTCAACCACCAAGTGTTTGAAGAGGGCATCATGCTATCATGTGGTAGAATAAGCATTCTTGTGACGTGAACATGGGCAATTAGAAGCAAGGTGCCTAAAAGCAAGGTGCTCATTTTTATGTTGATCACACATTTTGAGTTTTTTCAATTATTATTTACATTGAATTAGATTTATCTAATACTCTTAATAAATTTTAATGATTTATCCATCCCTAAATCTTGTCCTACGTGATTTTCTTGTTGTCCCGAAGCTACATCAAGTGAACTTAAGGGAAAATACCCCAAGCATGTCTCAAAAGGTGACTAATTTGTTGAAGAATCAACTGCCCAATTATAAGAGTATTAAATATAGGGAAGTGATTTATCCAAAGTCTTGTTGACTACCTTTGTTTGACAATATATTTGTGAGTGAAAACTAGTGTTTTTTAAGCCTTCTATCCATTATTCTCCACAAAGTCGACCAAAATTTGCTAATAATTCTAGTATATCTATCTAAAACTATATCCTTAGGAAGCCCAAAGTGCACACATACATTTGCAAAGAACATCTTAGTGGCTTATTTTCATGTGACAGTCTTTTTGCATTGAGTTAATGTGCACATTTTACTAAATCTATCTACTACCACAAACACATAATTATGCCCGTGCTTAATCATAGGAAATCCTTCTATAATATCCATGGAAATGCTTTCCCATGACCTTGTAAGGATAGAAAGAGGCAAATATATTCCTTTTCTTGTTTTATATTTTCTAGTGCAACACAATGTACAACCTTTAACAAACCTTGCTACTTTTTACTACATTTTGGGCCAAAAACACATACCTTTGTGAATGAGTCACTATCTTACTAATCTCAAAGTGGCCCACCACTTTGGAGGTATGCACCTACCCCATGAAAATAAGTATTTTCTTTTGGCACACACAATTTTCCTACCTCATAAAGCAAGCCTTCTTTGATATAGAAGTCCATCACTTTTGACAATATTTTGAGCTTGTAGCTCTTTGAAATTCTTCCTAAATACTTCATCATGAGAATATTCCTCAACATAAGCCTCTTTTTGTTTAGAAATAGGTGGCATAAATAACATAATTGCCACTACATTATTGTTTCATTTCATATATTTGATCACCAAATGAAATTATTGTAAGAACCCCATCCATTTATGTTGTCTTGTTTGTTGTAATTTATTGTGTTTGAAAATAGTGTAGAGGTAAACAATCAATATTCACAATAGTTTATTTTTCCAAACAATTAGTGCCTCCTTTTTTCAATAGCTTGAACTACAACATAGACTTTTCTAGTATAAACATGATATCCTTTAGTTGCTAAAGTAATTGTTTTTGAATGATAACAAACAAGTTTCTCACCTTGAAGCAAAACAACACCTATAACACATTCACTTGCATTGGTATCTACCTCAAAAGGTTGCTACAAGTTATGAGTAGCAAGCACATGAGCATGCCATATTTTATGTTTTAATATTTCAAATGTTCATTATGTTTTCCATCCCAATGAGAACTTCTTCCCATTCTTACAACTCGGTGTAAAGGTAAGGATACAAAGGAGAAGGAAGGAAGAAATTTCCTCATATATTGTGCAATGCCTATGAAACTTATAGTTTTAGTAGCACCCTTTTGTGGAGGCCAATTTATTAGCTTCTACTTTTGAAGGGTCTATTCCCAACTACCTTCCTACCACATCTTAAATATACCTAAGATTCTTTTCCAAATTCATATTTCTTCATGATATATAATAATCCATTTTTCAATATTCGTTTTATGTGAATGAAGTATTCTTCCCACATTGCAATAAAAATTAGGATGTTATCTAGATACACAATCGCACATGCATTTATAAACTCCCTCAAACATCATTCAAATTCTCATAAAATTAGATAGTGCATTACACAAATCAAAAGGAAGAACTAACTACTCATAAAGTCCTTGCTTAGTTTTATTGTTGTTTTCCATATGTATTCCTCCATGCATTCTTATGGTCATACCATCTTATTTCATATTTTGCTGATGGTTGTGTGCCTTTCATTGCTATACATTTTCTTTGAGGGATTAAGCTTCAATATTTGATATTTCTCTTTGCCTAGAGGATAATCAAGATTATGATCATGATGTTCATATAGAGAACCAAGATTTTACAAATGAGCTTGCTAGTTTGGATAATGCTAAAAACCCAACACAACTAGTTATTATAATGCATACAATTTTCATCAATAAGCCATTTTGATTAGAGATCTACAAGTTTTTTAGTGCTAAAATTGTTTCATATGGTATAGTTAGTGTTAAAATGCTTCATCATACTCTTCAAAGTATCAACATCAAACAAATTTTCAAAGGGTAATGACATGAAGACAAATGTTCATTAAGTTGCTGATACTTTCACCTTTCCTTTGTTTTTAAACCAAATGTTCCTAGTAAGTTCACTAAGCTTCAATAATCCATGGTTGATGTTATGCAAAGCTTGTGGAGTGCTAACTTAATCACTCTCCCTCTTGTTTTTCCATTGGATCTTAAGACATTTAATGGCCAAGCACATTGCAAATTTCATAGAGCCAGGGTCATTATACTTAAATATGTATGCTCTTAAACACATGGTACACGATCTTATCAACAACAATATGATCAAAGTTGATAGAGTTGATGATAATGAAAATCCTTAATTGCACATAAAAATAGCCGATTGGAAGTTTACACAAGTCGTTTTCTACATCATACAAACAATATTGAGGTTCATGATGAGACACATAAGGATGATATTGAACATGAGGATATATCACATTAGCATACTTTTGTGACAATTTTTGAAACTAATGCTACATCTTCCTCTCCTCATACTTCATCAATCACATTTTATAATGAGTAGATCCCACAAAATAATTATTATTGTCCATTATACATACCAAATAGTTTAAGATGCTCATCATCTACACAATTCATCATCTACTTGCCAATACACCAATGTCCTAACAAATCTCTATTTAGTAGTCATATTAAACATAAAAGTATACATATTTTGAAATAATTCATTGAAGATGAAAATTTGGATGTTGATCAATACATTAAGTTGTATCATTTTACTTTTAAGAGTTAGGCATAAAGAACTACTAATTTTATTTCATGCATTACAATCATCCAATAGAATTAGATTCTTACTTGGGAGACCATGGATCAAACAATGACTTTTTTCCCTCCATCTTACATCAATGATCTACATTTGTATGCAAAGAAAAATGATAACAATTGAAAAGACTCATATAAGCCAATACCCGATGCTAGTCACTTTACATTAGCCAAATCAAGAAATTTTGGTGCATCAAATGCCAATCATTCCACCACATCTACAATTAAAGAAGCAAGAGATTTAGGTAAGAAAATAAATGCCTAGTGGGACCCTAGTTGATCATGTGTTAATATAAAGAAGAGACACATGCAATAGAAATTGCAAGCAAATAAGAATAATAAAAAATTTCCAATAAAGACAAATATGAGTTATTTTGTTGGGATGATAATGAAATTTAGACAAGGACAATCTTTTGGAGGAAAATCTTGAGCGTCCAATGTTCAATGGTTTATGAGCATCACCACAACATATATACTTATATACCTATATATCTATAACTTAGATTTCTTGTTTTGTCTTTTCCCTATTTCTTTTACACCGGAATTTTTGATTATGCCTTATTTGTTGTGTTTCACATGCTCATTTCACTCTTAATATTTGTTCACATGTTTCCCCCCCACTTGGTAAGCATTTTGCCTCCTCTTTTCCTTAACGACATATTTTATCCTATGCTTGTTAACACCTTCATTTTTCTTTTTGTTTTCCACTTTAGTTGCTCACATGGCTAGCATCTTACACTTTAAATTGTGCATCCCTACTTGCTTTTTTCCTTTGAGATTATCATGATTTTATGGTTTATACCTTATCACTTTGGTTTCTCATGTTTCCTTGTTAACTTTTATTATACATTTCTAGGCTTACTTTAATGCTTTGCTTATGATCCTCATGTTTGTTCACATTTATTATCACAACTATTCTTATGATTTACCATAGTGAGACCATATACCTATGTTTTATCTTAGACCATATATTTCCATATCATTACATTATGGGCATGATGTATTCCCCATAACATTTGAGTTTCCTTAGCTATTTTTTTTAATATTTGGGGCATCATTTCTTCCCCATATAATTTGAGCTTTCATTTCCATATCCTTATATTGGGGGCACCATGCCTTCCCTGTATCATTTGATCTTTTTATTCATGCATGTTTACATCGAGGGCATTGTGCCTTCCCGCATATCATTTGTATCTACTTTACCTTGCTATGATTCTAGAGCTATTCCGCCACTCACTTTTCTATGTTACCATTTCTTACCCTTTTATATTGGGTGACATCACACCTTCCCCCATTACAAGACCATTACAACCTAGTGTTTACCTCTACCATTATGTTCTCAAGATCTTGGGTGCCACATTGGGAGCGTATACCCATCCTAGTGCCTTATGTACCTAGATGAGGGTTTTTTGCCATTGAGGGCCACACCACCATTTCTATTTCCCAATGCTAAGGGTAATCCTATATCTTGAGACTGATCTCCAACCATATTATTTCCTTGACATGCACTAAAAGATCTATGTTTATATTACTCTATCTATAGTAGACAAGTTTAAATTCTAATAGTGCAACAAATTAAGAGGTTCATTCCAATCCTTGGGAGATTGTAACAAATTCTATGTTAAACTAGGGTGTTTAAGTATGCATCCCCATAATAAATTGTAAACCTTCTTTGTATCTAGAAGAAAATTGATCTTTTCATAAATGGGATTTGATTGAATTCGTTGTAATTCAATTCTATGCCTTCATGTATATGTTGAATTAAAAAAATTAATAAATATATTGTCTTTTCCATTCCATATTTTTGTGTGTAATTGTTATTTGTGTTGAACGTTTCCAATATTTTATTTTACAATCCTCCTTTGGATTCTCAACTTGCCTTACATCAAGTAGTATCAAGTGAGGTGCGCTCCTATGAAGTGTGAATATCTCCATAGATTTATTAATTTAGACTTGTGGATGGTGTGACTAAATTGCACTCACAAAATTTTCAAACCCATACTTAACAATGCCAACTAGAAGAGTTACTGGCAACGGTTGGGATAAATTGGCATTAAGGTAAGGAGATTGGATGAGGTTGCAACATTGTTGTGAACGATGCAATAACATATGGATTCAATATGGGAGAATTGCTATAGATTACTTGTTTGGAGGGAATAATGATTCAAAGGAGGAGAAAGAGCAAAGTGAGGAAAGGAAGAGAAAAATAATTGAATGTGGATGTAGGAGAGGAGAGGATGTTCCAAGCCATTTTGAGGATTGACAAACACAAATGGGAGTGTCAATATTTCTAGATCATTGAATGTAAATGAGTTGATTAATTGGATTGACGAAATGGTAGAGTATTTTGAGTCTGTAGATGACACACTTAGAGGGTGAAGATCACCCATACCAAGATAAAAGAGCACATTTCCTTGTGGAAAAAGGAGTTGCCACTATAAATAATGAAGTGAAAAAAGAAGGCCACACATTGAGATATAATGTTTTCCAAATTGAGGCACAAATACTTGTAGGGAAATTTCTAGTTGGATTTTTTGAAGAAGCTCTAAAATTTGTGTTTTTGCAAGGATAATGTGAAGGATTGTGTTGAGTAGTTTCAAAAAATCACAATTGTGATATATAGACCTTGATTCTTATGAAGAGAAGGTGGTGAGGTACATCAACAACCCACAAATTTCCATTCAAAAAAGGAGTATCTTGAGGCTTCACACCATCAAGGAGGCATACCGATTTTCCTATAAGCATGATGAGAAACTCAATATAAGGAAATAGAAAAATGCGACATGGAAGAGTGTTGAGAAACATTAGCAAGATCAATAAGGAAGGGAAGCAATCACTACCTAGCTAACCATCAAAAAACAACAGTGAAAGCTTGGGGAAAAGCTGAGGAGGGATTGAAAACCATGGAAGAGGATTTTGTAGTACTTGTTTTCAATATGGTCAATAGGGCCATTGAACCATAAATGTTGGTAGTAGGATGAAGGACACATGTGTGTATGTTGTAGAAGCCAATGAATAGTATTTAGATTGGTGAATAGAGAAAAACCAAAGCAAAGGGAGATACTCATGATAAGGAGTGTTGGTGTAGATTTTAGATTGGTAAATAGAGAAAAACCAAAGCAAAGGGAGATACTCATGATAAGGAGTGTTGTTGAATCTACACCAAGAGTCCATGGAGTTACCACAACATATGAGTCTATTCCACATGGTGTGTAAGTCAAGAGGAAAGTATTACAAGGTGATAGTTAATAGTGACAATATTGACAACTTATGTTAGTTGAGACGCTAGAAAAAATAGGGCTGAATAGAATGATTCAACCCAACCCCTACAAGTTATCATGACCGAATAAGGGACATAAAATAGTGGTGAAAGGAGTAAGGCCTTGTGAGCTTCCACATTGCAACATACATAGATGAAGTGGTGTGGTATGTCTTCTCATGCATATTGGCTATGCCATGTTGCATAGGCCTTGAAAATCAAATAGAAAGGTCATGTATGCCAAAAAACAAACAAATACAACCTTATCAAGGATGGAAAAAAACATTGGGTTGAATCCTATGAAGAATACAAATGAAGATTATGAGGTAGAGCTTAGAGTGATGATGATATCAAAAGAAATAATAGACATTTAGGCGAAAGGGAGGTGAAGGTTTCAATTGTTGCTTGTGCCATTAAGAATGGCGTGATATCACAAAAGATTTTGCAATAGAGATTTGTAGAAAACCTGGAAGGATAAATTTAGGCATAATTTCTTTTGAAGCAAAAAGTGTATGGTCAAAATGCCTACAACATGATTGAGGATTGGTGTAGAAATTTTGAGGTGGAAAAATGATGCCTTGAGAAAGATGTGGTGTCAAAGATTATGACAATGGAATAATGCTAAGGAATCGTTCAAGAAGGAACCTACAGAAGGAAAGGAGAAAAATTCTTGAGGAATTATTTGAGAATAAGGTCATGTTGCAATAAATGTTATTAAGTGCTTCTTGAAAGATCATACAGATGGAATGGGGTTTGGAACCACCTTAGAAAGGTTTTAGGGAAGTGGAGGATAGTATAATAGATTCAAGTATAATTTTCTTGGTAGAGTGTATCTTGACAAAGGAGAACTTGGTAGAAGCACAAATCAAAGATGAAAATTGATATTAAAGGAAGTGGAAGGAGCACATTTTTGAACGCTTATTCAATAGAGATGCTAAGGAAGGTGCATCAGTAGTCTGTTCTTTGGAATGTGTAGAAGTATATTAGAGGTTAGTGCACTTCCAAATATGGTGCAAACAAGAAAAAAGGTGAATTTTTAGTAAGAATGCAACCAATGGAAAGAAGTTTGAAGAATGGCAAGTGATGTAGACATCCATCATGGGAAGAAATAATTTCTTGGAGAAAAAACACAAGAAGATTTTAGTGGCAACCATAGGTTGTGTTGTTGAATCTATTGGAAATTTAAAAGTTCAATTGGTTAAAGAGTCACAGTTGTGAGAATATTAGTGAGTATCTATTAGGTAACAAAAGTTGACACTATATACATACATGAATGATAAGGTGGAAACTTGAGTTAAGGGTAACAAGTCCCTATTCTCAAGGTAACAAGGATGATATATAAAAGAAAAAGAATCATTTTGTTGCAAGGAAAAACTAGAAGATACTTATTGAAGGATGTGGATTAGATATAGAGCACATTAACCTATGAGTGTTGTGGAGATGATTAGAGTGACCAAGATTTGGTAGAGGATGGGATATGACCTATCCCAAAGCTTGAGGAGGTGAAGGAAAAAGATCATATCTAATTTTAGGTGCCTACAACAAGTGAAGGGTAGTGTTGAGGTTACATTATCAACCAAAAGAGTGGTTCTATCACTCAACCATTATTTATTAGCATTAAAATAAAAATTAATTTACTTGGAATGTTTGATGCAAGATCATCCCTAGCCATCTGCACTCCTGTATCAACCAAAAAGTTTGTGTTTTTTACTTAGTTTTCTATCTTTCTGTTGTCTAGAGATAGTTTTGTGCTTACTATTGTGTGTTTCTTGAAGCCTTGAGATGATACTACATTAACACAAAGAGGTTTTGCTTTGACATTATTTTTGTACTTATTCACCAAAGGGTTTTATTGAATTTTTCTCCTTAAGTTTTAAGTTGTGCAATATTGGCATGGCCATGCATTACACTCAATAATTTTAAGGGACTCACCTAGACTTTAGATCTAGTTGCCTTAATAGTTGGGTTCACTATCCATTGAATTTTTTGAGTGTTGTAGGTTTCCATTCAAGAGGAAGGAATATTTGTTTGCGATCAATCTAGATCTTTCAAATTAAAATCTTTCATCATATGGACTTCACATCAATTGATAGGATTGTTGCACCTAAGCCCATACTCATAGTTGGTGCCAATAATCCCAAGTATGTCCTAAAGAATTTGTTCCTATAATGATCCATCTTGAGTAGACAAGTTGAATTAAAAGTATCATCCTAATTTTTGGGGGATTATAGTAGGTTTTATTTTGAACCAAGATGTGTATAAGTATGTATCCCTATAATGAATTAGAAATCATCTATGGATCCACAATTTTTTCTCTTTTAAGAAATTGGATGAGTTGAATTTATTGTAATTCAAACCTACACTCCATTGTACATGTTAAATTTATTAAATTAATAAAAATATAATCTTTTCCATTCTATCTCCATGTGGGTAATTGTTGTTTGTGTTAAATTTTGTTGCTCTACTTAGTTTGACAATCCTAAATTGGATGCTTATACATTGACCTACATCACCTAAACCAACTAGAAATCATTTTTTTTCGTAAATTGATGACAATATCACATGAAGAAACACTGGAAGCCCATGCCACAATTCTTGTAATAATAGAATTTGTCTATATTCATAAAGTGTTGTAGATAATTAAGGCCCAAACTAATTGATCATTGTGGATTGTTGATTGTGTCCCTAGTCACCAAATGTTATGGATACTTGTGCACATGTCCATGTTTGCAATTATCAAGGATAGAGTGTGTTCCTATCCTTGGTCTAGAGCTTGGTGAGACCATTCCCATTGTGGTGAGTAGTTTAGTGTGTCCCTATTCACAATGATGTAAGTATGTGGAACTATGTGTATGTTTTGGTCCACATGTGAAAACTATTCTCTCCAAGTCTTAGTACTATGATGTAATGAGGGGTGTGTGTTGGGGTTTATGCTATACTTTGTGTTCAAGTTAAATGCTTGGTTAGGGTGTGTGTTTTTGTTAAATAAGTTTTAATCACTATTTAAACCTAGTGTTAGTTGATATTTCAAATATTTGATTAGTATGTTGAGTACCTATTATTTAAACCACTCACACATAGTGTGCAATTGAAGAAAGGAAGGGATATGTAATGTCCCCATTTTTGCGAGCATTAGAGTTTTGGAGGATTAGCCTATAATTTGACCCTCGTAGGCTAACACAAATGGTTAGAGGGTCTTGTTTGGAAGATATCAGTGTGGTTTCTTCTCCAGAGCTTTGGGTGGTTCAGGATTGGCCTTCGTTTGGTGATTCAGGACTCAGTTTCACATACTTTTTATAGTAAGTTAGCAGGTCTCGAGGGTCCAGTGTTTCTAATTATAGTAAGGCACCTAGAGGTGGGTAGTTGAGCATTGATCCCAGTTTTCAGTTGGCTGAGCAAAATAAGGAGTAATGTGCATGATATATTATTTAATTATTATTAAAGGCGACTTTAATAATAATTAATCATTAAAAGTATATTATAAAGTTATATTATAACTTTATGTCTAAAGGGGCAATTTAATGACTTAAAGCACATTAAAAGATTAAATAAAAGTGCCCCCTCTTGAAGGAGTTATTTATAAAGTCTAAATGCACATTTATTATTATTTTAATTGATTGGAAAGAAGCTTCTAGAGCGTTGACTTCTTCTTATTGAGAAATTATAAAGTGGATCAACCAAGGCCATTGTAGACATCCAAGATTTTGATATTTGACTTGAATGTTTGCTGTGGAGAAGAGGAAACCTAGGGTTTCTGCAATTTCTACATATTTAGCATTGGAGAGCGTAGCTTCTTCATTGTATCAACATTTTGAGGTTGCGAGGCTATCATCTGAAGATGCTTAACTGATTGGCTTCATCCAGGAGTCAACATTGTGCTTCATCATATTTACAAGAGAGATTTAGAATAAGGGTTTCATCATCTTTTCAAGATCAGAAGTTTATTTTCAAGTATGAATTCTTTCAATGTAATTTCATGACATTTATATCTCTGAAATAATATTATAATTGTGCTTCAACATTTCCTTGTTCTATAAATTTTATGCCTTATCTGGTAATATTTCAAGAAAACTTCAAAACATTCGAAAAACATCAAACCATCAGTTGCAAAATTAGCTCAGGGAGAACTAGGGTTCTTATAGGATATGGAATAAAAATAGGTGCAGAAAAAACTTGCAAAGTGTGTAGGCATTCCTAATTGGAATGAATAAACTATCCTAGTATGTGCATTTCAATTACAAAAATCAATAAAATTATTCTTTGTTGTTGAAAGGATGTACTTTGCAATTCCTTCTTGCCCTTGATGTTTAGTTGATAATTTTTTGTGTAGTTGCAATTATTTGCTTGTGGTATCATTTTTTGATGATACTAAAACAACTAAAGCAAAAATGTGCATTCTTGAATTATGTGTGCACTTGTATTTTTTTATAATGGAAAACAAAAGTCAAAGTGCTTGGACATAACGGTGACAATTTGGATATGAAAAATATTTCTTATTTTTAGAAGGAAGTGCTTATTTGTGCTGCTCCATGTTTGTTGCTAGTGAGTTGACATTACTTGATAGTGACTTCTTTCCAAAAATTACACAATTTTTTTGAGTTTAATTTTTCTATTATCCATTGTTTTTTTTATAATTATTATTAGGTATTCCCTTTCACCTTTTTTGGAATGATACATAAAGTCTTCTAAAGTGTATTTAAATTTGTTTAGTTTTGGGATTAAGTATGACATTATGATTTGACTTTCTTTTGATATTAGAATGATGTTAATGACTTTACCACATCTTTGAACTATTTTGGAGTTCTAGTAACTTTTATACTAATCATTCATTTTTGACCATGTTTAGAGAGAAATGAAAACTTATTTAAATGTTTTTATAAAGAGATTTTGGTTTCATTGGTAGCATGCACAATGCACCATCTTGCTTGGTTAAATGAAAATGGAAGCATTAATGATAGGTGACTAGGTAATAATTTTATGATGACCTATCTTTCTTGGTGAACTAAATGAAAGTGTAAGCATGGATACGAATATTTATTAGGAAATAATGTTGAAATATATATCTTTTTTTGTCATTAAGTATAAAGATGATTGTTTTCTCTCTTGATTACTGCTGTTTAATGTATCTAAGAATTGTCTAAATTGAAAATTTGAGCAAACGGTAATTAATAGTTAATCATGTCATTATTTGTTTCACAAATTAATATTTTTAACAATACAATATTTGAAAAAAAAAGTTATTAGGAAATAATGTTGAAATATATATCTTTTTTTGTCATTAAGTATAAAGATGATTGTTTTCTCTCTTGATTACTACTGTTTAATGTATCTAAGAATTGTTTAAATTGAAAATGTGAGCAAACGGTAATTAATAGTTAATCATGTCATTATTTGTTTCACAAATAAATATTTTTAACAACACAAGACTTCTCCCAACCCTATTGACCCTTCGTGGTTGGACCTACTTAAAATTACTCCAGAAAAATAGAGTGTTGCGCCTATTGTCCCTGTTGTGAACGAAAAAAGAAAAATGATGATCCGTGAGTTGGGGGTTAATCCCAACACTATCACGATTCTAGATGACATGGACAATAGCCCTGAATGTTCTATTCCAGTGGGTAGAAGGTCCACCAAGCTTGCGTTGGTGGTGTCAAAAGGGTATGACAGCAACAAAAAGTCTAAAAGTTTGGAAGAAAAGTGTGCTACTATGTCCCAGGATAGTAAGGGGAAGAAGGTGGTTAGGTAAGATAAAGCCTCCTCATCTGAGGAAATCCCAGATAGCCTTGGGGGTGAGTCTACTGAGGAGAAGGAGTCAGAGTCGAAAGATGAAGAAGACGCTAGCAATGAGGATGAGGATGGGGATTCACAACAAGAGGAGATGCTACCAATGACACAGAGGTTATGGAGATAAATAACCCTGGCGAAGAGAATGTGTCAGGTTCTGACATTGCTAGAATTCAAAAGGTGGAGGAAAGGATGGAGATGTTGGAAAAATTAATGCAAGAGGAAGGTAAGGACAACAGATTCTTGGCTCTTGAAAATGTTGTTAAGAGCTTGTGCAAGGTGTTGGATGCAGTAATGAAAAAAGCTGTGATGGCCATGATTTCGAGTAAAGGAAAAATTAAGAAGCAGCAAAGAAAAAAGGTGACGAATGATGAAGCAGACTTGTCGAGAAAGATGGAGCCCAAAGAGAAGTTTGAAGACATTGTTGAAGATCTGCTGAAGGCTTGGAATTTGATCAAGGATGCTTAATCCTTCGCCTTTGGTCCTCTTATTTTCTGTGTTTTGCTACTATGGTCTCTTTTGTTAATCTTGGTTGTTATAATGTTGATATTGGCCGTTGGTGCCGAGACTTTAATATCTCTAGTTGTATGTATGTTAGGAATTTTGGTTTTAGACTGGACACTATCTTAAGGTTATGTGGTTATAACTTGCTTCTGTGGTGGGATTTTAAGTTGGACTGATTATACGTTTTTGTTATTACTAATAGGGCTATAATGTTTGATGCAGAGGGCATAGGTTAGTGTTTGGTTGATTGGTGGGGGAAGTGTTTCTCTGGTCTGCTTCCTCATTGTTCTTTTTTGACTGGATGTTGTTCTATAGTCTGTTGTACTAATCTGTATGGGTTAGGGCCCTTTTCCCTGCTTAATCAATAAAAAACATTATGAAAAATAATTTACACATTTTTTCCCAAATCTTTACCCAAATTCATTGATTGTGAAAAATTTATGTTCTTAAAAGAAAATTAATGTTGATGTTACTTCTCTTATATGTGGTAGGTTGCAAGTATTAGAAAGTTATTAATGTTCTTTGAAGCATTCTTCTATCTCAATGTATATTTTGTTTGACAAGAAACAATTGGTGAAATACTCTCTCGTGGTTAAAAGAAGGTTCAACTTACATTTTTCATTTGCGAAGGCCTTCAGGATTACATGTTAAGGTATTTATTGTAATATGGTTTAGATTAACAAAAACATTTGAATTTGTTTATTATCATGATAAGTTGATTGGTGACTTGGGAAGCAAATCTTGTTTTTATTTTCTTACTAGTTATTTTTTTGCTAGTTTCACCATATGTATATAAGTGATAGTAAATGCATATTATTTTATTTGCTCGTACATGATAAAATGAAGAGAGTATATAAGTTTGATATATATATATATATTTTTAAATATGGAAAATAGTATGAATTCTTGTATTAAGTAAATTAGATTAGTCATGTAGTTCTTTAGTTTACTTATTCTATATTGTTGATTTCATATGTTTTAGAATTATTGTAAAATGAGAAATGTTGATTACTTGGGAAATTCTCATTGTTAAGGAATTATATAGTGATTATATTTTTCTACTTTGTTAGTTTAAAAATTTGAGCCCCTAATTCACTTTTTAAAGGTTCTTTACAAAGTTCTCTTCACCCCTATTTAATGGACTTTTCCTATTGTTAACACAAAATTGTATTGGATTATAAATTTCAGTTGTTTAGGACACATACATATCACTTATTTAAATTTTGGATCCTAATTACATCGGTTCATTAAGAGTGTTTTCTTAAGTTTCTATACTTGCCCCCTTTTAATATCTTTATTTCCAACTTATATATTGATAGAAAATTTAGAAGCTAAATTATGTAGAAATCACCAAGACCTTTAGATAGAATACTAGTATCAATGAGCCATACAAGATAAGCAAGTGCATGCTCTACCTACGAGATTAATGAAAAACAATAGCTGAATGAAATAAGAACTAACTCACAATATGGAGCACATAGAGTAATAACCATTTGAAAATGGGGGTGCCTAAAAATAGGCATTTAACCACTTAATTTAGAACTAACTTGAAAAAGCAAGTGTGTGGCCAAAAATAGCATGTGACTAGCACTCCTAAGCAAGCTTAACTCCTACACTAACACCCACCTTTAAGCAAAGCTTAGTTGGGCTCGAGAAACTGAGTCTCGACAACTAAGCTTGATGAGGTACCTAAGTATAATACAATCTTTCAAAAAGTGGAGAAAAGGAGAAAACCTGGTGGTACAAAACTCTTCTCCAAAAGAGAAAATACATAAATGCACTCAAAGAAGAATGAAAAGAACAAAATCCCATTTGAGGAAAATAATTCCCCATAAGAGAGAAGAAGAAGAGAGGCTATGCAACCCCCCCCTCAAAGTAGAGTCTCTTGCAATGATGGTAGATGCTTGACATTGAACAATGAAGATGATCCAATTACATTGAACAACATTCCTCCCCTTAGGAAGAAACAAAACCAAGAACACATACAATATTTCTCCCCATTCTTGAAAGGAAGATGAAGGAATAAAGATGGAGATATGTGATGCCTCTGAATTATGCTCAAATGCTCCATGCCATTGTCAAAAGCTATCACATTCAAGTCAGATGTTCTAGGTCACATTGATGAAGATGGCATTCCAAAATCTAGTAGAGATGGTTGTAGAACAAGATCTAGAGACAATGATGATGCCTTCAAATGGTGCTCAATGATCTACAAGCCAATGCTAAACTATGACAAATGTTGATAGGATGAATTAGGTACCATAAATGTTTCAAGTACATGATCCATAGATGTATGGTGACAACTAAACCAAAAATAATCTTATATGGCTATAGCAGATGTCAGAATAGATGATGATTAAGTTAGATATGTGAACTCGTGAATATCTACAAAATATATCATTATAGAAGCTGATGTAGGCAAGGTAAGAGCAAAATCCAAAAATGTATATGGAATGAAAACAACATTGATGTGACTATCATCAAATAGAAGACAAATGTCCTCAACAGTTTCTTCCAAATTTGCAATGTGGCTATCTACAAATATAAATGATATGTTATTTAATACATACCAAAGTGGTAAATCTGAAAAAAATATCAATGTCCTAGTCCATACAATAACTAGAAGCCATAGAAAAGTCAACACTAGGTCTAAATGTATTAATCCAACATCCATAATTTAGATGTTTGTTTGGATCAATTCATTTTTCAAGGTTGCATAACAAAACCAATGACTTTTTCTCTCTTCATGTGATAGGCGTTTGGTTGCAGTTGATTGTGAGTTGTAACAATCTAGATGTATTAATCCAACTTAATTAGTAAGTACAAAAGCTCAATCATGGATCCCTTTTCGATCAATTCATTTTTTAAGATTGCATAGTACAATCAATGACTTTTTCTCTCTTCATGTGATAGGTGTTTTGGTTGTGCATGTGATTTTTGGGAGTTGTAGGGTTAAACTATCAACTCCAACATGGTATCAAAGCACTAGATTTGTGACTTCCTATCTTTTTGAGAGATTTAACCTTGAGAAAAAAATTGCCTCATTTTGGGGCAAAATGAACATCACCATTGCATTCAAAAGGCCAAAAAATCTTAGTTCCTTCAAAATAATTTGATTCATTTTGGGGCAAAATGGACATCACCATTGCATCCAAAAGGCCCAAAAATCTTAGTTCCAAAGAATGTATATAATTTGTCACTATAGAAGCTGATGTAGGTAAGACAAGAGAGAGATACAAAGATGTACATGGAATGACAACAACATTGATGTGACTATCATTAAATAGAAGACAAACATCCTCAATAGTTTCTTCCAAATTTGCAATGTGGTTATCTACAAACAAAAATTATATGTTTGATAGAAATACATCCCAAAGTGGCAAATCTGATTTTTTTTTCCAATGTCCTAGTGTATACACTAACTAGAAGCCATAGACAAGTCAACACTAGATCCAAATGTATTAATCCAACATCCATAATTCATATTTTTTTTGGGATCAATTCATTTTTCAAGGTTGCATAGAAAAATCATTGACCTTTCTCTCTTCATGTGATAGGCATTTTGCTTGTAGTTGATTTTTGTGAGTTGTAATCATCTAGATGTATTAATCCAACTTAATTAGTCAATACAAAAGCTCAATCATGGAGCCTTTTTCGATCAATTCATTTCTTAAGATTGCATAGTACAATCAATGTCTTTTTCTCTCTTCATGTGAAAGCCATTTTGGTTGTGCATGTGATTTTTGGGAGCTGTAGGGTTAAAATATCAACTCCAACATGGTATCAAAGCACCAGATTTGTGACTTCCTGTCTTTTTGAGAGATTCAACCCTGAGAAAAAAATGACTCATTTTGGGGCAAAATGGACATCACCATTGCATTCAAAAGACCCAAAAACCTTAGTTCCAAATAATATGTATATAATCTATCACTATAGAAGTTGATGTAAGTAAGGCAAGAGAAAGATCCAAACATGTATATGGAATGACAACAACATTGATGTGTCTATCATCAAATAGAAGACAAACACCCTCAATAGTGTTTCAAATCTGCAACTTGGGACTCTAAAAACATAAATGATGTCTGATAGAAATGCATCCTAATGTGGCGAATCTAGAAAAATGATATCAAAGTCCTAGTGCATAGAATCACTAGAAGCCATAGACAAGTCAACATTGAGATTCAAATGTATTAATCCAACATTCATAATTCACATGCTATTTTGGATCAATTAATTTCTCAAGGTTGAATAGCACAATCAATGTCTTTTTCTCTCTTCACGTGATAAACGTTTCGGTTGTAATATATTAATCCATCTAGAATTATTTAATACATAAGATCAATCATGGAGCTCTTTTGGATCAATTCATTTCTCAAGGTTGCATAACACAATCAATGACTTTTTATCTCTTCATGTGAAGCGTTTTGGTTGCAGATTATTTTTGGGAGTTATAGAGTTCAACGATTAACTCAAACATGTCATCAGAGCATCAAATTGGTGACTTCCTATGTTTTTTTGAGCTATTCAACCTTGAGAAAAATTGGCTCATTTGGAGTAAAACAAACATCAATGCCGCGTCTCTAGAAAAGGTCCACAAACCCTAGTTCCAAAGAATATTTGCAAAATTTGTCACTATGAAAGCCAATGCAGGCAACACAAGATCAAGATCCTAAGATCATGTATAGAATGACAACATTGATGTGACTATCATCAGATAGAAGACAAATATCCTCAATAGTGTTCCAAGTTTGCAATGTGAGACTCTATAAACAAAAAAGATGCTTGATAGGAATACATCCCAATGTGGTGGATCTAAAAAAATGATATTAATGTCTTAATGCATAGAGTCATTGGAAGCCATAGATGAGTCAACACTAGATTTAGATGTAGCAATAGGTGATGAGGGAGATGAGATCTCAATGTAAGCCATGGGGCTACATTGTTCATCCCTAAATGAGGTGAATGTCTCACAAGATGTCTCAGTGAATGATGTTTCTGCATGTACTAAAACTAGATGATTAGATAAGGCAATACCATGATTGAAAAGAGTTTGCTCAATTTCATCAATTTGACAACAAAAATAATCTTCTAATGTATGCTTTTTCTTCCCATAATAAGCACATTTGATTTTTTATTTATTAAGAGGATTATGAACAATATTCAAATGGAAGGGATTCAATATTTGATTCAATATTGAGAGCCCCTTAGATTTTGGCACTTTATAATTTAGTGATGTTTATAATGATAGTAGGTTCCAATGGATTGAAAATTAAATAAATTATAAACTTTTAAATAAAACAAAACTCAATTTTGAGTTACCGTTCAAAAGTTATTACAATACATTATTTTTCCATCAACAATGGTTTGAGACACTTTTGATTTAGTTTCCACAAAATTTGCTTGTTGTATGTGAAACTAATAGATACCCACAATTTTTTTTATGCTGCAATCAAAATCCAAAAAGTGTTTCTCTTTCCAACATGTAAAAGATGCATGATATAAATTCAAACTTCAACCTATAGGAAAATAGTGATGTCATGCTATTTTGATGATGTTTTTTGTAGGATCCACTTATTATTTGCAAAAATCTAATAGATATCCAAAAGGTCTTTCATTGCTACGAACAAAATCTAGTAATATTTTTCTTGTTCGATATGCAAAAGATGCAAAAAAATGTCTCCAACAAAAAAGATGGCTACCAAAGTATGCATGCAATAATATTTTCAAAAAATAAATGAACCGACATCCAAATTCCAAAATGACTAATACTGTGTAGAAATTGCTAAGATCTCTAGATAGAACATTAGTGCTAATGAACCACATGAGACAAACAAAAACATGTTTTACCTATGAGATTAATGAAAAATACAAAATATACGAAGTAATAATTGAAGGGAATGATGAATTAACTTACAATATGGAATACATATAGAAGAACGACTGTTTAAAAATAGTGGTACTTAAAAATATACATAATCACTTAATTTAAAATTAACTTGAAAAAACAAGTGATCGACAAAAAATAACATGTGACTAACACTCCTAAACAAACTTAACTCATACACTAATAAATTACTCTAAAATATAAATATTTATAGAGAAACTATCCTTGAATAAAAAAATAATATATGATTTTTTTTTTTCCACCCAATCTATAATTTTTTTTGCAACCCATTTTATATATATTAATTTCGAGTAATTATTTTACCTAAAATATTAGACTTTTTATAATAAATTTATTGAATTTTTAATTTAAAAAAAATATTTTAAAATATAATGAGCTAATAATGTATAACATATTTATTCACGATCATTTACTTTAGTACCAAAAGATACATAAACCTTGGAGATTATGTAAATGTTTTGCTGAAGAATGGCAATTTATTAAAAAAATAATTGTCTTCAGGATTTTATGATCTTCGTGGAATTTTAATATGTCAAATAGCTTTGGCTATTAATAGTCATAGAAACTATCATGCTAGTTTAGAATTACTCTAAGATTTTAGGAATATTTTAATATATATTTGGATATTCTTTAGCTTGTGTTAGATTGGGTATTTAATATGTTATTTTTATATTTGATATATTTATACAAATTTTATTTAAAAATAAACATTAATTATGTGAGTTAAAAATTTTTAATCTTTAATTTTTTATTTATTTCATAATATGTTTATTAGAAGAGATGTTAATGATTATAAAAGAAAAAATATTTAGAGTGGACATTCACATTCTAAATATAAATTTTGAACTTTAAATTTTCTTTATTCATAATATGTTTATAGAAGAAATGTTAATGATTATAAAAGAAAAATTATTTAGAGTGGACATTCACATTCTAAAAATAAAAACATCAAAATTTTAAAATAATTATTAATATAAAATTATGAAAAAGTAACAAATCATTTATATTTTTTAAAGTAAAAATAAAATAAAAGAATTATTCAAATGATAAATGGTGAATTTTCTAAAAGACAAAATTAAAAATTATATATAAAAATAAAACAAATATATTAAAAAAAAACATTTTAAAAAATAAAATAAATCTCCAGTAAATAAAAATATTTATTTCAAAACATTTTAAAATGAATATATTTAAAATGTCTATATTTATTAATGAACATTTCAATAATATTAAAAAATAAATATATTATATTGAGCCTTTAGGTTACATATAGTGTGAGATTTGAGTCTCAAACAAGTATCATGCCTTCAAACCACTTTGAATCGTGGAAAAACAAGTTTTAGTTGCTGTTTAATGGTAAAAGCCTCCAAAATCTCACTTATCATGTAAAAGCCAAATAAATATTGATTCTCCAACCAAATGGGAACATTCTACTTCTATTTAGAATGTATTTTGTCAATTCAATGGCAACTTTTTTTTTTCATTTGTATTGCTTTATGTTTTAAATCTACAAGCAAATATTTCAAAATTAGATAATACTTGATTTTTTTAAAGGAAAAAATCTAAATTTGTCTAAGTTCCATTATTTAACATTTTTTATTCAGCCAATATATTAACATACATATAGTTTTCTATCCACCTAATCCTTGAGCGTCCTTTAGATGCAAGTACTAATTAATAAATAAATTGACCCAACATTACCACATAATTTAAAAAAGAAAGAAAAACACCACAACATCCTCCCACCCAGGAGCTTGAAGCCACAAACCACAAATTCACTAACTGAAATAACGGAAAAAACAATTTTAGCCCGCCACCTTTCACCCTTCCGCATCTAGAACGAAGGAAAGACCAAAAACAACACCACCAAACCCTCGGCGCCAAGGAAGATAAACTCTAGGATACCGGCGCCTTCCTCCCGCTAACAGTCCTCATCACATGGTCGGCTACCTTGATCTCTTAATTAATGCCAATAAAGCTCAAGGATTGAACATGACTTTAATTGCATGTCCTCCACCAGCACTTACCTTGAAGCCTTCTATCACTTCAGCTTGAGAGAATCCAAAGCGATGAGTGATGAGCTTTTGTACATCAATTGTTTTAGACTGCAACAGCTCAATGCATGTACCATATGCGTTCCTGTGCCTGAATATACCAAGTACATCCACTTCTCTGTGCGATCAGAATAAACACTGTTAGTTCACACTTTTAAGAAAATATGATTGATTGAGCACTAATTGAAGTGAAAATAGCAAAGTATTTGTGCGGAATTTTTTTTATCTCTTAATAATATTATTATCTTCACTATTCATGTATAGATATATATGCATGGTAGTGTATAGGATTTATGCACCTTTTTTCATTTAAGATACAGTTGAAGTTAGCGTAAAGGCCTAAGTAATGGAGTGGTTTCTTGCAATTATTTAATAAGTTTGTTTAACGTTTAGTTGTTCTATATGCAATTCTAATTAAGTATAAAGAATAATTGAAAATACTCTTTTATGATGGTAGAGTTGATACAGTTGAGAGTTAGAATTAAAGGAACAATTTAAAATCTTCTTTTATGATGGTAGAGTTGATACAGCTGAGTTAGAATTAAAGGAGTTGAAATTATGTTATATATATATATAGAATTCATTATATATTGTCAAAAACTAAAAAGACAGGTGATAAATATGCAGACATCCCAAAATAAAAACTATGAAAACAAATATATAGAACAACTCATTCCAAAAAAGTTAACTAATAACTATAAAACCTCTGTAATGATTAAGAGTAGTTATTTACTTAAAACTTGAGCACTGTCATCGTAACACAATCCCAACAATTTTTATTAACAGTGGTCAGTTGTTAGATTAGGATTTATTATTTAGTTAGACTGAATGTGAATTAGAGTATACTTGACAACTCAGTTAGTCACTCTTACTTAGGATACACAGTTTCCTTGCTTATTTAATGGGTACATATTTTGTAATTATGGGAAGATTTTGCTTACAGAATGTGCTCCATTTTCTAGTGCAATGTAAGGTGTCTAGTAGTTAGTTGGTTCCAGGGTACTAGATCTATGATCTGTTTAGAAGTCGTTTGAACATCAACACATATAATCATATGTAAGGCATAAATACTAGGATAGATATATCATAATGGAATGAGATTAAATGAGATTATAATACCAATCTTAACAGGGACCATATTAGGTCACTCAAGCACGTGTTCAAGAGTCGACATATATTTTTATTGTGTGTTTGGAGAGCATTTTGCATGGATGGAAGGGTAAATTGTTTGAGCAGAGCATTGCCATTCTAGCTAGCCCCTAAATTAACCTATTCGCCATTTACTTTTTTTCATATGTTACGCTGTTATGGTGAGGGGCAATTTCCACTCATTTACTAGAGGATTGTCTTTGTATTGAACAAAGTACGTTTCACTTAAAATTCTTCCAAAGGAAGAGTTCGATATTTTTGAAAGCTGCCCCAATAGCTTGGTGGGAGAATCAAATGTTTTTTATATTGAGGCTTCTTTTCTCAAGAAACCAAAATATGGTGGAATCTGCCATCCATTCCTTGCCATAAGAATTCGATCTGAATTTGGAATGAGGCAGCCTCAACTGAAGCGGGGATCTTAATCAGTCCTAACAAGTGAATTGGAATTGCCTGAAGCACAGTGTGGAGTAAATTGAAGCCTATCAAGTGAAGTATGTGATTTATAGGTCCAATAAAATGTCTTAAGCTCCAATGCTTCGTATGGTGTAGTGATTGAAATTCTGACATGAGATAGGGAAACCGAGATCAGTTAGCAGGAGCTGATATTTTGTGTAACCTAGTATTCGTATGATTTGTTGGTATTAAGCTAGTATCCTAGTAATTGAAATCTTGATATTTTAAACAATGAGGGGATACTGCTGATAATGGCAATGGATTTGGTGGTATTAATCCACTCTCCTAATCCCATGCTATGATTATTAAAAAGACAATTCAAATGAAAGAGCTTAGAAAGAAAAATGGAGGTGAAAAAGGGGGTGTTATTAGTAGCATGTTCCTCCTGTGATTAGGAGGCCAAAAATATTCCTTTATCTTGACCATCTTGGAGGAGGAAAAGAAAGTTCTCATCCATTATGACGATAAAGTAAGAAATGAGTGGATCTCCTTCCCTGATTATTTTCATTGGTATAAACATTGCCATTTAGCGCGCGATAGGGTTCCTAATGGCCAGTTCAGGTTTGTAGCCTCTTTATCTTCCCTCCTATCTCCATTTTCATGAATATCAATCTCTCTTTTGCAAGTTTTTACATTTTTCAAGTTCTCGTGTGATCTACCAGTTATCTTACCAACATACTGAAGGTTTTTGAGCATTCTACTATTCAGCTTGGGTTTCCTTGGCATTCTTGCATTCTTTAGGACATCTTCCTTGTGGTTCTTGATAATTTTTCATCTCTCTTGGTGTGTTCCAAGTGATTGTGTTGATGCCTTGCTCATTATTTCTATTTATCAATAGCATTTGTGAATCCATTTGTGTGTCCTTGGTATTTGTTGAGATTTTCATTTCCATTTGACAAACAAACACACTAATTTATTGCTCCTTGTAGACCTAGGGTGATATTCATAGCATTTCATTTTGTTGGCGTTTCAATTCACACCTCTGGTGTGCATATTGGAAACGGACAACTATGCACAGTTAGACTGCTCTTCAAATTAGGAGGGGAAGCTCCCTCTTTTGCTGATTATGCATAAAAAGAAAAAGTAAACTAAATTCCTATCTTTTTATCTCAGCTGAGAGCACAAGGTTATAAAACTCTTTGCGTTGCAGCGAAGGTTTTCTTTGGTTTCATAACTTCCAACTACAACTAGGCCCTAAACTTATAATGCTTCTATCTCCTCGAGTAAATTCAGAGCAAGAGGATTTGAAGTAAATGAGGAATGATTTGGTTAACACAAAGCTTAAACAAAACTTACTCCCAGAACGCACCCGAAGACTCATTGTACTTTCGGATAAAAGCTGAAATGAAGAATATAAAAGAAAAACATGAAACGATAAATTCGCTTTCAAAATTCCCTCAAAGACTCATTGTACTTTTGAGGTGTAGACTGAAATAAAGACTATAAAAACAATATCACTGAAAGATCTTGAGACTTTGGATCAAAGCACTATCGACATAAGATTTATTTCCTCAAACTCCAACAATAATTACACATTTGGGACAGCAGATTGTATCAAGAGGACAAACTTATAATATACAATCAACCAAATTTACACTGAACAAAGTGAACAGATATTGAATAGCAAAGCTTGAAGGCAGTAAGGCTCAACAATTTTGTTATAGTAATAACGGTTAAGAAATAATGAGCAAGGCTGCTCTTATTTATACACAAACACAGGAGTAGGGAACCCTAAAATCTCCTTGTGTTAACAATCAATCTTGCCAACTTGCAAGATTTATTCCTATGTTTAAACAAAGATAACTAACAGCTAACTGAAAAGACTACATCAGTTAATTGATCTAAAGCTAAAGAAAACTCCAACTGTACAATAAATATCTCCAAAGATAGACATGCAGAAAAGTGGACGGTCAATTAAACTCGGAAAAGGCCTCAAATTAACTACTGTCATTACTTGAGTTCTATTTCTGGAAATATCTACATGCTTCAACTAATAGTTGACTGATTGGTAACTTTGGTGGCTCTGTAACTGGAGTGATGACCTTTGTTTCTTCTGCAGCTTTATGCTTCTGACACTTCTCTTAATTTTTCTCAATGGAGGAGTATTGCATGATGAAACTGTGAAGTTTGACCGTGAACACGGATATGTTTGGACAAGTTTTGCACAAAAGCTAAAATTAGCTTTGTTGAATGGCAAAAAAAGACAGATTTTTGGATAAAAATCTGAGATATAGGTTTTGTAGAGAATGTCGTGCACCCAAATCATCCATTTTTCGAAAAGCTGATTGTTTCATGGACATGCAAGAACCCCTCAGAAGTAGAAGCAGTGAGGCAATTTTTTCCTGGAAATTTTTTGAGACATGGGTTTTGTAGGTGCCTGAATGCTTAACAAACCCTGATTGATTGTTTTTGAAAAAGATGATTTTTTGAGAAACCCTAAAAAGTGGAGGTAGTGGGGCAATTTTTTTGGAAAAATCTAGGACGTGGGTTTTGTGGCCAATTTTGTGTTGGACAAACCCAGTTGGTCAAATTTATGAAAAAATTGATTTTCGTTGAACATGCAAGAAACCTTAAGACAGAGGAAGCTGAAGAAGCTACTGGAATTTTTTCCAATTTTACAACCTGAACTCGAAAATATGAAGAATGCTGAAAACCCCTTCCGTTTGATCCTTCAAATGCCGTAGAGAAGAAAATTTTGTGTTTGGCATTTGAAGTCAACTTGCAAGAATAATGAAAAAGGACGCCCAAATGCTTGATAGATAGACTATGGAGGTGGAAGCATCAGTTAACTCTCGAAAACCCTAAGGGCAGCCAAGGCATGAGAAAAGACTTCAAAAATCTATAACTCAAGTTGACTTGGGCCCACCTTGAGATAAGGCGTCCGAGTTTGCTAGAGTTATTAATTTTTTTTAAGATTTTCATCTTTTCTAGTGATAAAACACCTTTGTTTGATCCTTGATTTCGGATGCCTGACAGGTCCTATGAACTAGCTGATAGATTCACTGTGAAGCATCATCAAATCTGAGATCATCTTGAGAGCTGCAAACTTCAAAAACTAGTTCTGGTGGCTTAAAAATCTGGCCAGGGGCGCTTTTGTGATCTAGTGTTAACCATTTTTTAGTGATTTTCAAATTCTTCAATTTGCACCTCTCGTGCTTCAATCTGCAATTGTCGTTGACTGATGGATCTTGTGATTAGGCTGAGATATTCAATGGAAATCTTGAAGAATCCCGAAAAGGATGACTGGTTTTGCGAACTCAAAAGAGTGTTTCAAAGGGCTCAAATTCCTAGGCGCCCTTGGCTAGCAGGGGCGCTTTTGTGCTTTTGAGACAATTTTCATTTTGTTTTCTTGATGAAACACCTTAATTCAATCTCTGTTTCTGGATGTTTGACTACTTCGATGAACTTGCTGACAGACTCATCGTGAAGTTGGACTAAATCTGAGGACCTGCTAGAGGTCATGAAGCCTGAAAACTGAATCTGCTGCTTGAAAATTTTGGGCGCCCCTAGCCTGCAAGGGCGCTTTTCTGCTATGAACTCAACCAATTTTGAGTTTCTTGTCTTTTAGCATTTCACGCTTGATCTTCGTTTGCAAGCGTTTGACAAATCTTTTGAGCTAGAAGAATTCTGAAGAGGACCTCCAAAATAGCAAACCCTGACAAGTGCATTTGACCCCTTGAATTCATGGGCACCCTTGGCCAATAGGGGCACTTTTCCTTCAAGAACTTGACGATCCTTTCCGATCCGTGGTGTGCCTTCAATCGATTTGCATTTCATGGCATTTGATGACTCCTTTGGACTAGCTGATGAATTCGTTGGAAAGCCTACTCAGATCTAGAAATAAATTGTTTGCACCTGTAGAACTTTAAAGTAATTCTAATTGTTTGAAACCTTGGGTGCAGGGGCACTTTTGTGCTCCAAACAACCATTTTTCAATGGTTTTCATCCTTCTCGAGCTTCGCATTCACCGTGTCATTGACTGCGTTGACAACGATCACCGTCCGTTGACCGTGCTCGCCATTTGCGTGCAACACCAACACCAGCCTTTCATGTGTTTGTCGACTGCATTAGTTGCCATTGCTAATGTGTTGACTGTGTTGACTGTTGTGCGTGCATGATTTGCAAAGTGTCCAATATTCCAGACTTAGTTTATTTTTCGTAGTTTTCAACTTTTCGAAACCCCCTCCTTCGTTCACCATTTTTCGAGCATCTTTTGCCATGGATTATTCTATGCAACGTTTGAGGCTTAGATTTTGACACCTGGTATCTGGCCATCCTCCATTGATGACCTCAGAGGTCCTAACTTTTCTTCTGAAAAAGCAAAATAGACCCACTGGAGGAAAACTGACTTTTTGACCATTCTGACTGGACCAATGTGATTGTGACAAAAGATTAACCAATCTAAATCATTTTTCTATAATAACCCTTGGGTTCTTAATTTGATGAGATCACACCCAAGGGAAAGAGTTGGTAGGATTGATTGTCACAAAGTTTGCAATGGTTTCCCTAATGCTGCAAAGCATTATTGGTTCATTGATTGCTTTGAAACAAGTTTTTGTGAGTCAAACATGGCTAGACTCATCTTATTCAAAGAAGCCTAAAGGAGAGAGGGTTGCAAGCATAGTCTTTGACAACTTTTTTACACAAAGAACTATAGAGATTGTGAAGACAACCTCAAAACTTTGAATTTAAATTCAAAATTGAATATTGTTTTACATTATAAATTTGTAACTTTAATCTTTTTGTATTTGTAGATTGTAGGTGTTAGAGCCATTGGTTAAAGTTTTCTATTTGGTAGATGGGGATCAAAATCAAAAGGGGTATATTTATGAGGACATGGATAGGGCCAAAGACCCTATCATAAATTATTACAAGGGGGACAACCTCAAATTTGATCTTGTACGGGAGATCATTGATAGGAGGAGGAACAATCAACTCCACCAACCCATCCATGTAGTAAGGTGCTTCCTCAACCCTTGTTTTTTCTATTTAGATACCTTCTTAGTTCCTAATGGAGAGGTTATGGAGGGCTTCACGACATGCATTCAAAGGATGACACCCTAGGCTGAGGTGAGAGACCTCTTTGTCAAAGAATTGGAAAATTATAGGGATGGAAGGGGTAGGCTCTTTTCTTCAGAGCTATTTGTCTGAGGAAGAACTACTTAGACACTAGGTATAAAATTTGGAGTCTTTATTTCACATGCATCTTACAAGTTACAAATTTCAAATTTATAACTATTGATAATTTGATAAAATATGTTTTGATTTTGCTTTCTAACTCTTCAATATTTTATTTTGTAGAGTCTTGGTGGACAAATCTGAGTGCAAATACTCCAAATCTCTAAAGACTTTCCCTCCACATTTTATGCCAACCTTGTAGTGCATCCAACTATGAGCGCAGTTGGACCTTGTTCAAGGCCATGCACACGAAGAAGAGGAACAAACTAGCTCAAAAACGCCTCAATGACCTTGTCTTTGTGCAATACAACCTTTGATTGCGTACAAGAGTAGAGGATAAATGAGAGGATCCCACTGATTTGGATGAAATAGGTCTTTGTAGTGATTGGACAGGGTGGGATGAGCAACCTCCATTATTTATTGAGGATGAGATTATGGGTTTTGAGAGACAGACATTGGAGAATGTGGGTGTAGTAGGAGATGTAGGATTGGATGACATTGATGAGGCTGAGGAGTCATCGCCATCTACTACTAGGATGGAGGTCAAGCCACTACCTTCCATGCCAAGTGAGGTGTCATGTCCATACACCCAACCGACCTAGAAAGGTATTTTAAATACCAATATTTAATAATATACAAATATTAAATAAATAGTGTTAAAATTAAATATTTGAATATTAATAAATAAATAAAATTAAATAATTAATAATAAATATTTATTGTTGAGGGCTGACCTTGGAGTTAATTTGAATTTTGGCGCCTCCTTATGGGACTACACACCTCTTTTGGGGGGCCTATTAATAGGACTTTAGGCGACGGAGGAGAGTAGCTTAAAATTAGATGAGAGACTTGGGGAGCAATTCCTAAGTGATTAGCTGGATGAAAACCCAGTTATCCTAGCAAGTTGGGACGAAACCCTTGACCTACTCTGGTCAACTTTCCTATACAAAATTGTATTCCTTTCCCTAGCGACGATATTATAATTAGGCCTGATCTGTAGGTGGCGCTAGGAATTGGAGGACAACATCTACTATAGGAGATTGTAGGTCCATCATTACCATTTTGAGTATTACTAGTCACTAGGAGGTCATGAGGAAAGTGTTGGACAAATTCCTTGGAAACCCTAGCAACCATTGCTGCTATACATCCCAAATTTGAGGGCCTGCCGCCATAGGAAGAGTGAAGATTTGTCAATGTTCTATAGATTGGAATGCCGACTGTAGCAAAGTGAGGGCGTTGCAGAACAATCTACTTCAAAGCTTTGAGATAGGGGGGCGATTTTCCCTGATGGTTTCACACCTCAAGCCAGTTGGTGGTTTGGAAGGAAGATAACATTAGATAGGACTCCATTAAACCCTAGTGTTGCATCTGAGCACTAATCAACAACTGTGCACCTAAGTGCAGTCCTGAGATCTAGAGATTAAGGTGTAATTTCAGATCTGTATAGGGGAAACTCCATTGTTTGTAAGCTGCTTGTTCAGGGCTATCCTTATGACAGAAATTTTGGCATAACCAGTCAGGTCTGATTTCTGAATAAATTATGTATTTCTATTGTTGCTCTGTCATTCAAGTTCCTTTGCCTAATCCATCACTAAACTGCTCATTAAAATTATTATTGCTGTTCAATTATACCCACTCCAATCCTGCTATTAGGGAACAAATCAGTTGTTTGCATCATTTTTAAGAATATTATTATAGATTAAGATCTGTGTTCAAATTTTGCTTTTCTGCTGAGGGTGATTGCACTAGGGTTAATTGTTTTCCTTGGCGATCTCTAATTATCAAACCCTAGGTCATTTCATGAGGAGCCATAAAAGACTCCAAGGACTAGAACCTCTACCTCTACCGTAGTTTTCAATAGATTAGGGAAGAGGAAGATGTAAGATGTATTTACTTTTAGTTTTACAGTTTACCATTTTTCATTTTGTTAGCTATCTATTGTATTAGGCAATCGACCATCAAGATTCCGCATGAGGATGCAATTTTGTACTCAATTTGCATTCAAATCAATCAAATTTAATAGAAAACACTTTTGTAATCATTGGATACATCTTGTCATTGATTTTACAAAAAGAAATGTGTTTTTAAAGAAATTTAAGCAATTTTTTAAGTTGCCGAGTTTTTTGCCGAGTCAAATTTTTTGGGTCTGCCAAGTTTTTGTAAGTCCGAGTTTTTCAACTATGAATTTGGACATCATAAGTTCTTATTCATGCCAATCTAAGGAATTATGTTTTAGGGCAGCAGAAGTCTTGGATAAAATGGCTTCATATTGTAGAATATTTTTATAATACTTCCTATCATATGTCTATTAAAATGTTACCATTTATGGCATTATATGGATATGAAGCCATTGACCTTTTGTTTGTGACAACGAAGTACTAGGAGCCAAATATTTATTACAGCAGAGCCAAGGTGTTTTGAAATCAGTAAAAGACAACCTCTAGCATGCATGAAAACAACAGAAGTTGTATGCCGACCAACATAGAGTTGAACGCTCATTTGAGGTAAATGATATGGTATATTTGAGGTTGCAGCCCTAAAAGCAATCTACTCTTAAAAAGAGTGGCATTGAGAAGCTTAAGCCACGATTTTATGGTCCATTTAGGGTCATAAGGAGAGTTAGAGAAGTGGCTTATAAATTGGAGCTACTAAAAGGTAGCAAGGTGTATAATGTAATTTCATGTTTCTCGCCTTAAGAAGGCATTGGATCACAATGTGGTTCCTTCTGTTGAGTTGCCTCCCTTGGATGAAGAAGGGATGCTCATCTTGATTCTTGAGGTAGTGATTGAATTCAAAGAACACAAGTTGAGGAATAGGAGATCATCAAAGAATATCTAGTGAAATGGAGAAATCTTCAAGTTGAGGATGATACATGGGAATGTGAGAAAATTTTGGAGCATCCTAATTTGCAATTGCTTGGGAACAAGCAATTTCGGGGAGGGAGGACTGTAATTCCCCTTCTCACATGTAAGCAATTATTTGGCCATTAGCTTATTTCCCATAGTTTCTTGTAAGCTAATTGGCATTAAAAAAAGGAAAAATAATTTAAATAGTTATGTTAAATTGGTAAAAGTTACTTTTTATATTTTGTATTGACAATTTATATTAATTATTTAAAAAATGACTTTAAGTTGTTCTAAAAAAGAGGCATTAGGCTCAAGGGGAGAAAAAGGTGACCTTATTGCACACTTTAAAATGTTTAAAAAATATGTTGGCGATTCAATTAGCACCTTTGGAGTGCTTATTGGAAACGGATAGCTATTGCAAGTGTTATAGTACTGCTCTTCAAATTATAGAGAGGAAGATCTCTCTTTGCTGATGTTCTACGTAAAAAAGGGTACTAAGGTTCCTATCTTTTTTACTCAGCGTAGGACACAAGGGTGCATAAACACAATGCACCGTAGCTAAGTTTTTCTCTGGTTTTTGCAGATCTTAACTACGACTAAACTAGCTTCTAAACTATCCTATCTCTTCAAGATAAACAGAGCATGAGGGCATAGGAGCAAAATGGATGGTTTGGATCACTTGAATCCACTGTCTCTATAGAATATGGCTGAGGCTCTAAACTCTCGGATATACGCTGGGATAAGGTTTTATACAAGCAAACACTCTTTACGGTAGGTTGGATCTGAGACTTGCCAAGGAGGAGGAACCCTTGTTCGAGGTATAGGCTAGGAAACAACGCACTAGAAACAATAAGGTACGAAGATATGGATATTAGGATTTCTAAGGACGAGGAAACCCTGTCTAAAGTGTAGGTTGAAATCCGGATCTTTAAACAGCATCAAATGATAGCAATCGATGACAAAATATCCAAGGAGGAGGAACCCCTGTCCGAGGAGGAGATTGAGACAATAAACTATTAAGAACAAAGATGTTGTGGATCAACTCAAATCTTAGATCAAATACGCATGCGCCATCTGACTTTCTTCTTCAAGCTTTTCCAAAGAATTACAAAGATTGGAACAACAAAGGCACAAAATCATGCACAATTAAAATCAACCAATAAACTCTCATTCAAGAGTGAACAAATACAAACATGCAAACTCTGACAACAATGGCGCAACAATTTTGCATAGTAAATAAAGGTTAAACAAATAATGAGCCCAAGGCTCTTATTTATAGAAACTCAAAGGAGTAGGCAACACTAAAATCTCCTTGAGTTAACAATCAGTTCTTGCCAATCGGCAAGATTTATTCCCAAGTCTAAAAGTAGGTGAGCAAGCAATTAACTGGAAATCTACTTCAGTTAACTGAAACTAAACAAAAGTCAAACTGGAAGTCTACCTTAGTTGACTGAAACCTAACTAAAAGTGAACTTAAATTACAAATGTGCCTCCAAAATAGACATCCAACTTTAATGGAGATCTGAGATCCACAAATCAGTTCTTGCCAATCAGTAAGATTTATTCCCAAGTCTAAAAGTAGGTGAGCAAGTAGTTAACTGGAAATCTACTTCAGTTAACTGAAACTAAACAAAAGTCAAACTAGAAGTCTACCTTAGTGAACTTAAATGAGTTAACAATCAGTTCTTGCCAATCAACAAGATTTATTCCCAAGTCTAAAAGTAGGTGAGCAAGCAATTAACTGGAAATCTACTTCAGTTAACTGAAACTAAACAAAAGTCAAACTGGAAGTCTACCTCAGTTGACTGAAACCTAACTAAAAGTGAACTTAAATTACAAATGTGCCTCCAAAATAGACATCCACCTTTAATGGAGATCTGAGATCCACAAATCATGGGAATCAAATTAGACATCCTCAATTAGTGGGATCTGACATGCATGATCTGTGGGATCTGGAGTTAACTTGGAAAGAGATCAAGTTAACTTCAGTCATAGTTATTGCTACTTTGGAAGGTAGGACGTCCTTCTTGAGGGTTTGACACCTCATCACTCCTAGTCAATAGTTCTATTCATTTGTTGACTTCTTTTGCCTTACGCAATTTGCTTTTGATATTCAACCTTCTTTGCAACTGCGTCATCTAGACTTTTTGACATGAACTGTGGAAGGTAGTGTGATAGTAACCTGATGGCGGCTCTGTATTTGAACTGACTACCTTCCACATTTGGCTATCCATTGAACGGTGATGTCATTCATGCCTTCCAAGGCGTCCAACTTGAATACAGGCTTTACTTGATACATGTTTGTGTCAAGTGTTTTTAGGAAATCGTAAAGTAGGACCATTTTGGTCTTGATTTCAACTTGAGAGTACTACACTTTGAAAAACTTGATCACTGCTTGTAAACACGGATACGTTCAAACAACTTCTGAAAACCCTTAAAAATAGTCATTTGCCGAGAAGTATTTTTTTGGGAAAAATCTGGCACATGGGTTTTGTTTGTGCTTCAATGCTAAACAAACCCAGTTCCTTAGATTTTTGATTCTGAGACTTTTCCGAAAAAATCCCTAAAAATAGGGGCAACAAGTTTGTTGTTTCTAGAAAATCTGAAGAGATGGGTTTTACTGGAAAATTATGCTAATCATACCAATTGGTTAGATATGTGGTAGCCTGTTGTATTCTATGACATACAAGAATTTTAAGGCAGAAGAGAGGAAGTAGATGAGGTGGATTGGAAGTTATTAACTGCCTCTTTGTAAAAATCTGTCTCTAAATTCAACCTCTGAGAGGAAACATCCTTATGCCACTGATCTTCAAAAAATATTGAATGGTCCAAAACCCTTGCCAGATCTTGAAAAGACATCCTTGAGAGAAAATTGTTGTTCTGATCCTCAACCTACAAAATAAATAATGAAGAATGGATGCCTAGATGCTTTGATATGTCAAATTTGGAATTATTGGGCGTCCAACTCATGATTGAGCTTGATTTGGAGTTCCAAAAGCTGATTTCCACTGATCGTGGAGTGTTTGATCTCTTTTTGCCTCCAAAATTGCTTAACTTAAGTCAACAAAATGCCTTTGACCTTTTTAGGCGTCCTCCTCGAGTGTTGAACATATTTTTTATCATTTTCTAGGTTGAAGTGCCTTTGTTCGATCCTTGCTCTTAGTCGCTCAGTTGACCCTTGGTAGTTGCTGATGGATCTGTTGTTGGGATGGAACCAGCCTGAAGAGGTATGCTTGGGAGTCATCAAGCCAAAAAACTGAGTTTGAGGCTCCAAATTAAAGGGCCCCTTTCTTCAAGAGGGGCTCTTTTGACCTTGCCTTGGTCAATTTTGATGACTATTCTTCGTCTTCATCATTTAGACCCTTCATGCTTTGATATGACGTTACTGTTGATTGACGAGTCGGATAACTCTGCTTGATTGTGCATTGGGTAACCAGCTCAATGCTGGAAAGGACGATTGATTTCTCAACTTCTGAAAGCAAGTTTAGGCCCTTCAAATCTAAGGGTGCCCCTGGCCAGCAGGGGTGCTTTTGACTTGTTTGACTGATAATTTCATGCTATAAACTGCCTGCTTTGATCTTCGTCATTAGATGACTTAGTTATTAGATTCCTTTGCTGATGGTTTCGTTGTCGAGATTGATCAAAGCGGGGAAGATCATCCTAGAGGTCATTGAGTAAATTGACTGCATCTGTATGCCTTAAAGACTAGGCGCCTTTCTTCAAGAGGGGCTCTTTTCTTCTGTACTTAGCAATTTCCTTTCATTTGGCATGTTCTTCATTCAACATCTCCATGTTTTGTTGACGGTTGCCCGTGATGCCTAAATCAGACGATCTCACTTGACGATGTATTGAGTAGCCAACACAAACATGAAGAAGATGACTACTTTGAAGGTGTCAGATGACTGCATTTGGCCATTGAGACAAAAGGGTGCCTTTCTTCAAGGGGGTGCCTTTTGGCATTTGACTGCATTTCCTCCTTGGTAGGAAGTTGTCTTCCTTCCAAAGTTAGACAAATTTTGGCCTTTTCCGTTTTGAGAATCTCCTTCATTGAACATCTTTTTAAACCTTTTCCACCATGGCTTCTTCGTTGAAGCTTAGCTTTCAGCACCTGGTATTGGCCAATCTACCATTAATGGCTGCGGAGCTCCTAATTTTGTTCTTGAAAAATAGAAATAGACCCACTAGAGTAAAACATGTCTTTTGATGATTCTGACTGATTGTGCATTGGGTAACCAGCTCGGTCCTGGAAAGGACAATTGATTTCTTAGCTTTTGAAAGCAAGTTTAGGCCATTCAAATCTAAGGGCGCCCCTGGCCAACAGGGGTGCTTTTGACTTGTTTGACTGATAATTTCATGCTATAAACTGCCTGCTTTGATCTTCATCATTAGATGACTTAGTTATCAGATTCCTTCACTGATGGTTTCGTTGTCGAGATTGATCAAAGCGGGGAAGATCATCCTGGAGGTCATTGAGTAAACTGACCGCATCTGTATGCCTTAGAGACTGGGTGCCTTTCTTCAAGAGGGGTGCTTTTCTTCTGTACTTAGCAATTTCCTTTCATTTGGCATGTTCTTCATTCAACATCTCCATGTTTCGTTGACAATTGCTAGTGATTCCTGAATCAAACAATCTCGCTTGACGATGTATTGAGTAGCCAACACAAACATGAAGAAGATGACTGCATTTGGCCCTTGAGACAAAAGGGTGCCTTTCTTCAAGAGGGGCGCCTTTTGGCATTTGACTGCATTTCCTCCTTGGTAGCAAGTCGTCTTCCTTCCAGAGTTAGCCAAATTTTGGCCTTTTCCGTTTTGAGAATCTCCCTCATTGAACATCTTTTTCAACCTTTTCCGCCATGGCTTCTTCGTTGAAGCTTAGCTTTCAACACCTGGTATTGGCCAATCTGCCATTAATGGCTGCGAAGCTCCTAATTTTGTTCTTGAAAAATAGAAATAGACCCACCAGAGTAAAACATGTCTTTTGATGATTCTGACTTGACCAGTGTGATCATAAAGTCGATTAATCCTATCAAAATCATTTTCAATCATTTCCGGGAAGGTCCTATTTTCAAGGGTTTCCCTAAAAATAGGGGCACGAAACCCTAATTTTAAATTTTTCAGAATTTTAACCATATGTTCCTTGACAGAAACCCACAAATACCTTTTGTTTGGTTTGACCTAAAACAGACTTTTGATGGCATTTTTACATGATTTAGCTCAATTTAAGCAGAATGCCAAAAATTTATTTTGGGTACAACAAAATATTAAATTGAATATGGTGTAAAAAGGAGATATTACTATTATATTCATCGAAAAAGTTTATAAAAAGAGGGAATTGTGGATAAAAAGGATTACCAATTTCATCTTTGCTATTTTCTTTGAGTGAGGCAAAAACCGTATATAAATACCAATTTCAGGGACAAAAACCCTCCTAGCCGGGTGTGGTGATTTCATCTTGAAGTCACAACTGTGCTACAAGTGAAGATTTTCCAATCTATTGCTGAAGATGGATAGTTTTGATGTATTTTAACATGCTAAATTTTTTGGTGTTGTTTGTTTGAACTTTCAACTGCTTTTGGAGAGATTGTGAAGTGATTGAAGGATATTTTGGAGTAGGCCATACCAGTACATGATGGCTCAACCTTTCCTATAGGCTATACCATTTGAAATTCATTTTAAATTTGAGGGTTTAACATATTATCTTTGTTGTTCCTTGTCTCTATTGGCAGCTCCTACATATTATAGTAATTGGAAGTGGGAGATTTGAAGGGCCGTACCCCTAGAGAAAGGGCTATACCACATGAATAATGGCATGGGAATATATGAGCTAAAGTGCCTCACATTGGGTGCTCAAATATCTTTCCTTATGGTGCCTTGATCTTAAAATCTTGGTTTATACATTTTGGAGGTGGACTTTGAAGTATTTTGATGGTATTTTAAGTTTGTACTTTGTTGTATTTGCTATACCAGTAGCAATAAGTTTAGTTTCAGACCTGCAAAGTGACTGATTTCTCATTCTATTTGATGTCCTTTGTGTTCATGGTGGTTTGGGTTCAATTTTAGTGTGTTTTGGAGTATTTTCAGTTCATGCATGTTGAGTGGTGTGTGTGCTAGGCATACTCTTTGCAAGTTTCCAAAGTGTTATTGTTAAGTTTATAAGTTTTTGCATTAAAAAACACTATTCATAAAAGTTATTTCTTTTTTCACTTTATGAATGAATAGTAACTGAAAAATATAAAGTGATCCCTTCTTTTTAAAGACACATGGTCCCTAGGCCGAGGATGGTGAAATAAAAGGTGAGTATCATTAATTTAAGCACAAGTATCGTGCCAAACGCCACAATTCACCTTGCCACCATACTCCGGAGATCCACACTGCAAATTGACGACCAAGTGCCCGTCCGAGAAACCCTTTATCCAGAACTATTAGCCTATGAGGGTTAGGAAAATAGGCTAATCCCCCAACTCTGATGCTCGTGAAAAAGGGGACATTACAGTTATCAATGCTATTCAATGTTTATTAGTCACAGAGGGAGTTCAAAGTATTGTATTTAAGTTTGGGATGAATTTATGCAACCTGCATCAGCTGGTCCATGTGTATTTCAGCACAATTTCAATGTATGATAGGTGAGCAGCTCATTGTCTAAGTTTTCTGAGTTTCTTTGATGTAATTTTGTAATTGCAACAATGTTTAATTCTGATCAGAATATTATATCAATCATATTGCAGCAATTCCTTGAAGTATTTAGTCAATTTGTAATGCATTTATACCTATCTTGTAAACTTTGGATGGTTCAAGCACCGAAGAGTTTAATTGCGTGCATTTGATATTGTAAAACAAGATGGTTTACTGCCAATTATTATAGCATATCACTCAAAGTGTTTGATATTGAACAAGTTGCCATTATCAACTATGTTGGTCTGACTCAAACTTAGACATTTTGCTAGTGGCTTGCACTGCATTCATGCGGTCTGCTAAAGAGGTGTTGATAAGGCTAGCTTTGGCGCTTGCATGTCGTCTTACGTAGTCCTCTTAGGAGGTGTTGATTAGGCTGGCTCAACCACCTACATAATTTGGTCAGCTTGCCACCATATCATTTTGTAATTGCATTTCATTTAGAATAGTTGCGTGGTTGGAAGCACAGTATGCTCTCACCTTGCCCACTTCGGGATCTTGGTGATCAAGAAGTGTTGAGGATATTACATATACATTTTCTATATTGCAAAAATAAAAAATAAAAAAGTAGGGTGGGTTCTTACAACATGCTTCCAACAATTGATCCTATTGACATTGGTCCAACTCCACACACATCTAAATGCACTAAGTTTATAAAATCCCTTTAGACTAATGCTCCTTGCTTGGGAAAGCAGCCTTGGCATGCTTGCCAAGTGTACATCCTCTACAAACTTTCTGCTGTTAAATGTTGAACTCCAGAAGTCTTATGACAATCTCCCTCAAAATAGTTAATGCTGCATGATGCAGATGCTCCATCCTCTTGTGCCATAACTTTCACAGATTATCACTGTTATGAAAACGAAAGTTGCAACTGGTTCACCCTATAACCTATAAAGGTTTTCTTATCTAATCCCTATAACCTGTGTTGTAACTGGGCTAGATTCCTTTGGTTTGACAAGAACTTGTTGATCCTTGAATTCAACTACAAAGCCCTTATCCTTCATTGTTTAAATTGAAAGAATTTTTTTCCTAAGACTAGGAGCAAACAAAACATTGTCAAAACCTAGAGAGTTGCTTGACTGTATTGGAAAAATAAATTGTACCAACTCCTACTACCGAATACTTAGTATCATTACCAAGTTGAACCTGAACTCCAAAGTTGTGTTCTTCTAGTTTGGTAAAACACTATTAGGTTGGTGTCATATCCCTAGAGGCACCATTGTCCACAAAACCAATATCCTTTTGAATTGTGTTGGTAGAAAGACAATAAACCATTGAAAAATATTTCGCATTGGTAGCAAACTCGTTCATCTAAGTTTTTGCAGAGGCTGGTACTTCATGTTGTTGTTGCTTCCCTTGATTTTTCTTCTTGTCTAGACACTTTGAAGCTAAGTTACCGGGTTCGGCCTTGGGGGGCCCAGGTTCGATCCGGGTTCGAAATTTGGGTCCGGTTCGCCCTAATTTGCCCAGGGTCCGGAAAAGTGCACTGTGGGTTCGAACCGGGTGCGGAACCCGGACTGTGGGTTCGACCAGGGTTCGAACCCGGGTAGAATTTCGTGCCCAGGCGGACTTCAAAGCATGAATTTGACTTTTTTTTATAATTTTTTAAGTCTTTGTTGACTTTTAAATATTTTTTTTTTCTTTCCAACCCTAATATGTGCCTCTAAAACATGAAATAGGTAAAGTGATAGTCATTTACCAATTTGTGAATGAAAAAAAAGGATTTTTTGCCTCCATTGCTGAACTTTCTCTTTTGCTTGCACAAGCTTGAATAGACTTAAGGTTGATTGTAGATTGTTCGAAGTTGGTTGTTGTGCTATTCCTAAGCACTTGCAAGTTCCTATTCATTGCCAAGAAGATCATTGAGCAAGATTTCTTCAAAAGAGGTAGGTTTTTTGATTATTTTTTTTACATTTTTTTTAAACAAATGGACTTCAACTCTTTTGTTTTGTTTTTTAGTTTTAGTTTTGTTTTACTTTTCATTCCTCTAAATGTCTATAACATATGTTCAATTTTTTCATTTTTTGAAATTAATTAAGTCTGTTAGTTTCAAATTCAATCAATCAATACCAAAATTTCAATATGTTGTGCCTTAGGTATTCCATATTACAATGGCAACCGGTACCTCCTCAGGCTCAAGCCAATCTCGTTTCAAAACAAACCCAAACTCTCCCCTTTGGAAATATGTAGAAATGGTTCAACAACTTCCAGGTGGTGGAGGATATGTTTGGATTTGTAGTCATTGCCATGTTCAGTATTCGAGCTCATACAGTCGAGTGAAAGGGCACTTGTGTGGGATCTTTGAAACAGGCATAAAAAATTGTCCAGGTGAAGATGAGAAAGGCATTCCAAATAATATAGTGTTGAAATATATTGCTGAGCAAGAAAAGGCAGACCAAAGAGTAGCCAGTGGTAAAACAAGCCATCCTTTGAAGAAAGGATCTCGTTTCATGAAACCCCCTACACCGCCTTCTTATTTTCCACCTACAGGAAGCCATCCATTTATGGACATCCCTCAAGAGCAAACCACGCCCTCTTCAAATAAAAGATCTAAGGGACCGTTGGAAGCTTCATTTCAGAATGAGGCAAGAGAGATTGCTGATCAAGACATAGCAAGATGTGTCTATGCCAATGGATTGGCATTCAATGTTGTTCGTTCACCATATTGGCAAAAAATGGTGAAATCTATTAATGAGGCTCCAAAGGGGTATAAGGGCCCAGGTTTTGAGAAGGTTCGTTGCACCTTATTGGAGAAAGAGGTGAAACATGTAGTAGACTCTTTGAAGCCCATAAGGGATTCGTGGATCGAAACAGGGGTGACCATCGTTTCTGATGGATGGAAAGATGCAAAAAATCGCCCATTGATCAATGTTATTGCTGTGTCCCCTAAAGGGGCAATGTTTTTGAGAGCAGTGGATTGTGAAGGACAGGTGAAGGATGGTCCATTTATTGCTAACATCATTTGCCAAGCTATTGAAGAAGTGGGCCATAAAAATGTTGTGCAAGTTGTAACTGATAATGCCAAAAATTGTAGGGCTGCTGGGTTATTGGTTGAGAAGTATCCACACATTTTTTGGACACCTTGTGCTGTCCACTCCCTTAATCTAATGCTACAAAAAATTGGATCCAAAATTGAATGGATCAAACAAGTGTATGCTGAGGGCGAAGACATTCAAATGTTTGTCACCAACCACCAAATGACACAAGGAATATTTAGACAATTCTCAAAATTGGAGTTGTTGAAGGTAAGTTAATTCTCAATATTTTTAATTTTTTTGTTAATTTTAAATTTTGATTTTGTAAATTTAAATTATATTTTAGTTTTAATTTTGATTTTCAAACAGGTTGCCGAGACTCGTTTTTCCTCCAACACAATTGTGTTGAGATGCCTTATAAAGGTTCGTGAGGCACTCTCTGCAATGGTAATCAGCCCTAATTGGGCCATATGGAGGCAATCTACCAGTGAAAGGGCAAATAGGATCAAGCAAAGGATCCTAGATGATAGTTGGTGGGACCTTGTTGAGTATCTCGTCAGTTTCACTGAGCCCATATTGAGCATGATCCGTTACACTGACATGGATAGACCTTGTTTGGGTGAAGTATATGATGGTATTGACTCAATGATTGAGAAGATGAAAATCATCATCAATGCAAAAGAGGAAGATCCCGAAGAAAAGTTCTTCAAAGAGCTACAAGAAATCATTGTTGATAGATGGAACAAAATGACCACTCCGTTGCATCTTCTTGCTTTTGCATTGAGTCCCAAATATTATAGTCCAGAGATACTTTCTGCTTCAGCAAGAGTTGCTCCATATAGGGATGTTGAAGTGGGTCAAGGGTACAAGGCAGCAATTCGTAGACTCTTCACTGATCGTGACCAACGTGATCGAGTGAGGGCTGAGTTCATGGCTTTTGCATGCTCTGGTATTGTTGATCATAATCTTGATGCTGTTCGAGACAAGGTTAGGGTGGATGCTCATAGTTGGTGGTACTTCCATGGGCAAGAATACAGGCACCTCCAACCTATTGCAATAAATTTTTATCCCAAGTAAGTTTTATATTTTGTAATTTTAATTTTAATTTTAAATTTATATTTATATTAAATTATTAATTAATATTTTTGTTTAGTTAAATCAACTTAAATTTTGTAACTCCTAACTATTTAATTTGGTCTTAATAGGTTGCTAGTTCATCTTCTTCTGAGAGGAATTGGAGCACATACTCCTTCATCCACTCAATAAAACGCAATAGGCTACATTCGAAAAAGGCAGAGGACTTGGTGTATGTGCATTCAAACTTGCGCCTCCTTACACACAAGCAAGTTTCCTACAAAGAAGGAGACACAAGGAGGTGGGATATTGAGCCAGAGCAGCTTGACTTGGATGCTTCCACAAGTCACTTAGCTGCACTTGATATTGATGATGACTATGAGCCTGAAGCAACCGCTGAGCATGAGAGTGGTAGTGTCAGTGCTAGTGGCAGTGCTTGTGCGAGTGCCACTAATGCTATTTGTGGTTCTACACATAATGTAGCATCTAATGATGATGATGATGCTGCTTTTTTTGATGACCCATATGACTCAGATTGATCAATGATCAATAATTATTAATTATTAATGGCTGATTGTAAACACTTTACATTTTTATGTTTGAACTTTGATGATTTGAGTATAAAATGGTGGTGTATTTTTCATTTTTGCTATGTTATTTAACTATTAATATGGTGGTGTATTTTGAACTTAATTACTGCTGCAAATCTGTATATATTTCTGATTTTTATATGTTTTTGTATTACTGAACCCAAAACGAACCCAAATCGAACCCAAATCAAAAAAAAAAAAATCCCGAACCGGTGAATCGGGTTCTTGAACCCGAACCCGAACCCAAAACCGAACAGGTAACTTAGCTTTGAAGCATAATTATTGAACTTATGACAACTATAGCACTTGATTTTACTCAAGTCCTTTTTCCCTATTTGTGAGGATGAATCCTCATCCTCTCCTTTTCCCTTTGCCATTCTGTTTTCCTTTATTTTCCTTTTGTAGTCCAAGGAGAGCTAAATCCTTGTCACCACCTTTCGTGTTGGTTTTTGACTCCATTTGAGTTTCCTCTTGAATAGAATTATCCCATAATATCTCAAAAGAAGGAAGTTTTTCCTTGGCACAAATACCTTGAACAAAAGCATGGCATGAAGATGTGAAACCATTTAATGTCAAATTCACAAGCTCTACATATTCAAACTTCCCTCAACTGTTGCAAGCCAATCATGAAGCTGAGTGACTTTAATCGAGTAACTACTAGTATTATCCATACTGGACATCTCTATGGATATGAGTCTGTTTCTCAATATCGTTTTCCCCCTAGGTTGTCATTTTGTTTGGAAAGTGCTTGCAGTAGTGCGAGGGGTGTTTGAAGGTGTTGTACCATGCTATAGTTGGACTGATTGGACCTATAGGAAGCCACTAATCATTAGATTTCTACTTAGTCTAGAGTTTGTTAATTATTTCCAATCTATCCTTGATAGGCTAAACAACTTGGGATTGATGGTATGACATATTTTTGATATACCTTTTTGTTGTCTAATCCTTGTTGTAGTTGATGATATTTATGATTCAAAAGAGATCGCTCGTAATATTTTTTGAGATTCATCCAATGAAAATTTAATCTTCTTGCTTAAATACTTCATTATAAATACTAGATGGTTTTATTTCCAGTAGTATTGAAATCATTGTAATAATTTGCGAGCTCTTTCGCCAAATTCATTTAATTTCTTGCATTTGCATTGTATTAACATTGGATGGCCTAGCTGCCGAGAGCTGCATTTCATTATTTGCCAATTTGGAATTCATCCAAGTTCACTTGTTATCTGCAAACTTGGCATTGATCCAATTTATAGTTTGTAATCAGCCAATTTGGCATTGCTTGTATCTGGACAATTTGCTGCCAGCAAGTTTTAAACCAATTTCTTATTTTTACACCTGAGTTTCTATATGATCTCACCTTGCCCACATCAGGATCTTGGTGATCAGAAAGAACTTTGGTTTGTGTTGATTTAAAAAAAAATGGTAAAATCCAGCTAACATTCTTGCTAGAAAAATTACACCACACTTGGTAGTGAGATGTGCAATCCGTAAAAGTAAAATGAATAGATAGATAAGGACAATTTTTTAGAAAAATGAAAAAGTTTGTTGGAGTTATTTAAACTCCAATTTTTGTGCCCCTTATTTGACAAGATAATAAATCCTAGCCTATTACTTGAAAATCAAAGTTTGCATATGCATTAGAAAAATTAGGTTATAAGATAATCAATTTGGGTTAGTCTATAATGGTCAACCTATCACATCACCAAAGGGACTAAAACATGCGAAGTACAGGAAATAGAAAAAATACCAAAAAATTATTTTTAGAAATCTTTATAAATATGTCCACGACTAACACTTGGATGACCCAAGATGTTTTATGGATTATTCACCCTCCTTAAAAAGAAACAGGCCCCATTGCTCTTAGTTTCTACACTAGATGGGGGAAGTTTTGGTGAATCAAGTTCCTAGTGAACCATTTGTATTGAATCTTGTTGAGAAAACAAGTAATAGGTACAAATGGATATTGGTGGCTTCAAACTACTTGATCAAATGGGTGGAGGTTATTCCATAAGAAATGCTACATCCAAAGTGATGACTAACTTATTACCAAATAATATCATCACTGTTGGGTGAAAATTATGTAATCAACTTTTCAACAGATTACAAAACCTAGACTTCAACCACAACTATGTGAGATAAAATCTCTCCTCTCAGAAAGGGGAGGCGTCCTTCTTACTGCTAACAGAAGCTATGGTAAAACTAACAAAGTATTTACACCATGTACACTACACTTACGAAATGGGGGAGGGTGTGTCACATTCATGCTTCTCTCTTTTTTCAGAGAAGATGTTTTACAATGCTTCACGGTTTGGAAGTTCTAATTCAAGATAACTTTAAACTTAACAAAGAGCAGTAATGCCAATATTTCTATCTTGTCAAAGCAAAGTGTAGAAATACCAGATATGATTGATAATAAACAAATAAAGGAAAAGGGAAAGCTCACAAAGACACAAAGTCGTTCCTTAGCTTTTTCAACGATGGATCTGCGAAAGATGTACCGTTTGTTGCATTAGAAGCGCAAAGTCTTCTTAGATGCAATAATTCTTCGAACAACATGAATGTGAAATAATCCGAGCCAATTTTTTTTTGTTTTTTCAATTAACAGATTTCAATCAATGCACCCGTTAAGGTTAGAGGATAAACCAAAACGTGCAGAAAGCAACTCTAACCAGAATGTACACCAGGATCCCGATGTGGGCAGGGTGTGAACATTGGTCAGAGGATCTGAATTAAACTGCTTATGCAAAAAGCAACTCTAACCAAGGATGGCGCCGATGATGGCGAGCATATGGTCAGAGGATCTTCTTCTCAAGGAACTCAATGTCAAGTATGTGCTACCCAATCCAATGCGGAATGAGGGGCGACCATATGACGGAATGATTACAGAATTCAATGCTTGGAATAAATGCTGAAACTGGAAATACTCGACACCCAGAATGTGCTTGCTGACCCAAGATGGGAAAGTAGCTACCATAGGGCGGAGGTTTATCTATTACAAGCTTCAAATGAAATTGAGCATTACTAACAGAATTGAACAAGCTTAAGAATCACTGCCAGTACTACTGTCAGTTTATAGAGTGAAGATTATACGCCTGTCAAGAGATTAGAACTGGAAATATTCACCATTACAATACAATAATAATTCTGTTTTCTTTTGTTTTCCACAAATCTGTATTTTGCACTTAAAACCAGCAGCCTATGAAAGTATTCAAATGCTCATAACTCCCGAGTGACTTGCTCAAATGACACGATTTCTGAAGCACAATACTCCCAACAAGATGGCGCTCAAGCTAAGATCAGAAAACAGACTCTAAATGCATCTAATGAATTAATGCACAAACCCCAATTTCAGAAAAGGTACGGCCCAGCTGAGAAAATCGATTTCCTTTTAAAAATTGCAGACTCAACTAAAATTTCTATAGCTTGGAGAATAGATTTGCCCTTTTCAAACAATTGGATTGAGACAATACCCAGAACCAGTATTTTTGTATTTTTTGAAATATGAATAAAAACATGAAATCTGCTGTCTAAAACAATGAAATATGCTGAGACCCCTAAATGCCAAAACAGATCTACGAATGCAGCAAGCTAAATACGAAGCACAAACTAAATGCAACTCCCAAATTGATTGAATCACCACTAGATGTTGTCTTGCAAACATGAAGCGATGCCCAAGCTAGGAGGCCTTCATTCCTCGAAGCAGTTCCAGAGCCAATCCGGCAGCATAACAATATATTAGACCAAAGATCTAAAATGATGCTCAAAGTCTCCTTTTTATAATTTTCCAGTTCACTTCTCGAAACCCTAAAATCCACTTTCAAGTCAAAACCCTAATCTCCTCAAAGATGGCGTCCCACCTTTCCAAGCACTTTGTCTTTTAATAATATTTTAATCTTTCTTGAAAAAGGCGTCCATTTTGAACTTAATAATAAACTTCATAAAAGAAATAATTAATCCTCTTAATGAAGCGCCACCCTCAAAAGACCACCTTTTAAAAAGACTTTAAGTGATTATGTTACACCCCGGAATTTGTATAGTTACTATTCTAGTAATGCTTAGAGCATTCTGATTGTAAGGAAGGTTTTGAATGAACAAATGTGATTGAATTTTGTTGACAATATGAAATCCTGTTTACATGTTATGTTTGGCTCATTCTGTATTCTTGATTGATGTTATTCTTGAATAAAACAATGAATAGAGGAAAATAATTAGTCTTGTTTTATATATTTGATTTATATATATATACTGCAAATATTGTGAGCATTTGACTGCCGTGGTTTTGTGCCATGGATGCAGGAACAGGAGCTATTCCTCCAGGTGGAGGGGAAATATCACTCAGGAAGAGGAACTTGGTCGACTAACCGGTAAAGTTGATCGTATGAGCATACACACACTTCACTGAGGATTTTAGGAACTGAGTCAGATTAAGTTGTCATGATAAGTCATCCTTAGGCTTAGGAGTTATGATTACTTCTTCATGCTTTATGAGTGGTGTTCCTTGATTGACTGACTTACTGTTCTGTGAGCCTTGAATGTGAAATGTGAACTGATAAGTTACTGATGCCTGGAATTTACGGTTAAATGTATAAATACGTGTTTATGCAATTACGTCCATTAGAGGTGCTCTGACTGGCCTATAATACACGTAATTGGAGATTTGAAAATAAACATGTATAGATATGTTTAAGTGTAAACTGGGTAAGTTAATTAATATATTTAATAATATATTTAATATCGATGTTATTATAGTTTTATCGGTAATATAATATATTAATATATCTAATGTAATATTTTGAATATTATATAGATATATTTATATATTATATATTAAAAGAAAGGTAAGTTAAAAACTATAATAATATTGTATTGAATATAATATAAAATATATTAATATATTTTAATGAAAATATTAAAATATCTAAAACTTTGGAAAGATTTTGTATAAACTATAAATCTTTGGCATTTAAATTTACATTTAGCTTATAAAGGAATTTGAGTTTATTTACCTTGGAAATAAAGGTAATAAAACTTTCATAGTCTTTGGTAAATACTTTGCAAACCATACAAAGGAATTTCGAAATATTGAAATACTTGGAAAATATAAAAGGAAAAAGAATTTCGAAATGCTGAACTATAGACTGTTTAAAAATGTAAAGTTAATGTTTGAGTAAAATCGCGGATTTCTTCATGGGAAGAAATCGCGCGACTGTTAAACCAGAAAACAGTGGAAAACTAAGGAGAATAATCCGCGCCCAGCTCGCGTAGCTTAGACCTGGTCGCGGATGCTTGAACGCCACCGGTCTGGGACGTGTGGGTGGAAGGAGACATGAACTGTGTGTGCGTAAACCTTGACGTTTTCTGCAGCATAATCCAAACGCCATTTGTTCTTCAAGTTCGCCATTTTTAAGGGCTTTTCCCTGTACGTGGTTGATCCACGAATTTGGCATGTGATATGTTAAAACATTCTTGAGAAATTATGAAGAATCATCAACTCTTTTGCTGTGTGACTGCCACTGCGAATTTTGACATTTTCAAAATGAGAGGTGTCGAATTCTCATGCCTACAAGGTAGGAAACATGAGAATTCGAAACCTATAAATAGGTTCTCACTCATTGTTGAAAGACACTCAATCTTTTCATTTCACTCTTCTTGCCTTGGAAAATTCGAAATACAGTGCTGTGGTATTTCTGTGTTTTGGAATTCAAATTTTATAAAAGCCATTGTCATTCTATGAGAGCCATTGCCATTTTTATGAAAGCCATTGCCATTTTTGTGAAAGCCATTGCCATTTTGTGAAAATCATTTGCAATTGAGACAGTATTGCTGAGAGACAGTATTGCTGAGAACACTTTTTGCATTTACCTGAAAGTAGTTTTTGCTTAAGTTAAGAGAAGGCTGCGAAGGACGGTGGAGCAGGGATCGAAGTCACCGATCAAGCTCATACGCAAAAGGAAATCAGGCATGAGATATATGTTGATAGATTTTCTGTTATTTATTTTAAATTGCATGATTAGATTGCTTGATTATGTCTTGCTTTATGAAAGGAAAAATAAAAAGAAACCTCTATGTTCTATGAAATTGCTGAATTGGGAATAGTTTAATTCCTTAGAAAAGGCTTATTGAATTTAATAGATAGCTTAAAGAGCTGGTCAAATTGGGGAATAGTTTAATTTCCTTAGAAAAGCTTTTGAAATAGCTTAGAGAACTTGATGAATTGGAATAACTTAAAAGCATGTTGAAACGAATCATTTGAAATCATAGATGAATTTGAAAGGGAAATATTTGTTTACTTTTAGTAAAGTACCTTATAATTTGTATTGCTTGAATACTGTTTGAATTCCTTAAGTAAAGGAAAGGGATTAGTTACTAAATACTAGGACGAGGGTGGATTCAGAACCAAGGTAGTCTAAAGCTTTAGAGTTAAATAGGTTAACTAGAGAAAGCTACGTACTCCATGGATATAGATTTCCATGTTGGGAAGTACCAGAGGGACCCCTTGTTGACTGTACTCCATTTCCTGTTTAAGTAGTTGAAGTAGGAAGTCTAGGGTGATTGACTACCCACTGAAGGACTCAACCTACGCGTAGGATAAGGCAGCCTTAAGTCAAACCAAACCTGACTTAGTGCAAGTGATAGATGACCGTCAGTATAAGTACTGCCGAAATGCTTTGGCCAAAGTAGTGTAGTATACCTAACGTCCACTTAGACTGTGAGACGAATTACACTGTCAGTTCACAGTAATCCAGGTTACATGCTAGATTGAGATTGTGAGGACACAAGGATTTAGTTATGTAGGATTACACACTATGCTCAGTTGGTCATACAGAACCGGTTACCCAACCAATCTCCTCGAAGAAGGGAGGGCCGTCTACTTAACAGTAAACGTGCGGGGGACCGCAATATAAGTCCGTGGTTGGTGGAAAAGCACCTGAGTGATGTTTCCCCTCCACCTTAAGACTTCTGATGAACCAAGGTTTGAAAGGGAAGATCCTGGACAGTCTTATTCCTATTTGCTCAAAAGCTTCCGAGCTATGTTTGAAACTTGTAAGATTCTTACCTTGCTTTTTATTTTGAAGAAAAGAAATCATGAAAGCGTACTCTGTTATTTACTTGGAAAATAGAACAATGATGTATCATGTCTTTTATTTCTTTATGATGAAATGTTCAATTAGAATGAAAAGAAAAGTTATTTACTTTGTCATTTAATTGTATTTCCTTGTATCTTATTAGTGAAATTAGAAAATTTTATGTTTACCCTGTTTTGGGGTTGTTACAGATTAAGCTAGGCTAAGGGGGGGAGTCAACGTTAAATTATAACATTAAAACGTGACCTTAATAAAAATAGCCCAACTTATTTTTCCAACTGCGCCTCGAAGCCAACAATGAACAAGCCAACCAATCAAAGTGGCATAGGAAGTCAACCAAGCTGAACCCAACTGAAAAGCTGCCAAAAATAGAATTTACTAAAAATAGTAAATTCCAGAAAATGCTCTGAATGCCGAGATGAACATACCACTGCGAAGCTCTCGGAAAACCCAGAAAGAATCCGCCATTGAATCCATCATCTCTGAGCAATGACCTCCTCAAAAATAGGAAACCCTAATTTTACCTTCCGACTTAGCCTTCGGGTTTCCAGAAAAAGGCCAACGGTCACAGGAACGATCAGGTTTGAGAAGGGGACATTACAGAATGATTACAAGCACAAAGTCTTGTAGATCTTTCAACCAAACTATCCAAATATAAACGTAAATCCAAATAAGGAATGCAACACAAAGTTTACATAAATTACTTGAAGCCCTTCAAATATCATTCACTAATCACCACCTATCTTATTCAAACCAAAAGAGAATTGATTCCAACACAAAGTCTAGCATGCAACTTCCTTCTTCATTGATCAGATTCGGATTCACAAAATTGAACACAAAATCTCAATGTTCGTTTCAAAAGGGCAGCACTTCGTTGCAAAATACTAAAAGGCCTCTATGACAATAGAAGTCCCTCTTATTTATAGAAAAGAGGGAAGAGCTAATCTAGGAAATCAGTTGAGTGAAAATAGGAAAGTTAGGTGAGCAAAAATAGGAAACCCTAACTTTGACTAAGTAAACATGTAATTCATCTTCGTGAAATTATATCTCATATTTTCGATGTAATTACACTTTATAAAAAGACATTTAAGATGTCAAACTATTTACAAGATGCATAAAGCGAAGCATCAAAATGTCCAACATTGGGAGATCAAGAATCTTCTTGGTTCCTTGCTTGGGTGCAGAAGTCTTCATACTTCTTCCTGGTCTCCTGCATGAACTTGTCATCCGGACCAACGATGTAATCCACTATGGTGTGAATCCTCGTGAATGATTTCTTGGCGGATGAGTGAACCTTTTTGCACCTGTCAAGAGTGAGCCTTTTATCACAAAGATCATTTATAGAGGCATCTAAAAAGTCTGTGCTCTCTACTTGATTCATGATGGCTTCTTTGAAGGTCTCAGAAAGTTTTGTGGCCGGAAGGAAAATGCGGTTTTCTTCAAGAAGCTTGCCTGGCAACTCCTTGATTCTTTTCTTGAGGATAGCACGATGTACCTAAACATTTTCCTGTACTTGGTGGAGATCTTCTGCAAGAGATTTGATCGTCTGAATATGATGCTTCAACGATTCTCTTACTTCAACATATTTCTCCTTGTCGGGGATCACCCCGGCTTCCACCAATTTGCTGAGCTTTACCTGTTTCATTTGTGACCACAACAACAGGCATTTTTCCATTTCTTTGAGCTCTTGGGAAAGGACACCCTCCTCTTTATCCAGCTCTAATTTGAGCTAAGCTATCTGAGTAGCCTTTTCATCTGTAGCAATTATAATTTGAGAGCCATGTTCTATAACTTTATTAATAAAATCATATAACACTTTGCCTTTGGAGGCAAACTTCTCAACTTTCTTGACAGTTGGGTCCTCAGCACTTACCATTGCTAACAGTTGTGCATTACTTGTAGATCCTGCAAGCCTTCTTACAATAGCGGCATAATGCTTTGCCCTCTGTTTGTATAAGTTTCGAGCTTGCTCCATTTGTCCAGCCTTCCTGTTAGTATGTTCAAGGTCACTTGTGCATCTGCCTTGGCACTTTCATTTGTAACCTTGCCAAGCTAGACTCTTATCACTGTATAGTCCTCCATATTGACGTCTCCTTCCTCTTGAGGTGGTATGCCAATCTCTGCATACTTTTGACCAGCTTTGTCAACTTGAAGCCATGAATACACTTTTGCCTTTTTCTTCCCTTTGACTTTTGGAGGGGCTATCTCTTCAAGATCGAGCTCTTCTGGCGAGATCATTTGCTTCTTTCTTTTTGATACTTGAGATACCAACTAGGGGGGACGAGAAGAGGTATGAGCCTCTTGTTTGACCCTCAACTCTCTTGTTACCGCCACTTCTGAAGGAATGGCTGGTATAGTAACAATTGACGTAGTGTCTGTCATTACTGCTCCAGTAACTGGCACTTTGAGCTGATTCTGCAAAGATTCACTCATAAACCTGTTAAACTTAGCTTCTAAAGTGAGATCATAGGATGGAGATGACAAGCTGGGAATAGATGACAGAGGGCTCGACAAAATGTCAACCGTTTGAATACTTGTCATTGAAGGAGTATCAAGTGTGGTTGACGTTGCAGGGAGTGGTGCAATATCCACTATGGGTATGGTAGATGTAGGAATAAGTGACGTGGGAAAAGGTGGAGGAGTGTTTGAAATAGGAGGTGTCGACTGGGGAAAATCTTCAACTGCATTCTCAGGTGGAGACATAGCTTGTTCTTCATCATGCCTGAGTTCTTGTTGATGACTCTCATGATCTTCTAACTCTTGTTCACCTCTTTGGTCACCTTCAGAATGTTCTTCCTCATCAGAGTCTGTTTCTTCTGAATCCTCTTCTGCAACAGATTGATCACTTGAATTTTCTTCTTCGTAGGAATCTATCTCTTTAGAAATCTAGACCCCTTTCCTTTCGAGCGGGATGGTTCAGATTCCGTTGTTTCTTCTTCACGGATGGCTCGAGCATCCTTTTTGCCAATAGTGAATTTAATCCTAGGGCCTTTTCTGGAAGAAGTGGGAATAGCCGCTGATTTGTCTTTCATGCGAGGTTCTTATTGTTGACTGATTTCTGCTCCAAATTCTTCTCCTTTAGATTATGTCCTGAAAGTTTTCATCTCAAAGCCATGCTTATGTAACCATTCAACAGTGTTAGCCAATATTGGTGCTAGCCTCTCTCTGATGGAAACATTTTCCTTTCTAGACCATTGGATTGCAGGCAAAGGTCTTTTGGAGATTTCTTGTTCATCGTAAGCAGCATTCATGATGTCGCCAGGATTCGTGAACTCCTTTGGTAGGTCAGCAACACCAAGATCTCTGATCTGCTGTATGGTTAGTCTGCAAAAATCCATCTTACGAACATCCTCTTCATCTCTACAATCAACCTATGTGATGTCCCCATCCTAGTCAGCGCAGCTGGTGACGAGGTTAGCCTATTATTCGATCCTCGTAGGCTGACAGGAGTGTGCAGAGGATCATCTGGGGCAGTTACTCAGTGTCTGGTAGCTCCAGTTTTGCAGATGTTTCAGGTTGAGCCTTCACAAAATCTTCCAGAGTGCATTTTCAGATACTTTCTATTTTTAGAAAGTTAGGTCAGGCGGAAGCTGCTATTTTTGGGCAGGGCATCCGGTTCAACTATTCTGCTCAGAGTCGACCCAGTTATTCAGTTTGGTGATCGGACGGAGAAATAAGGAGTATTTAATGATTAATGAATATTTAATATTTTGACTTTATACTAAAGTCACTTTATTGAAATATTTAAATATTTAATTTAATTGGCATATTATAAAGTATTTATTATACTTTATAATAAAGAGATTAATATTTGATATAATGAATATTTATTATTCATTAATGATGGCGCCAATTATTAAAAGCAATTCTCCTAAGTCTAAAAGACAAATTTAATCATTTTTTATTAAATGATTATTAAATGAGCTATTGGGTCGAATTTTCTCAAGGAAGTATATATTGGCAGGAAAGACAAAATCGAACCATTATGTTATGTTAGTCAACTTTGTCTAAATTGCTCTGAGCATTGGAGTTTGCAAACCCTAGGGTTTTTGGCAGACGAAGCGTTTCTGGAGAACGATACCTCTTCAGGAATTCGGCAGACTGAGACTGTGAAATACCAATTTAAGCTTGCATCTCGGTGACTTCATTCAGGAGTTACAGTTGATCTTATTGCATCGATTTCAGAAGGAGATTCAGAGAATATCATCTAGCAATAAAGGCGACTTTATCAGAGATACCATTTGCAGAGATCTGGCATTCATTTCCTTGAGCCGTACCATATTCATCATTGCTGCAGCAGGCCGTACTTTTTCTGTACTTTTTCCAGGCCGTACCTTCCTCTCAGGAGAAACGCATTTAGTATTCAGTCTTTGGCAGAGGGTTTCATAGCGCCTTGGATATCTGGAGGCTCGGCAACGATTTCAGAAGTCAGGGAATCATCCATTCTTCAGCCGTACATTTCTTCTCTGTTCCTTTTGGGCGCCTGGCAAGCAAAAATCAGGTTTTTGAATAAAATCATATTCTATATACATTTGTTTACTCTATTTGCATTGTAAAAGCTCTGGAATAATAATAAATAGATGCGCCTATGTTCTCTGAACAATCTTGAGCTTATTTCATGAATTTAGAATTTATTATGAATTTTTAGGCAGTTATTTAGAAAATCGCAGCTTCTTGTTTCTTTGCAAAAATCCATCAAAAACACAAAAAAATACAAAACTTGCAAAAACAAACAATTTCAGTCAGGGTTTCGAGTTGAGAACCATCGGGGTTCTGACAGTGATATCAGAGCACAGAGTTCCTGCCATCCTGTGCTTTTTCAGTTGCTTTTTCAGATTACAGTGTGCTTTTTGGATGCTTTTTCATGAGCAGAGATACGATTCATTATATTAAAGGTGTAGGGACAGGCAGAGTCGAGGATTGGACAGGTCCACCGATTCCTGAAGGTGAGACAGTGTCAGGTATATTAGGCATTCACAGGTCTAGCCCTTGCAGCAGTGAAAACAGTGTGACTACACTCATGGCAGATCAAGAAATTCCTAGAGATTCCGGGAAAGAGAAAGAAAATGCTGAGATGACTGAGGCAGAATACAGGAGTAGACATGACAACATGATGGACATGATGTCACAGCTGATAGGTACCATAAAACAATATACTCCGCCTCACCAGCATTACATTCAGATAGGGCAGTCCAGTGGTTCGGGAGGCATAGACCAGCCACAGATGTCTGCACGACCGCAGTTGTCACTGGTTGTTCACGAGTGTAGGCCTGGACAACCTACCTTTGTCAGTAGAGAGGCACCACCGACTCTGGAGACGGAGCAACAAGGCCACCACACAGAGTTTTAGCCACAGCATGGCACTTCAGTGGTAGACGTGACCAGACTGTTTGGAGAGTATTCTACACTGGCTCTTGAGATTAGACAGTCATTGACATTTCATGAGTTTATGGATGTGCATAAGCCCAGAGGTGGAGGAAGATTTGAGCGCAGAGCTCATCAGTACTAGCAGCCACCACAGGTGAGCAGAGATCTTCAGCATGCAGTGAGCAAGATTGTCTTGCCTTATTTTGATGGCTCGGATAAGAATTCAGCGAGATCGTGGGTTCAGAAGTTAGATAATTATCTATCTTTGAGACCTATGCAGGAGGACGAGGCCATTAAATTTGCCACACTACACCTTGATGGATTGGCGCATGATTGGTGGCATCACGGCATGTACACACTAGGTCATCATAGGGTTACTACTTACCAAGATTTCACGGGCAGGCTTATTGAGCGATTTGATAAAAAAGATCCAGAACTTTACTTTAGAGAGCTAGCACAGCTCAGACAGACAGGCAGTTTGGATGCTTACATTGGGGAGTTTCAGAAAACAGCAGTCATGGTGACAGGTATTTCGGAGAGGAGACTTGTCATTCTCTTCACCGAGGGGTTATATGAGCCGATGAGAGGATGGGTCAAGGCATTTGATCCTCCCACCCTTCAGGAGGCGATGAGGAAGGCACGCAGTATGGAGCATGCAACACCTCGCAGCAGGTTCTCTTCGGGTTCTACGCCAAACTCACGGCCAAATAGATCATTTGATAGAGATAGACCATTTGACAGGAAGAGAGATCCACTTGATCCTAAAAGAAATAATGCACCACCGTTTGACAGAGAGACATTGAACGAACTACGCAAGAAGAAGTTATGTTTTTGGTGCAAGGCACCCTATGATGAAAAACATATATGCCCCCTTCGTCCTAAAGCCAAAAGTAATCAAATGGAGTGGTTTTATGAGGGTGAAGAGCAATCTGATCTGTCAGACCAGCAAGCTGATTCAGAACATTCAGATGATGAAAAGTCTGAAAATGATAGTGAACATGATGGTAGAAGGAAATTACAGGAGGCACACTTGACTAGTCTTCAGAGAGATGGCTCTTTTAGGTTACGTGGGCTTCTAGCTGGTCAGAAAGTTATAACACTGCTTGACACAGGAGTGACGCACAATTTCATAGATGCACGTTTGGTTGAGAAGCGTGGCATACAGACGGAAGAGTTTGAGGGTATTCGGGTTAAGGTAGCTGATGGATACACCCTCAAGTGTGATAGGAAAATAACTGATCTGCCGATGCGATTGAACAACTATGAGTTCAAGACTGAATTCTATGTTGTTAATATGGGGGATACTGATGTGGTGCTAGGGATGGCATGGCTTCATGAATTGGGTGAGTTCACACTCAATCTGCGAGACATGGAGATGAAGTTCAAGGCTAATGGGATACCTCATGTCATCAAAGCCATTAGAAACAGTAATCTGAGGATGGTATCATACAGACGGATGGAGAGACTCATTCATCATGACATGGTTGACTGGGCTGCAGAGTGTATGTTAATGCCAGCACATCAGGAGCAGCAGAAGGGTGAGTATCACCCTGACATACAGATCTTGAGGACTAAACACTCCAAAGTGTTTAGTGACATCCCACCTGGTAGACCTCCAGACAGAGGCACGGAGCATATTATTGAGTTGGAGGAGGGCGCAAAGCCCGTTATGATCACTCCCTACAGACATCTGAAACGACTCAAGGATGAGATAGAGAAGACCATTAATGAGTTGTTAGCTATGGGCCATATCAGACCTAGCAAGTCACCTTTTGCTTCATCGGTTGTATTGGTGAAGAAGAAGGACGGATCACTTCGGATGTGTATTGATTACAGGCAGCTCAACAAAAGGACAATTAAGAACAGGTACCCTATTCCGCGCATTGATGAGCTGATAGATGAGTTGCACGGAGCCGTCTTCTTTACGAAGATTGATTTGAGATCAGGGTACCATCAGATTCAGATGAGGGAGCAGGATATTGAGAAAACCGCTTTCAGGTGTCATTGCGGTCACTTCGAGTTCTTGGTTATGCCCTTCGGGTTAACCAATGCACCTGCCACCTTTCAGGCGACTATGAACAGGGTTTTCAGTGCTCAGTTGAGGAGATTTGTGTTAGTCTTCTTCGATGACATTTTGGTTTATAGCAGGTCATGGGATGAGCATCTGGCTCACTTGGATGCAGTCTTGGGTATCTTAGCAGATGAGTCTTTCTATGCTAAGGAATCCAAGTGCGAGCTCGGTATGGAGGAGTTGTTATATCTGGGGCACATCATCAGTGCCAAGGGAGTGAGTATGGACTCCGAAAAGGTCCGAGCTATAGTTGAGTGGCCAGTACCTGAGAACCTTACGCAGCTCAGAGGTTTCATTGGGTTGTGTGCATTTTACAGGAGATTTGTTAGTGGGTTCTCACGACACGCCGCACCCCTTACTGACTTGACGAAGAAGGGGGCTTTTACTTGGTCACCACAGGCGCAGGAGTGCTTTGATAGGTTTAAGGTGATCATGACTTCATGTCCGGTGCTAGCATTGCCCGACTTTACGAAGTCATTTGATTTATTCTGTGATGCTTCAGGAGAGGGCATTGGTGCCGTTTTGATGCAGGAGCGACATCCGATTGCATTTGAGAGCAGGAAACTCAGGGGTCCTGAGAGATTTTACAGTATTTATGACAAGGAGATGTTAGCCATTATGCATGCATTGGCTAAGTTTAGGCAGTACCTGGTAGGCAGCAAATTCAGTGTTCGTATAGATCATAACAGCTTGAAACACTTCCTTGGACAGCGAGACTTGAATGAGAGGCAGCAAAAATGGGTCAGTAAACTGCAGTCGTATGACTTTGATATCACCTTCATTAAGGGGAAGCAGAATGTCGTAGCTGACGCCTTGTCTCGCAGACCTCAGTTGAATGCTTTGGCACAGATCACAGAGGATTGGAGGCACCGGATTATTGCTGAGTATGCTAAGAACCCATGGGCTTCTAGCATTGTTGACAGGACAGAGCAGGATGACAGGTATACTGTTGTAGATGACTTGATCATTTACAAGGGGCGGATTCTTCTGGTTCCTGACTCCGAGGTGCGGATTACAGTCTTAAGAACCTTTCACGACCTTCCTATGGCGGGCCATCCCGGGTACTATAAGACATACAAAATGGTTCGGGAACGGTTTACTTGGAAAGGGCTGAAAACTGATGTATTACAGTATGTCCGTGAGTGTTCTGTGTGCCAGCAGAACAAACAGGAGCACACTTATCCTGCTGGATTGCTCCAGCCACTTCCGATACCTGACAGGAAGTGGGAGTGTTTATCGATGGACTTTATCACGGGTTTGCCAAAGGCCCAGGGTAAAGATTGCATCTACGTAGTGGTTGATCGGTTGACTAAATACGCACACTTTTTCCCGATTACTACTACTTTCACAGCATCGCAGACTGCAGAGTTATTTTTCAGAGAGGTGTTCCGGCTGCATGGGTTGCCTCGGACGATAGTCAGCGATAGAGATAGTCGGTTCATGAGCAACTTTTGGCAGGAGTTGTTCAGGCTTTGTGGGACCGAACTGACACCGAGTACCAGCTACCATCCACAGACAGATGGGCAGACAGAGATTGTCAATAAGTGGGTGGAAGGTTATCTGCGTAATTATATAGCTGGTCAGCAGAGAGCTTGGGTGAGATGGATTTATTTATGCGAGTATTGTTATAACTCGACTCACCATATGACGATACAGATGACACCCTTTATGGCTTTGTATGGGTATAAGGCGCCCAACCTTCTGGATTTGATATTGAGCGATAGCAGAGTGCCAAGTGCAGGGGATATGATGCAGAGTCAACAGGACATTTTGAGGTCTCTTCGAGACAATATCCAGTGGGCACAGAATCAGCAGAAGCAGTATGCTGATCAGAAGAGGGTTGAGCGTACTTTTGAGGTGGGTGATATGGTGTACCTCATGTTGCAGCCGTATCGTCAGTCTACTCTTCGGAAGAGTGGGGCAGAGAAACTAAAACCTCGCTACTATGGTCCATTTAGTGTTGTCAGACGAGTGGGCGAGGTTGCTTATGAGTTGGATTTGCCAGCTGATAGCAAGGTCCATAATGTATTTCACGTTTCTCGCCTAAAAAAGGCATTGGGTCAGCATGTGATACCCTCTCCAGTGTTGCCACCCCTTGATGACGAAGGGAAACTGTTACTAGTACCTGAGGCCATCCTCGAGATGAGAGAGAGACACCTTCGGAGGCGTGTGATCAGGGAATATCTGGTCAAGTGGAGAGATTTGCCAGTTGAGGACGCTACATGGGAGTCAGAGGAGATCTTACAGCATCCAGAATTGAGATTGCTTGAGGACAAGCAATTTCAGGGAGGGCGGACTGTGATGTCCCCATCCTAGTCAGTGCAGCTGGTGATGAGGTTAGCCTATTATTCGATCCTCGTAGGCTGACAGGAGTGTGCAGAGGATCATCTGGGGCAGTTACTCAGTGTCTGGTAGCTCCAGTTTTGCAGTTGTTTCAGGTTGAGCCTTCGCAAAATCTTCCAAAGTGCATTTTCAGATACTTTCTATTTTTAGAAAGTTAGGTCAGGCGAAAGCTACTATTTTTGGGCAGGGCATCCGGTTCAACTATTCTGATCAGAGTCGACCCAGTTATTCAGTTTGGTGATCGGACGGAGAAATAAGAAGTATTTAATGATTAATGAATATTTAATATTTTGACTTTATACTAAAGTCACTTTATTGAAATATTGAAATATTTAATTTAATTGGCATATTATAAAGTATTTATTATACTTTATAATAAAGAGATTAATATTTGATATAATGAATATTTATTATTCATTAATGATGGCGCCAATTATTAAAAGCAATTCTCCTAAGTCTAAAAGACAAATTTAATCATTTTTTATTAAATGATTATTAAATGAGCTATTGGGTCGAATTTTCTCAAGGAAGTATATATTGGCAGGAAAGACAAAATCGAACCATTATGTTATGTTATTCAACTTTGTCTAAATTGCTCTGAGCATTGGAGTTTGCAAACCCTAGGGTTTTTGGCAGACGAAGCGTTTCTGGAGAACGATACCTCTTCAGGAATTCGGCAGACTGAGACTGTGAAATACCAGTTTAAGCTTGCATCTCGGTGACTTCATTCAGGAGTTATAGTTGATCTTATTGCATCGATTTCAAAAGGAGATTCAGAGAATATCATCTAGCAATAAAGGCGACTTTATCAGAGATACCATTTGCAGAGATCTGGCATTCATTTCCTTGAGCCGTACCATATTCATCATTGCTGCAGCAGGCCATACTTTTTCTGTACTTTTTCCAGGCCGTACCTTCCTCTCAGGAGAAACGCATTTAGTATTCAGTCTTTGGCAGAGGGTTTCATAGTGCCTTGGATATCTGGAGGCTCGGCAACGATTTCAGAAGTTAGGGAATCATCCATTCTTCAGCCGTACATTTCTTCTCTGTTCCTTTTGGGCGCCTGGCAAGCAAAAATCAGGTTTTTGAATAAAATCATATTCTATATACATTTGTTTACTCTATTTGCATTGTAAAAGCTCTGGAATAATAATAAATAGATGCGCCTATGTTCTCTGAACAATCTTGAGCTTATTTCATGAATTTAGAATTTATTATGAATTTTTAGGCAGTTATTTAGAAAATCGCAGCTTCTTGTTTCTTTGCAAAAATCCATCAAAAACACAAAAAAATACAAAACTTGCAAAAACAAACAATTTCAATCAGGGTTTCGAGTTGAGAACCATCGGGGTTCTGACAACCTAGATGTCCTCAAAGTGATAACCGTGCTTATGACCCTCTTTCAGCCTCTTCTTGACATTCTGGTAATCAAAATCAAGTCTATATTTATAGGTCCTGATTGTAATGACCTGCATCTCTGCATAGACTGATTTAGCCTTTTGTACACTTTTGATGGTATACCTACCGATTGTCAGTGGAAACTTAAAACCAGGCTTGTGAATCCTTTGATGTTCCTTGTGGACTGAAATCAGTTGTCTGCATAGTTTCATGAGTATCCACTTGTTTGAAGGATATTTGGGCAACATGTAAGGACACCCAGTGTAGCATCCGACCCTTATGTAAGTAAAAGTTGGGAATTGTAGGAATATGCATCCAACTTTACTCACCACTTTATAGGCCTCATCGGATACTCTCTTCTTCTTGAGAGTCAAGTCAAAGCTGAAAAGTAGAGGTGCAAAGAAAGCATCGGTAACCCGCTTGAAATGGTGAAGGCTCTCTTTCACTTCCAGTTGATAGAAATAATTGTACACAAGTGTAGAAAGCTGGTTCCCTCTTGTAGATAAACTTGGGAATTGTCTCATCATAGCTGCAACATACACTAGGTAAGAAGTCATATAAAACTTCAAGGTGGTTGGCACTTTTAGCAGTTGTTCATGGATTGCGTCACTGATCTGTTTGCCCTAGTCAATATGAGCCTTCTGTCTTCTTATGATCCGAATGTACTCGTACATCCAATCCTGAAAATGAGACGTTTTAGGCAATCCCTTAACTCTACTCAAGAGTGTTATCATGTCTCTGACATCTTCCTTGAAGTCACTTCGTGAAAGTCCCTTCGGCCATCTTGAGATAGTATGCCTGGGTTCTTTCAACCATTGGCTATTGATCAAGTACTTAGCCTTGTTTGGATCTAAGTCATAGACTTCCTGTGCTTGTTCTATTGAAATATCAATGTATTTTTCCATCTGGGGAACTTTGAAGACAATATCAAAGAAATCCGGATCCAGTCTCAATATCTCCTGCCTAGAAGAATCAATCATGCTTCTGCTTTCCCGGATGTAGTGAGATGCAACTTCGAGAACAAACTCTGTATGGTGTGCAGAAGTAGGGAATGTAGAAACAAGGTGTAGGTTACTATGCACGATGGCTCTCAAAGAGTCCTCAAGAGGCTTTTGCTCGATCCTCTTTACAAAATCAACGAGGTCTTGATGACTAACCTCGGTGTCTTTTATCTCATCCACCTTTGAAATTACTACTGTCGGCGGATAAACACTTTGGTATTTGTATTTCATTTTGTCTTCAGCCTTTGAAGACGATGGAGGCTTCTTAGCTGTCATCTGAAAGCAACTGGATCAAAAGAGCAACCTTCAAGGATCCTTTGACGAGATCTAAAAAGGAACTATAGATTTAGAATCAACAAGCGTTAGTCGAAAAAGTAGCATTGGGATGCGCAAAGCGAGCAACGATGTTGAGCAAGCATGGCATGAGTGGCGAGACACGAAAAACAAGGTAGAAGCGGAGAAACGAGCTTCGAAGTCAAGAAAGAGCAATTTTGGAAAGTGTTAGGAAAAAATTGGGAAAAGTGTAAGGGCGCTGATTTAGAAGAAAGTGTTTAGGTGCAAAGGCGCTGAAAAACAACGACCTTACATGTGAAGTGTAAGAACTTAGAAAAATATGTCAAGGCGCTGAAAATCAGCATCCTGACACTTTTTCTTATGACTTGAGAATTCAAATGAAGTGTGAGTGTGAATTTTTTTGACGTTTGAGCTTAAGGTAGAATGAGTTTGAATCAAAGTCATGATACATGAAAAACCTCTTCATCACTGAAATGAAGGTATTCAATATTCCGCCATTTTGAGAGACATGCGTTGAAACATGAAAGAGACACAGAAAAATGGAGGGCAAAGATTCAAAATCAAGAAACTATCAAAACAAGAGAGAGAGAAAGAGACACGCGCAACAAATGAAGACTCATAGAGAAACGTTCGAGTGATGGCAAAAAACGCATTTGAGGAAGAAGGTATTGGCGTGCAAAAGAACAAGCATGATTCGCTTCAAGATAAATATGTTTAACCTATAAACAAAAAATGAAAATAAAACCGTCGAAGTTGTTCTTACTTTGTAGAGAAAAACGAATGAGGAGAAAGAAAGACATGGCGAAAAGAAGAAGAAAACACAACGTACCTGGAAGAGGGACAAAAACCAAGTCGAGTGCCTGAGAAAAACTCCAAAATGCGTTTTTGGAAGTGTATAGAATCACCCAACACAAAGAGAAAGAGAGATAGGCGGAGGAAATGAAGTTGGAAACAACTTAAAATCACTTTTAATGATTTCAGAAGTGAAATAAAAGACTAAAGTCGTGCAATTAATCAAGGCACAAAAAGTGGCGAAAACTGGAAAACGTGTAACAAGTTGAAAAACAACGCCCATGCTTTAAAAATGGTTAAGTCAAAAATCATGGTGCAAGGGCGCTAAAAATCATTGCCCTTGCACCAAGTCAAAAATCACTTAAGTGCAATGGCGCTGATTTTTAGCGCCCTTGCACTTTTCATATTTAGTCAGTTTTTGCCTAAGTATTAGAAAACTTATTTCCAGAGCTTTTGCATTTTTGACAAATACATGAAGTATGAACAGTGAGCATTCGTGCAGGTACTCATTTCGAAGGTCTTCGCGAGACGAAGACAGAGGGATGGTCAAATGAATTGTCCGAGACTTCGAAACACACTTCGAGGTGGATCAAAATTGCCTCGTTTTGCATGCTTGAACATCACGAACCTAAGAAATTGACAAGTTTCGTAGGGGGGTTATCCGTGGAACGAGCATTGCTAGATTCCATGATAACGATCACAAGGTTTGGTGTGCCATTAAGTGTAGTTGTTGATAACACAATGTGTTTTAGATCTCATGACTTCAATGGCATGTGTTCTAGATATGGGATAAATTTACAACATTCTTCTCCTTATCATCTGCAAAAAAATGGACAAGGCAAATCTAATAATAAGTGCATCATGAACATCATTAGGAAGACACTAGATTCAAACAAGAAGAGATGGGATGATAAGTTGAAATTTGCTATTTGGGCATATAGGATAATCTAGAAGAAGGCTATTGATATGTTATGTACCCATTTTTGGAGGTGATATAATTAATTTAATTAATTAAGTTGTCCAAATAATGATATCTCAAAAGGATAGTTTAATTGATTATTTTAATTAAATATTAGATTAATTATTTATAAAGTTATTCCAATAAAGTAATATCAAAAAGATGACTTTATATTTAATTAATTTAATAATAGAGTGACTTGAATAAAATAATAATATAATATAAAGTCATTAAAATAAATAATATTAATTCTAGAGGCTTCTTGGAGAGGGATTGAAAAAGTATAAAAAGAGGCTTGGGCTAAGCATTTTGGCATGGTTGAGTTGATTACTTCATTTCTACTCCGGTAAGCTGAAAGCTTGGCAAATCTGGTTCGCTTGTGAAATATCAAGCCTAGTGGATTCTAGTTTCGCTTGTGAGATATCAAGCCTAGCTAGCTTGGAGAGGATACTTCAATACTTTCAGTTGCGGCATAATTTTGCGGCCCTTGGCCAAATTATCATCTTTGAGGAAGAATTGATTGAGCAAGGTTCTGCAGATTTGGGTGGAGTTCGATTAATGTTGACATTGGTGAATATTTTGTGATTGAAGGTGATAATGAATGGTCCTTCTAAGGACAAGTTGCTTGCACACTTCCTAATTTGTATTCCAGTCAACTAGGCAGCCATTGGAGGTCATAATTCTGTTTACATTCATTCCCCATGCCATTGATTTCACTTGGAAACTAGGGCGCTCAGCTTGGGGGTTCTAGGTGACCATTGTGGATTCAATTGGGAGCTGCATCAGGCTGCTACGAATTCATTGATGAGACCGTAACTTCAGAAACAGGGGCGGCGCCATAAGGAGAACAAGCTTCATGCAATTTTGGTCAAGAAGGCACAATAAATCTTGAGAATATTTTAGGGGGTGCGTGGGTAATCAAGGAGTTAGGGCGCAGCAATTGCAAGGCCAAATTCATCACTTCTAGGAAGAATCGAAGATTTCTATGTTGCTGCTGTGTGTGATCAGGTTCTTCTATTTCAGTCTTGATGCATATAGAATACAATAATTATTGCAATCAGCATTTGAGCATTGTATTACAGACATTCCATGTCAAAGGGAATCACATTGTAATGCTGTTATACTTAGTCAGATTGCATTCTATTTTCAGTCATGAAGGATAGTTGGATACATTCATGTTAGCACTCTACAATCAGTTCGTAAACTCTTCATGTTGTTGCAATTTGATATTGAAGGAGTATGGAGTTTTGACTGCAATCTATTTGTCAAAATATCTCTCATAAGTAATTGCATCTCATTAAGCTAGTTTTCATGCCAAGTGTTTGTAAAAATGTGTCTTGGCTGTAGGTGTGCATTTTGCATATTTAGGACATGTATTTGCATCTGAAAATACAAAAAGAGTTGCATCTTCATTTTAGACATTTGAATAATCATCTTAGAAGCATCCAAACATCATTGTCAAGTACCAAAACCAAATCACAGCAATCAGAAGTTTATATCAGCATATATCAGCTTTACATGACAACGGTTTGGCGAAATGTCCAAGGCATAAAGAGGTGAAAACAAGGTCGGATTTGCTAGGGACATTACATGATAGGATCCTATTTGAATTGTTCTATGGAATAGAAGCCAAGATGCCAATTAGACTTCTATTGTCAATATATAGACTGCTCCAACAAATTGTGGAGAGGAAAGTGATGCCATCTCCTTAAGAGTGCATAAATTGCCCAACTTAGAAGACTAAAAAAGGGCTTCCCTTGAAAGAAACATATTGAGAAACTAAAAGACGAAATACTTGTTTGATTAGAAGGCTGTCCAAAAAGACTTTCAAGCTAGGGACCCTGTACTTACGTGGAAATCCAAATCAAAGGATAAAGACAAACAATGAAAATTTGAAGCCTTATGGGTTGAACACTTTCAAGTAGTAGAAAAAGGTGGTCAAAGCATTTTCTAGCTCAAGAGTGAAATGTGCCAACCAATTTTTTCCTTGAATTGTCACAACACAAACCAGTACTACACCAATTGATTAGCGTTAGCTTCAAAAGAGAATCAACTAAAATGCACTCAACGCCAAGAATGTGCACACAAGACCCGATATGGGTGAGGTGCTAACATATGGCGGAGGAAATTGAATTATGATTGAAAGTAAATACAACTAAAAGTAGAAAGAGATAGTGAACCAGCCATGAGAGATTTCCATGCTACCACTTAATTAGTGGGGGGAAAAAACATTACAATTCTAAACTAATTCATCCACTGCAGCAGGCATCCATTCAACAGTGAGAATTCTCCACTTGACAATGGGTGAGAAAGAGAGATACAAATGTTTATTCTCCACACTGACGGTAAACCATCCAAGGGTTACAATGTGTTTGCATTAGAAATACAAAGTAATGCAAAAATATAAATGACTAGAATAGTACTACTATTCTCAGCCTTACAATGAGAAATATCTGCTCCAAAATCACTACAAAGATTATGATGTATCTCTGATTACAAATGTGAGTTGAAAGACCAAGAAATATAGCATGAAAAGAGAAATAACCAAGTCTGATATAAAGACCAACAAACTGAAATAATCAAACCAGCAACTAAACCTTCACTAAATTGTTCAAAACTTATTCCAAAATGCTTTTTTCTCCCTCAAATTGAATGCACATGAACTAGAAGCATAAACGCCTAAGAAACCGAGCATAACTTAGAAAGAGCACAGTCTGATATGAAATTCCAATGAACCAAAGTACAAACCAGCAAGCAATAACACTACCAAAATGCTAAAATCTCTTACCACACTCCACCAAATCCAATGAAACCGAACTCACAACAATTCCAATGCTAGGCGACCAAGTAGCAACCATTTACCAAGCACAAACATCACCAAAAAGGCCCAACTCGAATCCCAAGGCAGCAAGGACAAGGTACGGCCCTAGAAGGAAGTCGACCTTGATTTAAAATTGAACCCTTCAATAGTAAAATCTGCAATTGCACAATTAGGGGCACCAAGAGCAAAGACATTGAATAATCAAACACCCATAATGAAATTAAATTCTCTATATGAGCTGCAATTAAAAAGCATCTTCAGCAATACAAAACCAGCAAGCTCAAATCTGGAAACTTTCACAAAAATCTCCAACAATGAAGCTCAATATGCACTTTTGAATGAAGCACAATCTTAGTTGACCATCTAGGAAACCATAGTTTCAGGCCAGAAGAATGGTGTAAAAATACTAAGCTCCCCCTTAGTCGGGTTCTGAAATCAATTCAACAGCATAACTTTACAATATTTCTCAAAGATAAGAATGAATGAGCAAGGCATCAATAAATAGGCTTTTCAGCTAGAAAATGAATCAACTTGAAACTCCCACAAGAAACTCTTCAACTTCCTCTTTTTCCCTCCAAAAGGGACGCCCAACTCTTTTTGAAATAATTTAATTTTTAAATCACTTAATCCTCCACCATTTTGGCATCCAAAGCACAAGAGGGGATAATTAACTTTTGAAATATTAAAATATCTCTTAATGAGGCGTCCAACGTCATGGTCCCCTTTTTAAAACAACATTAAGTCATTGTGCTAGGCCAAGGGGTCAAAATCACATTATAATAATTATATGACTTAAATAAATCATTTTACCAAAAAGAGCCTCAAAATGCTGAAAGCCAAATATGCTCCAAACTGCACTGCCCGAAATGGAAACTGAGCTGACTACTGATGCTACTGCCCAAGATGGCACTGCTAGAAATAGAGCTTACTAAAAATAGTAAAATCCAAAAATAGTAAGTCTACTTCAAACTCAACTGAAAGCCAAACTGATCAACTACACTGCCCAAAATAGAAATGTGAACTACAAATGATTGAACCACTGCTAGAATGATACTACTATAAATAGAATTACCACAAATGGCAAACTGCTATAAATAGTAAGTTTGCAAAGCGTCATCTGAACATCAACTGAGCAGTAATCATGGCTTACTATAAATAGTAAGTATTTCCAAACGCCTTCTGAACACAAACTGAGAAGCCAACATGACTTACTATAAATAGTAAGTGCCTGAAAAGGTTGTCAGATGGAGATGCATGTTACACCATTTTGAAACTCTCCAAAAACCTAGAAAGCTCCACCAAACATGCATCAAAAACTCTCGCATGCAAGCCCTCAAAACTGCATCTGAAACCTCCTATAAAATAAGAAACCCTAATTTCCAATTCTGCTTAGCCTATGAGTTTCCGGAAATAGGCTAAATCCAATTGAAGAGCATAGGGCTAAATCGGGGACATTACAGTCCTCCCTTCTCAAAATTGCTTGTCCTCAAGCAATGTCACCACACTCCGAGAAAAAAGTTTGATCCTTACTATGCCAAGTAGGATCCCAGGGTCCCAAATCCATTTCTATAAAGACCCACCATGCTGATGTTGCACCACACTGATCACATAAACATATCCAATATTCAAAGGTTGCTCTAATCTTTCTTGTAACCCCAAAGAGTCACCATATCTGAAATCCAAATTGATAAGCCTGGAAGAACTAAAATCAAAATCTTGCAGCATCTCATGTCCTGAAAACTCTAAAGAGTTAAAATCTGCAAAGCCAATGTCAAACACAATCCCGAGCATTAAAAAGAAAAGACTACTCAACTCATAAACATTCTCTTCAACATAACTCCTCATAACATCAAATAGAGTCACAACAACATATGTGACTCTTCCAACACATCTTGCAAAGAGAAGAGCAACTCCTTGCAAAAGATCCCCCATCACATCTGTTAGGTTTCAAAAATGCACGTTTGAACTACAAGAGGTTGCCAAGCTCTCACAACACTTTTGGCTAACCTACAAGGCCAAATAAGGAATTTGAACCTTCTTCTCTTTAGACTCTGCCAAACCCAGGCAGGTGCACCTATGCAAATGAGGCAGACTTAAACTGTATGATTCCTACTTGATCAATCAATCCACAGTGGCAATTGGAGTGGAAAGATAAAATCCTAATTCGGTATAAATTGTATAGGCAATATCAAGGTATAATTCAATATGTTTAGTTAACAAATGCAGAATTTTGAAAAAATGTTTGATGAAACTAAATAAAATAAAAATGGGTGAGACTAGTGCCTTGTTGGGTAAAATGAAGTCTAATGAAGACCTAAAAAATGCAACCTGTAATGGCAATAAATCAAAATGTTTGGCACATTGACATGGGTTTATAACTTGTATAAACATGCCAGTAAATAGTTGACAAACTCTACTTGAGACAGATTGACAACCCTAATTATATGGCTCTTCTTATTGATCCAATTAACACTTCTAAATTACTGTGAATGACTATAAGGATTTAATCTTTACTTGAAAGAACCAAGTAATCTCATCACACGAATACAACAAATGTGCATTGACAAATTGAGCATATACTTGATACATCAATTTGAATAATAGAGAAGTATTAAAATGGAGACAACCAAACAATTGAATAATTTCAACAAACAGATGATACCATAATTAGGCTGCAAAATCAAATATCTTCATTGAATTCTTCCATATTTATACATGCATAATGGTCTTCACTATGTATATCATTCTGAAAATTCCCCCCAATTTCCCAATCTATCTCCCCTTTTTATATCTTTCCCTGAAAAATCACCCGCGCCTTTTGATCTGTGTCCTTTCGCATTCTCATTAGAGGCCGCCAACCTCAGATCAACAGTCGCGCCGCTTCATAACAATGCAGGAGATTACATAAAAATGCAACTGAAAGGTGGTAACAATAATTAATACATTAATCTCTGCCTCTAGCAACTTCCTAAGAGCTTTCCAAGTGGTGTCCTGTCGGGACTTTCTTTCGACTGCTCTTCTTTCTGTCCTGTTGGGCTTCGGCTGCTTGTCACATGCTGCTATATTGCACATCTCGCAAGTTTTAATTGGTGAGCACTTTGGGGGTGCAAACTAGCGAGCAAGAGTGGGGATCGAGCTGAATCTTCATCTTTACTTTTGAGCCGTTGATCTTGTCCTATCTCCTTTAGTATTAGCTTCGTGTGGGGCTTCTCCATGTACTTGTGGGCTCCACTCGTTTGCAGCTACAAAGTGTACGTGGCAGCTTCTCGCGATATTGCGATCCATAAAGTGTGCTCATCTACCGTTAGTGATATGGCGGGGAGCAGTGGTGATCATTCCCCACACTCCGATCGGTACCATTGATCTTCAAGCTCCTGGTGCTGGGGTGGGACAGAGTAGGTGGGCCCTCTCTTGGCATTGGCATCAGCATTCCGCACACCGCTCGACCATTTTGTGAAAACCTCGCGAGGTCAGCTCAGAATGATCTGGATTTGATTATTTCATATTCATCCGATGGCTAAAAAGCCTGCACATGTGGTAAATGTTAAAAAGGGGGACTGACTAGGCCGATGGGATGACACCCTCAAGGGTCAATGACTTAAGCTTAAGTCATTTATATTTATAATCAAACATTAAAATTAGGCGTGAGGGGAAATTAAAGTGATCGGCGATCACAAGGTCTCGGGGCCGGTAGTGAATGTATCTCGATGGCTCAAAAGACAACTAATAAAACCAACAACCGGGATAACCAATCAACGCAAAATTAGAATACTCAATGCAATCAGAAAACCCAAGACCGGAATGAGCAAGCAGGGAAAATTGTGAAAGCTCCAACAACATCCTTAAAATTCCATGAAGATGTATAATGCCTTCTTTGAAGTAAACTAATATAACTGAAAAGACTCCAAGAAAAACTTACAAATTTCACCTCATGAGTCTCCAATTGGTGAACCAAATCAGTTACTAACTCGTTGCCCCAGACATAGATACCAAAGAATGTGTGCAGGTAATCACTGAAAAGAACTCGAACTCTTTCCAAAAACTGGTTTTGATCAATTTGAATCACCATTTTTCCTATTTGAGGCCAAAAATCATCTTTGAAAATAGATTGTGAAGTGTAAATATGAGCATACCTATAACGACCTGGTTCTACGTAATTTGTTTTTTCTTTTAAACTACAACTTAAAACATAGATAACATGCATATAAGAAAGTATTTAAACATCTCTTTCCTTTTCATTAACAATAAATAAGATTCATGCTAACTAATAAAATTAAATCTTTTTCCTTTCATTTAAACAAGACAAAATATTTCAAATGACAAAACTTTTCTTTTTCAAATGAACATCAGAGAAAATATACATACGTGCACATACATAGCTCGATTGAGCTTTTGAACTAATAGTGGTAAGAAGGTACAAGAATCCGCCTTTCAAATCTCGGTGCCTCAGTAGCCTGGTAAGGAGGAGAAACATCACTCGGGTGCTTTTCCGCCAACCACAGACTTATAATGCGGTCCCCCGCACATCTATCATTCGATAGGTGGCCCTCCCTTCTACGAAGAGATTGGTTGGGTAATTGATACTATAAACCGACTGAGTATAGTGGTGTGTCCTACATAGCTAGAACCTGTACAACTGGTAAACTCTCGATCTAGTATGCAATACGGGATCACGGTGGACATGATAATGTATTCATCACTCAATCAAGAGGATGTTGTTCATCTACACTACTTTGGACAAAGTGTTTAATCAGTATCTCTACTGAGGGTCAACTGCCACATACACTATTCACGGTTGATTTGACTTAGGGCTATCTTACACTACACGTAGGTCTTTTGTCCTATCGTGGTAATCCGTACCAAGACATCCTACATCAATTTAACCTACTGGGACGAATCTGCATCGCAAGTACCACCAATACTTTCTCCTACACGGGAATGAACATTTCCTAGGAGTGTAACTAGCTTACTGAGTTAATCTAATAACTTAGTTGAGCTATAATGTACTTGAATCACGCTCGCATCACAGTCCTAGTAGTAATATCTAAGGTAATGAGTACTCTCCTTTATACAGAGATCAGTAAAGCAAATAGTAACTAGATGCATTGTCTATCTTTGAAATGGAATACTACTTTCTAATACAAACATGCATTACTTATACCTTATTAACTTTATGTAACTTTTAGACATTCAAAATGCAAGCTTCATACAACAACATCATATTATATTTGCATAACTGTCTTTCACAGGTAGAGGTTAAAAAGAGCAGAATAATACTTTTATTGATCTAGCATGAAGAAGATGAAATGAAAATAAAGTAATCATGCCTGGATTAAGCTTCCACTAGTGATGATGGAATTTTCCTGCAGTAACTCGGTTTGCAAAGTTCCTCTGTTCTGTCTTACAATAAAACACTCTCTTTCCAGAATTGTTCTCACACAACAATGGTCACTCACAGATTATGGCTTCTCTCAACAATGGCTTACTTCAGCAATTCATTTCTCACAGCAATGGCTTTATTCAGCAAATTACTTCTCACAACAATGGCTTTATACAGCAAATTACTTCTCACAGCAATGGCTTTATACAAAAAGTCACTTCTCACAGCAATGGTTTAATACAGGAATTCACTTCTTACAGTAATGGCATGAGATTGATCAAGATTCAAAATGAATGCGTGATAATGAGCATGGATATGAATTATAGTAATCTGTATGAAAGAGTGTGAATTGGTAATGATTCGCAGCAGTTGAAAGCCTTTATATAGAGTTATGAAATGCAACACATTTCTTTACGGGAATGCATGAAAATTGACAACACACACAGTTTGACTTATTCAAAGGCATTTGGCAGGTTTCCAAGCCCTCACTCAGCAATTTTGGTAGTGATTCGACTTGCATTTTAGATAACAAAACCAGAATTTTTCAACTGTTCAACAAAATTCGCCACTTACGGGTAATTCCCAAAATATGGCACCGACAAGAAGGTGATTCATCTTGCTGGAAAAAGTCTTGGTTTATTTAGCAACAACTATAACCTCTTGGGTTGTGTCACACCTGTTATTAAGCATGGTTGATTATTTCATCCAGGCGAAGCGCTCTTGAATAGTTATGCATCGAATATTTCTTTTTAAACATTACAGTCGTGCGTTCAACTTCTTTCGCCATTTCCATTTCATGGGAAAACTTTTAAGTACTTTCAAAACTGACTTTATTAAGTCAATAGTTATGCATCGAATATTTCTTTTTAAACATTACAGTCGCGCGTTCAACTTCTTTCGCCATTTCCATTTTATGGGAAAACTTTTAAGTACTTTCAAAACTGACTTTATTAAGTCAATAGTTATGCATCGAATATTTCTTTTTAAACATTAGAGTAGCCTTTACTTATTTTCGAATTTATTCCATGGTGAAAATAGGTGAAGTCGATTTCCATTATACTTGGCAAACATTCGATTTCCAAATATATGATGAGAAATGAATAAACAATGATCTCTATTTATAAAATAATATATATATATAAATTTATTAATATTATATTTATTTATATATGTATTGAAGTAATAAATAATTATATAAATATATGTATATATTTTATTACCTTAAGTAATATATATATATATATATATATATATTTATGTTTATTAATTTTTACTTTAATATGTATATTTATTATATAATATTAATACGTATATATATATATTTACATGTACACGTATACGTATATATATATATATCCCCTGTTTATTTACTTGCATTCAAATACGATCTATTGAAATGAACTAAATACCATGAGACAGTTAACAGACAAACATCACTTACAAAAGGTACAAAAGAAGACACGACTCCTAATGCCAGTCTACGACTATGGATGATTTATCTAACTCAACTGACTCAGTTACTCACTCTAAGGTGAAGTGTGTGTATACTCAGATAGTTCACATTACCAGTTAACCGACCAAGCCCCTCTCCCAAGTGATATTTCCCCTCCGTCTAGAGCAATGGTACCTATACCTGCATCCACTGACATACGTCCACGGAAGTCAAATGCTCACAACATAACAGTATAGATACAACATTTTACAAGTTAGAATATTAACAATTCTATAACTTAATATGCATTATTTAATCAAGAATGACATCCATTGAAATACATTAAAATGAGACAATCATTAAACGTAACAATACTCAGATTTGTCAACAAGGTACACATTTTATTCAAGCATTGAGTTCAGATTACAATCTTTCGGCCCTATGCAATACTATTACGTAGTAGCTTACAATTCGGGGTGTAACAATACCAGCTGCCCACCAAGTCAAAATTGAATGACTCAACATCCGATCTAAGAGAAATCAACATGCTAAGAAAAGAACAGCTGCTGCCATACTCAAAATTCTCATTCAATTTGACCAATCTGCTTAGATTCGATGCGAGGAACACCCATTCAAATAGTTCCATCACAACAAAGAACCATTCTTTGCTCAAAATTTCTCTCCAATCGATTTGTTGATAAACAAATGGAATCATCAAGTGGTCAGTAAGGAAGGGAACATCACCATCAATTCTGAAATTTTGATCCTTATCCCTCCAAGGAAACTTCCTGCCATAACCCAAAAGATTTTTCATTCCACATTGAGGGTGCCAAATAAGGATGCGTGACCAAAAATGATTCACCACTCCCTTGAAGGAATTCACAACACATTCTCGAGTGCCAATCAACTCCAAATGCACAATCAATAAATTATTGACTTCTTTGGTGAACCACTAAAGTCTATCCATGAGAGATTCAAAAACAAGGGAGCTTGAAACAAACATTGTCTTCAAGTCCCATCCTGAGAAGAGATTGGAGTGAACTGAATTAACACTCAACTTAGAAGATGGATTATTGAACATATAAATTCCTTGAATTGCAACAATTGCCTTTACAAATTCAAAGGCATAATCTTGTTTGTTAATCCAGCATAGGTAATCTGATTTCTTAATCTCTAGGGAGCCTCTGATGAATTGCAGATTAAGGAGAGTGGCTCCAACCCTAACTCCTTCCGGACTCTCTTCAATCAAACTATGTGAGCAGTCAATTTTGAATAGGGCTTGCACCTCATCTTCAATGGATATCAAGAATTGACTTTCCCACTCATAAATGTGTAAGGATGGTGAACTGCTGATAGGTTGCATAACAAAATCAGAACTTTGTTTCTTGTCTTCGCTGCCCTCAAAGCTGCTCCAACACTCTTGTCTTTCACCATCCACTAGCTGAAAATACTTAAGGTCATTAAGATGATCAGATTCTACCAATTCTTCGGGCCTTTGTTTATAAACAGCTTCACCATGTGGTAAATCTGATTTGAATTTGATAACCTCTTTAAAATCTTCATCATCAAAGGCCCTGTGGTCTTCAAGCTCCATTTCCCCTTCACTGTCTCCTTGATTATATACTGAAGAAGCCCCTAACTTGATCAATGAGTCATTATTGATCACAGTCCTGAAAGTTTTAGCAGCAACAAATTCTTCCTTAGTGTCTGCAACCATCGTAAAGGGTTTATTCTGGGGCTTATCCATGCAAGCTTCTTTGTCAAAGACATTTGCCCCTCCAATGGCCATCTCAAAGCTTGCAGTGAAATCGAAATTTGTTCTTTATTGGGATCAAAGGGAAATTTATCCCATACATATTCCATGTCAACATTAGGCGCTTTTGCACCCAAATCCCAAATGCTGAAGGCCTGATTATTTTGATCAAAAGGAGATTGCCCTTCGTATGTCTCTTGGAGTGGTGACTCTTTGAATGAGACACCTCCCAACTGACCAAAACTGATATCTTCATGAGAATCTTTCTCTGAGAGCTTAGTTTGATGATCGAACTCAAGACCACCTAAATCTCCATTATTATAATGAAGTAAGAAATCATCACCGTTAATTGATTTGAAGATGCTATCCTTCTTACCTTCAATAAACTCATCATGTGAAGGTATATTATTGATTTTTTCATTATTTGTCACAAGCATTCTAGGGAAGTTTTCTTGATTACTTGTCAAAGACTCTTCATGTGTATTCAAAACTGATGTTGCCTCATTGCACTCATCTTCAGCATGTGCTGACAACTCATTTTTCTACTCTGTCTTCTTCAAGTGTGGCTTCAATTTTCTCTCACACTGAATGAACAAATATCCGATCAACATTCCAGCAATAGAAGATTTCTTTCCCTCTTGTTCATAAATGTTTAGCATAAAGGATAGCACGGATTTTGGAATGTCATCCATCTCATTGATAGTCAAAACTAAAATGTTTCTCATTGCTGCAACTACATCCTCCTCTTGTTCACTCCAGGTTGAAATGAAGAGGTAATGGATCAAATATATTTGATATTGCATACCCAATTCAACCAACAACTTACTTGTTTTGAGTTCTGAAAAGATCTTCAATAAAGCAGCTCTTCTGGTATACTGATTGCTATCAGTTTCATCAAGGTCTTGAAAGATTTCTATGAACATATGAAAAACTCTTTTCATAGTTTTATCATCATAGGGCACCAAGGGTGCCATGATTCTCCTCACTTCACTGAGGCATGAAGTAACCAACAGATTTACTTTTTCATCAGGATGCCTCAACCAATAAGGATGTTTCAAAGAGGTCACTGCATATGTCAATGCTGTTTTAATTAACTCTGAAGGTGACTACTTCACCTGGCTCAAACATTGTTCCAATGTAAGAAGTATTCTCACTTCTTCTTCCCTTGTCTGATATTTTTCAATAAGCCTTGTTCTTGCGACGCAAAGTGACCTTGCAAAACTTATTTCTTCTTCAGAGTTCTTGATTAATTCAAATAGCTCACGACTTCTAAACTTCAGAATATGTATCATCTTCAGAACTTCTGAAAAACTGAAAGTGAATTCTGTTCTAACCTCTGATGTACTATCGTTATTCCTTGTAATTCATCTGATACTGAAGCTCTGAACTCACAGGATGGTAGGAAAACAGGCTCTGATACCACTTGTTGAGCTGCTACTCATATGGACCAGCTAGGACTCGAACCTAGGACCTTCCATTGCTATTGGAGTGCTCTACCAATTGAGCTACTGGCCCCTTGTGGCCAGCCCATTGTCGATCCGGGGGGCTTATTTCCAACACTCCCCCTTAAGCCACATTGCAGGTGCTTGGGGCTCCTAACCTGGATCTGATACCACTGAAATGTGCCAACCAATTTTTTCCTTGAATTGTCACAACACAAACCATCACTACACCAGTTGATTAGTGTTAACTTCAAAAAAGAATCAACTGAAATGCACTCAACGCCAAGAATGCGCACACAAGACCCGATATGGGTGAGGTGCTAACATATGGTGGAGGAAACTGAATTATGATTGAAAGTAAATACAACTAAAAGCAGAAAAAGGCGATGAACCAGCCATGAAAGATTTTCACGCTACCACTTAATTAGTGGGGGGAAAGAACATTACAATTCTAAACTAATTCATCCGTTGCGCCAGGCAACCACTCAATAGTGGGAATTCTCCACTTGATAGTGGGTGAGAAAGAGAGATACAAATGTTTATTCTCCACACTGGCGGTAAACCATCCAGGGGTTACGATGTGTTTGCATTAGAAATACAAAGTAATGCAGAAATATAAATGACTAGAATAGTACTACTATTCTTAGCCTTACAATGTGAAATATTTGCTCCAAAATCATTGCAAAGATTATGATGTATCTCTGATTACAAATGTGAGTTGAAAGACCAAGAAATATAGCATGAAAAAAGAAATAACCAGGTTTGATATAAAGACCAACAAACTGAAATAATCAAACCAGCAACTAAACCTTCATTAAATTGTTCAAAACTTCTTCCAAAATGCTTCTTTCTCCCTCAAAGTGAATGCACATGAAAGAGAAGCATAAACGCCTAAGAAACCGAGCATAACTTAGAAAGAGCACAGTCTGATATGAAATTCCAATGAACCAAAGTACCGACCAGCAAGCAATAACACTACCAAAATGCTAAAATCTCTTACCACACTCCACCAAATCCAATGAAACTGAAATCACAACAATTCCAATGCTAGATCAAGTAGCAACCATTTACCAAGCACAAACATCACCAAAAAGGCCCAACTCGAATTCCAAGGCAGCAAAGACAAGGTACGGCCCTAGAAGGAAGTCGACCTTGCTTTAAAATTGAACCCTTCAATAATAAAATCTGCAATTGCACAATTAGGGGCGCCAAGAGCAAAGACATTAAATAATCAAACACTCATAATGAAGTTAAATTCTCTTTATGAGCTGCAATTAAAAAACATCTTCAACAATACAAAACCAACAAGCTCAAATCTGGAAACTTTCACCCAAAACTCCAACAATGAAGCTCAATATGCACTTCTGAATGAAGCACACTCTCAGTTGACCATCTAGGGAACCATAGTTTCAGGCCCGAAGAATGGAATAAAAATACTAAGCTCCTCTTTAGCCGGGTTCTGAAATCAATTCAGCAACACAACTTTACAATATTTTCCAAAGATAAGAATGAATGAGCAAGGCATCAATAAATAGGCTCTTTAGCTGGAAAATGAATCAACTTGAAACTCCCACAAGAAACTCTTCAACTTCCTCTTTTTCCCTCCAAAAGGGATGCCCAACTCTTTCTGAAATAATTTAATTTTTAAATCACTTAATTCTCCACCATTTTGGCATCCAAAGCACAAGAGGAGATAATTAACTTTTGAAATATTAAAATATCTCTTAATGAGGCGTCCACCCTCATGGTCCCCTTTTTAAAACAACATTAAGTCATTGTGCTAGGCCAAGGGGTCAAAATCACATTATAATAATTAAATGACTTAAATAAATCATTTTACCAAAAAGAGCCTCAAAATGCTGAAAGCCAAATATGCTCCAAACTGCACTGCCCGAAATGGAAACTGAGCTGACTACTGATGCTACTGCCCAAGATGGCACTGCCAGAAATAGAGCTTACTAAAAATAGTAAACTCCAAAAATAGTATGTTTACTTCAAACTCAATTGAAAGCTGATCAGCCACATTGCCCAAAATAGAAATGTGAACTATAGATGATTGAACCATTGCTAGAATGATACTACTATAAATAGAATTACCAAAAATAACAAACTGCTATAAATAGTAAGTTTGCAAAGCTTCATTTGAACATCAACTGAGCAATAATCATGACTTACTATAAATAGTAAGTATTTCCAAATGCTTTTTGAACACAAACTAGGAAGCCAACATAACTTACTATAAATAGTAAGTGCTTGAAAAGGTTGTCAGATGGAGATGCATGTTACACCATTCTGAAGCTCTCCAGAAACCCAGAACACTCCACTAGACATGCATCAAAAACTCTCGCATGCAAACCCTCATAAGTGCATTTGAAACCTCCTATATAATAGGAAACCCTAATTTCCAATTTGGTGTACCCAAACCAATTTTTTTGCTTCATTAAGGCATTTTGCTTAAAATGGTCTAAACCTTGTTAAAATGAGGTCAAAACTCAGTTTCTGGGCAAATCAAGTATGGGCTTTTGGTCAGTGTGATGCTATGAAGATACTGGCAAAATTTAAAAAAAATGAAAATTAGGGTTTCCGACCCAATTTTTAGGTCAAAAACCCTAAAAATAGAAACTTGTCAGAATTGGCTAAAATTAATTTTGATTGGCTTATTTAGCATCACGATCACAGTGGTGAAGTTGGTTTCAGTTAAAAGTCAGTTTAAGTTTGGTGGGTAGTTTTCACTTTTTCGGGAGAGAAGTTAGGACCTTCGAGGTCGTCAATGGCAGTTGGCTAGTACTAGGTGTCAAAATCTAAGCCTGAAACTCAAAGCAGAATATTCTATGATGAAAGATGCTAAAAAAGATGCTTCTCGACGGAGGGGATTTTCAAATGGCGAATAGTGCAAAAATATTTTAAGTCTGGAAACACTTTCACTATGTAGCGTGGGAGAGACTTGCGCAATCAACGTGCAAATCAACTTTACAGTATCTGTACATGTGAAAATGGTGAAATATAGTTATACACATGCATTAGCAGCTGTAATGCTTCTAAATGGACATCTCAGCAGCCGATATGGTGATCGCAGAGCATGAAACAGATGAAGTTTTCAAGCAGAAAGCATATCTACGCCCTTGTAGCCCAGGGGCGCCCTTCCTTTTGAAGGCTCAGATCTTGTTGCATGTGCTTGTAAATAGGTTCAATCTCTTCATAATTAGCCTAGCTTTTCGACGAGCTATCAAGCGAAGACATCCGAAGTGCAGAACTTCGACAATCAAGGTCAAAAGCTGAGGGTATGAGGAGGATGAGTGTTACAGAGGCTATCAAGTTTACAGTTTATACGTTCCTGTAGCCCAGGGGCTCCCTTTAATTTGCCCCCTTAAATGAATGAATTTGCAGATGCTGTCTTCTTGAGATCTTTTCTAATCCAGTTGAGCTCCGCAACACATCAGTTCGTGAGGTGATCCGACTTTCTGAGTGATCATGACAAAGGTTCTATCGAACACGTAAATTAGAGGGTGGAGAAATGTAGAAATACACACCTGTACCTCTGTAGGCTAGAAGCGCCCATCCTTTAGGCCTGCTAGATGGGGTTTTAAGCATTCATAGTCTTCACAAGATTTGTGCACAATTACTCCAGCTATCCAACGAGTCCAGCCGTCAGCCTCTGGGATTTGGCAAACGCTCATACGTGTGAGGTCAGTGTGGAATGCTGAAAAGTGAAAGCACCAGAAAAATGGCTAAGTATGGAAAATACACATCTCCTTGAAAAAGGCGCCCTTCTTGTTGAGGTCTTAGAAGAAGTTTTCTTGCTTCGTCACCTCCAGAGACATCTCTTGTAAGTTGATCTAGCTACGCAGAGAGACAAACGGTGTGCGAATTGGAGCACTCCAACTCTCGGTGTCAGGGGTCAAAGTATGGCGTTTAGATGAAAGTTACACTTTTGTCAAAATGGTGTTTGCACCTTCACAGGCTAGGGGCGCCCTTGCATTTGGGGGTCCTAATCCAGCATTCAAGCCTTGCACATGCAATCATCGGGTGCGTAATTCTTCCAGCTACGCAATGGATCTAACATCCAGTTGATGGGAGTCATTGTTCACCAACAGCGGTAGATTGAAGCGTCAGATGGCAAATCAGGAAAATGAATTATGGAATTTCTTACGAAATTACATCTCCTTGGAAAAGGCGCCCTTCTTTTTGAGGCACCAGATTCAGTTTTCTGAGGTCACAGTTTCCAACAAGCATTTCATCAATTTTGATCTGGCTATGTGATGAATCATTCAGCGTAGTTTTAGCATCACCTGGGCACCCAGAAATCAGTGTTCAACATAGGCTTCCGTGACGTTTTCAATGAGCTACAAAGTAGGAAGTTAGCAAAAATCTCAATTTTTGCAAATGGACGCCTAGAAAGTCAAATTTTGACTTTTTGGAATTAGGAAAATATTCTAAGGCGACCCAGAAAGAGAGACTTCATTTAACTCTTTAAAATAATATTAAAATTCAGTTTTCGCATGTCAGCTATGCAAAGGGCGAATTTCTTCAATATTTTTAATATTGGCACCTATTTTGAGACTCGCTGCAATTCGCATGTTGAGTGGAATTGAATATTTTAATATTTTAATATCTTTGAAACGTCAACTTAGTTTCTATTGCACGAGGTGGGGTCCAATCAGATGACTTCTTTTGAAATCAAGGTTTCTACTTGCAGTCGGCACCATAAACTTTAAATTCTTTGTTACTTGCATTTAGGCGTTCATTTCTTTCACAGCAAGTTGAGTGCAAATGAGTTTTCTCTTTTGCAAGCATCATTTGAATGCGCCGCGAGGATTATTTTTCAGAATTCCTTGCAGATACAGGTCCAGAATAATTAGCAACCTTCAGACAAACATAGGCGAATTTCTACAGAAGCAGAGAAAACAAACAAACAAAATCTTCTATCTTTTGTCTTAAATTCTTCTATTCTTGTCTTAGGTATTTTTGGCATGTCCAAGAATTTGGTGACTTTTGACAGTTTTAATCAGCTAGGTTGGTTGTGCACGGCTTTCTCTACGAAACCCATGTGTTAGAATTTTTCAGGAAAAGTTTCATCGAAGCTTCAATTCTCGAAGTTTTGTTTTTCTCAACTGAAATTCCTTTGCACTGTGGAGTAAAAGTCAATAATTGTCAGAGACAGAGCATTTGGGTTTGTGTGTTTTAGCATCAACAACAATACCCATGTCTTAGATTATTTTGTGAAAATTGCCCCATTGCCTCTATTCTAGAGCACTGTGCTTTTTTCCAGAATTCTCTTTGCATGCGGGCCTAAAACACATTTTTTCCAAAATCTATCAATCTGGGTTGTCGTAGAATTCAGTTCTGCACAAAACCCATATTCCAGATTTTCTTGGAAAAATTGCCCTCATAGCCTCTCAGATTCTCAACTGAAAACTTTTGCATGCAGGCCTAAATCACACTTTTTCACAATTTTGAATTTGTAGGGTCATCTTAGAATTTGATTCTGCACAAAACCCACGTCTCAATTTTTTTTGTGAAAATTGCCCTCCGACAAGCTATTTTTAGCCTCATCAGAAGTGATTTTTTTGGTTTTTCGAAGAAAGTTGTCAAAACATAGTCGAGTTTACAGTCAACAGGCGAATTTTTTAGAATGGAGTTCCCGCAGACTGAATTCGAGACCAAGTCAGTCTTGATTCATGATTTCATTAGAAAAGCTGACACTGATTTGTATCAAGCACATCCGAAAGGTTTCATGCCTCGTATAGGTGATTGTCTTCCAAGGCCAGTTTAGAGGGTTGATACCGTTGGAATTCTACGTATGCAAAAAGTCCATTTGCATTTCTCACAACTGCAGTCAAACTTCGCGGTTTCATCATGCAACACTCTTCTATAGTGAAAAGCATTAAACTGCAGAAGAAACAATGGCCATCACTTCAGTTACAAAGCCGCTAGAGTTACCAGTCAATGAAGTGCCAGTTTAAGTGTGCAGAGATTTCCAGGTTTGCTTGAGTTGCTGACAAGTAGTGAATTGACAGTTGAGATGTGTGATGATCTTTAGATGGTGATGCAGTCAACAACCTCGTGGAGGGGTTAATTGCCTGAGATCAGGGTCAGTGAACTTCAGTTCAGGGCGTCTCACCTTTTCCAAGATAGACATTAGACACAGGAGTTAAACTCGATGCCTCTTTCCAAGTTAACTCGTTGTTACACATTGCATGCCGTGTCTTTCTTGGAAACATCTTTGTATAGTTGGAGTTTTTAGTTAGTTTTCATTTCAATAAGGACGTGCATGTTGCACATGTCCAATTAGTCTCATTTGTACCGGTTAATTGATGGTAGTTTTCCAGTTAACTGTATAGTTTCCTTTATTAGGGTTTAGCAATAAAATCTTGCATGCAATGCAAGACTGTAGTTGACTCAAGGTGATTTTAGGGTTGCCTACACCTTTGATGTCTATAAATAAGAGCTTTCAACTCATTTGTAAATAACTTTTGCTTGTGATAGAGAATTGTTGCACTGTCGGCAACATGCCTATTCTCAAGATTGGTTCACCCTTGTAAATAGAACTTTTGCACGCGATAGCAATTTATGCTGAGCCTACCTTGCCTGTAATATTGCTATTCTGTATCTGTTCATGAGTGATTACTGTTATGATAAATAGATGAGCCTACCTTGCCTTCATGTTATTATCATGGTGTTTATTCAATCTTAGTTAAATGGGGTTGCTAGTTTGATTGTTGGTTGTATGGGTGTTTCGCTAATACAATTTGCTGTCCTAGTTGCTTACCTTTGTTTTGTTTATAATAAGCCTATTCAGAAGAGCAAATAGTTGAGCCCACCTTGCCTTCACGTTGCTAGTTTGTACTCAAAGCTTATCGTTTGATGTGTGTAATAGTAAACCTATTCAGCCAAGCAGATAGTTGAGCCCACCTTGCCTTCATGTTGTGAAGTTGTACCCGGTTTATCGTATATTCGTTTATTTTAATAGACTTCTTCCCGGATAAGCAAATAGTTGAGCCCACCTTGCCTTCATGTTGTAAATCCGCACCTGAAGTTTATCGTGTAACATATTCTTGCACCATTTCCTCATGCTCTATTTTCTTGAGGAAACTAGATAGTTTAAAGCTTTTAGTTTAGTTGTAGTTAATGATCTGCAAAACTAGAGAAAATCCTTAGCTGCAACGTCCTTGGTTTTCTTAACCTTGTGCCTCTTCCAGCTGAGTCAAAAAGATAGGACTTAGAATAGCTTACTTTTATAATGCATATCAGCAAAAGAGGGAGCTTCCACTCTTAATTTGAAGAGCACTCATTACGCAATGTGCATAGCTGTCCGTACTAACTCATACTCCAGAGGTGTTAGTTATTATGCCAACACAATTCTGCTTAGCCTACGAGTTTTCGAAAATAGGCTAGATCGAATTGAAGAGCGTAGGGCTAATCAGGGACATTACAAAGAGTTTGGATGGAGAATTCATGGAGCTGCCAATTCATGGCTAGCATCTCAAACACTACTTTTGTTGAGGATTTCTGGTCCTATATGGGCCTATGTACATGTTTTTTCCCTTTCCGTCTTGTGCCTTGTCTTGTATATATTGTGTTGTGTTTTGTGCAGTCATTACCCCTATACATATTAAATAGACTAAAGCAAGGCACCTGCTGGTTTGGTTCAAGTTGTCAGCGAATGCTTTCCCTATTTTGGTCATGAGATTTTTGAAATTTCTGTTTAAGCATTTGACACCCCTTGCACATTGATCTTGTGTCTTCATGGTTAGGAATCAGTACATGGAAATGAGCACCTTTTTTGTTTAGACACTTATGCAAGCTCAGTCATGTCACAATGTTGAGAGAAGGATACTTAATGCTTTCTTAAATAATATAACGTGGTATACTAAATGCATCTTTACATTAGGTGGTACTGCAACTTATATGCAATATGCATTTCAGTTCTGATTTGATTTGGATGGTCCAAGAGACAACTAGAAAAGATTGAAATTAGTTCAGAGTTGATTAAACCCTTAAATTACAACCCAAAGGCTTTGGTAAAGACTAAATACCATACATTAAAAATAAATAATCACACCTACTAATGCCAATCAACACACTTTCATTACAGTCATGCAGATGCTTAAAGACAATTGAAATAAACTAATTTCCATGATTGCTGCTGCCTTCAAAAGATGAAATCAACAACACAGAAAATAGTAAAAAACATTATATATATTACAATTAGTGTGTCTGTAAGGTAGTAAAGACGGCATCTTATTCGGCCAGTACCTTGCAGCTGCAGCAGTCAAAGGAAGTGTCATCTTATCATGCAGCATCCCAACTAAACAGACTTTCCCTCCAGATTTTGTGACTTTTAATGCTGTTGCCATTGTTCTTGTAGTTCCAACGCATTCAAAAGTTGCATCGATTAGACCCCCCATGGCACTATGTATTGCCTGATATTCACCATTGCAATCCTGTGCATGTCATGGGAGAAATGAATTGTTAATAAAGAAGATTGTACATCAAATCTTTCTTGTCCTATGTACTTGAAGAGGCTTTTAGAACACCCTTTATGTTATGATATTACCATATTTCAAAATGAAAAGATATCTTAGATAGCAGCAGTAACACAATCCAATAGCAAACATTACTTATTTTTTCAGCATGACATGCAACATAATCAACAAAATGAGCATATTGTTGTCACCAACACACTCAAGTTTCTTACAAACTTGGGACCTCTGATTTGACATTTTACAACTCTAAACCTGAAAGCAAGTACTTATTTTGAAAGAACCTTAAATCTTAGAAGTTCGCACCAAATAATTCTGATACATGTAATATATGGGGCAGAGGGGTTCAAATATTTGTGTACTGGGATAGGTTGGGACATGCACTTTATAATATAAACTGCAAGTGAATATAATAATATATGTGAAATATGATGAATGCCACTAAAAATTAGGAACATTTGGTGGCAAAAGGTGACATGTCACTTGTGGAGTGCATCCTCACTTGGAGTGAACCTCTAAATAGAGGCTTTGGGCTCATTGTTGGGAAAATTTCAGTGCATGTGTAGTTTAGACTATTGTCACTTGTGTGTTCTTGTAGCTTCAGGTACAAATAGGGTGTATGAGTGGCCGCCCCTTGTCCATATGGCAGTTGATACCACTTGGGCAAGGAAGGCTTAAGGTAGCATGGCAGATCTACATTACTAAAGAAGCTTTTTGTGTATTTGTATGTATTTTTCTTTAACATAATATCATGAATGACTTCATTAATGGAGCTTGCACATCTAGTGTTTTAAGTAGACTTGCACCTAAATGGCTCTAACCATGCAACTGGATGGGTGCTTGGTTCTTTAATGCATTTTGGGTGACAGTGTCATTCATTTGGACAAAGCGGCCAGTGCATGAGGGTGTATTTGTGCTTGATTCTTGAATGTTCACCATACTACACACTCAATGCTGCTGATGCCATTTTTGTATTCAGTTTAAATTTCTACCCAAGAGGGCAGCAACCTCAATTCATTCAAACCCTGTAAATTTTCAGTCCTCTTTATGAGGATCTTCCAAGATTTGGTGATATCACAAACGTGGCTTCAATATGCATTGCTTTCCTAATGCAAAAGCAAGACACACTTGTTATAAATGTGCCAATAAGTTAACAATCCTAGTATTGGTTTGGGTTTAGGCTTAGGGATTTAGTTTGTGGATTCAGTAAAAAAAAAAGAGTTTGGTTTGTCCACACAGTTGGGATTAGGTGTCTCAACCTTAATGAGTCCCATGATTAATTATTTAATTATTTGCCCCTAAGTTGATTTAACTTATTAAATACAATAATAATTGTTTCTGAATTGCTAAGTTACTTTGTGGGACCCAACGGGAAGTTGGCATCCTACATGCAAGGTATGAAGTGCAAGATTGTGACACACGTCACATAGGTGCTCAATTGGGAAGGAAACAAGCATTAAACCCTCTAGAATGGGTGCCATGTTGACATGTGGCAGTTAGTTTTGGAAACAAGCATTGGCGGGGTCCATTTGTGTGTTAGGTTATCTCTTTGGAAAAGTGAGAGCAAGGGAAGGTGACACTTGTCACCTAGGCGCTCATTTGAGCATTGTAAATTGTAAAAACCTCTAGGAGGTGCTCTTGGATGCCATGTGGCATGTTGTTGACTGAAGCTTGAAGAGGAAACTTGGTTAACGGAGATTGAGTTGTCACTCAGAGTGACTAGGAGTTGTGGGTGAGTTATATTTTGGCAATGAATCTGATTTTCTCTATGGGGTGCCTAGCATGTGAGGTTGCTTGATTTTTGGAGTTGCAAGCCTTGCATGTTGGTGCATGTATGTGCATGTTTGACAGGTTGCTAATCGGGTCAATTGGGAATTGTGCATGTTGTTGATTTTTAGTTTGCATGCATGCAGAGACTCAAAGTTTGACACGTGGAAAAATCTACGTCCATGTATGAGATGTATTTATTGACACCTTAGTGCATTTGTGTAGAGAGCTTGAAAGTAATTTTTGAGAAGCTGATATGCTGCCGAATTAACTCTAGATTTGTATCATAGCGAAACTACACCTGCAAGAGCATAGACTTTGCACATTGTATTGTAATAGCTATTTACTGGAAATACAATTGATCAATGCTTTAGTGTGTGGGTTTTTTCCTGAAAGGGTTTTTCCACGTAAATTTTGTGTTATGTGTTTTAATGCTTTAAATCTGAAACAATAAATTGAATGTGCTATCTTAAAGGTTAACTATGAAATTAAAAGGATTTGAAACAAATTTTTGCAACCTCTTCCTTGATTGATTTGCATTAGGGAAGCGTTTCTGCACTCGACTTTCCTTTCAGTTGGTATTAGAGCCTAGCCAACTTTGCTATCCTTGGTGGGTTAGAAGGGGTTTTCTTTGTGCTTATCTAGATTTGGTGGGAGTTCTTACAAAGAGAACTTTGTAATCTTGTTTGTATTTTTAAGATGGCAAGCACATCTAGAAGAATAGAGATGAAGAAATTCAATGGCTGTAATTTTGAGTTGTGGAAACTCAAAATGGAGGATATGCTCGTAGACCGAGATCTATGGGCTGCAATATCCAATCCAAAACAAGCAACAACCTTGCAAGAGGATTGGGATCTAATGGATTGAATAGCAAAGGGTCTGATAAGACTCTGTTTGGCTGATTCTGTGTTCATGAGGAGAAGACTACAACTAGTCTTTGGAAGAAGCTTGGTGACATTTATCAAGGGAAATCCTTGGTAAATAAGCTTTTCCTGAGAAAGAAACTATATTCTTTGAGGATGGAGGAAGGAGGTTCAGTTGCTGATCACTTGAATGCATTTAATATGCTAGTGGCTCAACTAGGTTCTGTTGGTGTGAAGATTGATGATGAGGACTGTTGCATGTTATTGCTATGTTCTTTTTCAGACTCGTGGGACCGTCTGGTGATGGCTATTGGAAGCACAACCACCGCCTTCAAGATGGAAGATGTGGTTGCTTTGTTGTTGTTTGAAGAGATGTGGAGGAAGTCTTTTGAGATGGCCAAGCAGGCCCTATCGATTCATGGTAGATCGAAGGAGAAAGACAAGAAAAAGGACAAGAAGTCTAAGTCAAAGTCTCTAGGGAGATCTAAGTGTCCTGGTAAAAAGTCCAAGGCTAAATGCTAGAATTGTGGGAAAACCGAACATTTTCGGAAAGACTGCAAAGAGGAGAAAAAGAGGAAAAGTGATAAATCTAATTTTGAATCCTTGTATGAAGATGTAGATGCATTTTTCGCAACCTCAACAATGCATGCATTGAAAGATGTGTGGTTAATCGAATTAGGTGCTTCTTTCCACATGACCTCTCACAAAGGTTCAAAGTATGAAGAGTATGACAGTGGCAAGGTGTATCTAGGTGATGACACTCACTTGAAGATTGTTGGTTGTGGAAGAGTTAGGATTTGATTCCCTGATGGTAGAGTGAAGGGGATTGATGGTGTTCTGCACATCCCTAGTTTGGCACAAAACCTACTCTTAGTAAGTTGGGTGATACGGGAGTGCAGGTTGTTTTCTCGAGTAGCAAATGCAAGATAACTAGAGGTGCTATGGTGCTTGCTAAGGGTGTTCGGATTGGCACTCTGTATAAGCTGGATGCATGCACAGTTCAATGCAATAGTGCTTCTATGAATTCCAAGAAAAGGGCTTTGGATTCTTCATCCTCACCATCAGATTGAGTAGAGAAGAAGGTTATGGTGTCTACATCTGATGGTTGTGCTTTTTGGGTACCTAAGGGTGCCAATGCTTTGGAGATGAAGCTCCCAGTAGATAAAACAATGTTGTGGAACCAAAGGCTTGGCCATATTGATGAGAAGGGTCTTAGAGCCCTGAAAAATAAGAGCCTTGTTAAAGGCCTTGATGATTTTAATCTCAAGTTCGATTTTTGCAAACATTGTATATATGAAAATAACATCGTGTTTCTTCTTATTCTAGTTCTCATAAATCTTTCGGGATTTTGGATTATGTGTATTCTAATGTGTTTGGTCCAGTTAATGTTCCTTCGTTGCCTAGATCTATGTACTTTGTCTCGTTCAGAGATGACAATTCTAGAAGGACATTTTGGTATTTCCTTAGAAGTAAATCTAAAGTTTTCAATTTGTTTAAGGAGTTTAAATCCTTGGTTGAAAACCAGACTGGTAGAAAAATCAAATGCTCGAGGATGGATAACAATGGTGAGTTTTATTCCACATAATTCGATCGGTTCTGTAAGGACCATGGGATCAAGAGACATAAGGCAACTCCATACACCCCAAAGCAAAATGGCGTTGCAGAGAGGATGAATAGAGCATTGATGGAGAGGGATAGGAGTATGCTGAGTGGTGCTAGCCTTGAACAAAAGTTCTAGGCTGAAGCAGTAGCCATTGCATGTTATCTGATCTATAGATCTCCTACTTCGACACTTATTGAAAAGACACCCATTGAGGCATAGTCTGGCAAGAAGCCCTCGATGAGACATCTTAGAGTCTTTGGTTGTGAGGCATATGCTCATGTGCTTGATGTGAAGAGATCTAAGTTGGAGAACAAGGTAGTAAAGTGTATCTTCATCGTCTATGGTGTCAGTGTGAAGGGGTACTGTTGACGTGTATTTTATGACAACACCAACACAGAATAAAATGTCCAACGGTCACTCTATTCTCTCTTGATCAAAGTATTCCGCATGCTATGATTGCGTGAAAGATCATGCGTTCAACTCCAAGGTTCCTTTTATTGCGAATAGACTCAGTTGGTTGATGTGAATATGCTGGGTATTCCAAGGGGACTTACGTAATTGCTCAACTTTTTGAAGCAGATGAAAGATTTGACTGTGATGCTCTGATTTCTAAACCGAAAATGCTGAATTGAAAAAGAATAGGGGGTAGGAATTCTACAATCTACTTCTAAAGGGTGGAATGTGGGGATCAACCTAAACAATCTTCGAACCAGACTTTGCTTTGCCTCCCTTCGGACAACCTCCACAAAGTCGGTGCAATCTTCAAAGGATGAGAAAAGTGTTCAAATCATGACACAACATGCTCATACCATCACAACGATGCATATGGACATATGAGCCACAATCGAAGTTAAGTATTGTTACTCCAGTTGACCACGCAAGGCGAACTTACCATCAGCAAGCCCGCTAGTGGTATGGACGAAAGAAGACTTGCTCAAATTAAATGCCACATTCCACGACTAACAACTACTTGCATAAAATAAAAGTCTATTTTACTCTATCTACTTTGAATTGGAAAGATGAAAGGGCCTTGCTAGCTACTCATAACAAAGAAGAAATCACCAAGCAATGAAACTCTTTGTATTATGAAAAGTGTTCACAACAACCGTTTACAAAACTCTCAAAGGAAAGTTTTCTTCCCTGCTCAATCTAAGCTAACTTCTAAGCTAATCACTATATGCCTTCTACTCTCTGGCTCTGATTCAACTCTTGATCTAATGTCTAATAATCACAAATGAGGGGGGATGCCCCTTTTATAGCTAGCCCATTTCAGTGGATGGCTTAGATCGAGCCACCTATGCCCTAATTAGGGTTTCTGCCCTAAAAACCGCCACTGAGGGGAGTGGGAAATAAATGCACAGAATATTCTCCACTCCCCTGCAGGAACCATAATGAGCAATTAATGCCCATCACCATCCTCCAAAAGATCCTCGTCCAGTAGAGTGTTCCCACTGTCCTGTTCCCTGACTGTGAACTCGATCAACCGGGCCAATACCACCTCAACCTCCTGAATTGAAATCGGTGGAATATGGTTGAGCTGAAATTCCAAGACCGCAACTGTTTGTCCGTGCCGAGTGTAAGATTTTCTCCATGCCACCAAGGCGTCATGGGTATTCTGAATTATGCTGGAGAAATTGGAGACATTCTCAAAGTCATCCTCGACAAGCGACCTCGCAGCCGAGAAGAAGGGAGCCAGTTTGTCTCTCAAGCCATCAACAATTATTTCCTCTGGAGCCAGCCTTCTAGCAAATATGGCCTCCAATGTATTAAGGACTCCCTCCAAAATGTTGCCCATTGCCTTCCTAACTCTGGCCGAATCTGCCCTTGCTGCATCGTGAAACCCACGACTTGTGACCACCGAGGAGTACCAACTGGTGAAATCATACTTGTCACCCTCCTGAATTACACCTCCATCCACCAAGGTCTGCAGAGGTATATGCATCAAAGCCCCCAGACGAAGAACAGTCTTAGTCTGATAGATGCGAGTATCGCTCCAGGCTTGATCCACCATATCCATGCACGCCAAAATATCTGAGGCCTGCTGATAAGCATTGGCGAGGTCCTCCATGAATTTCTCTGTCTCAGCCCGGACATGGCTAACCCATTTGTCCGCTTCCGTTTCCATCTTCTTTAAATATTTTAAGCCAATAACTAACTCCCTCGAAAGCTCTAGTGGGAGTTCGACTGCTGGGTTTGCCTGTTCACCTAGACACACCATATTCTGCACATATCCTATCAAGGTCTTGTGCTCCTTCTTTAACTTTTTATACTTCCCTTCCGTGCGGAGCAACTGGTCTCTTAGCGCCTGATAGGAGTTATCGAACTCCTCAACAATTTGGGCTCCCGTAGGACGACCCAACTCTACAGTAGTGATCACATAATTCTCGGGCCTCTCCTCGGCTCGATCACACTCCTCCCTTGGGACAACAACCTGAAGTGTGCGAAAGCCTGCTTCATCAGTTGAAATCTATGAAAACTTCCTGGCTCTCTTCTTCTCCAGTGGTGCATTAATCCTTTTGAGGAACTCTTCCATCTCAACGGTTGGATCCGTATCATCCTTAGGTCTCTTCTCATTCTATCCGTAAGCCAATCTGGCACCGTCTATTGTGGATTGCAAGTGACGAGGGGCTGCTCCTCCGTTGCCTCCACCTCGTATACTTCCTCTCTTCTAACACTGTTTTTCTCAGGCTCATTAGTCTCCACGAGATGAGTATCTCCCAACCCTTGGGTCCCTTGCTTTGTGTTTTCTTCTTCTTCCAATGCCATGTCCAACATTTGCTGGAAACGGGTATTGGCCACTATTTCCTCCTCCTCTTCCTGTTGGCCACCCTTGGGTGCACTGACACTTAAACTATCCGACTCCCAGACGTTGGGCTGATCAACCTCCTCAAGTCCCCGCTCCTCATTCAATTTTGCCCTCTGATCGGCAAACAGCGAAATTTCCCTCAAACTCGAAGATTGAGTTCGCGACCGCGTGGGTGATGCTTGCTCCATCTTCGAAGGTATTGGCTGGGTCGGCACCTCATCTTGTGCTTCCGACGCTTGGGCTGCTTGTTTTCCCCTTCTCACCGATAGTGGCCTTTGATTGCTCATCAAGTCATAAGTAAGGGCAACTGCTCTGCTCTTAAGTCTGCCTACATGCCTATTGACCCAAGCCCTTGCGAAATTCATCATCAGAATGGAGAGCGTGTCCAAGTCCATGATTTCTGGTTCGGACCAATCAGGTGGTGGGATCGGAGTATTCCTAACCGACTCATAGTCAGGTTGTATGACATTTACATCCTCTTCCACCTGGTCCGAAACTAGAATAACTTCGCACTCCTTGATTAATTTGAGAGGTAGTCTAGTAAACATCCTTCTTATTTCAGCCTCATCTGCCGCATTTGCCCAAAAATCCTCTATGTGAGCCTTGTGCCTATACTCCACATTCTGCACTACTCGGATGTTTCTATAAGGATCGAAATCCTGCCTGCCTGTGTCATATGAGAGATGAAAGAATTGTAGCTCATCCTTTGCTTCTCGAGCTGCCTGCAAGGAGGGGCATACCTCAATGGAGTTCCCTATGGCGATAGGAAAATCCAATCCCTTCTTCCTCTTCTTCTTCTGGATTTTATCGTAGGCAATGAGTTGCCTAGATACTTCTAGCATTACTATATGATCAGTGGGGTACCTTAGCAGATACGAGGTGAATCCTTGCAGCCTAATGTACGTGAATTTTGGAAATTGGATGAGCCAATATCCATATTCTTCGATCAACGCCTGTGCTTCCTTTGATATTCTTTGCTGCATTCTCTGTTGAAGGGTCCTTGCAATATGCATTGTGAATGCATCATTTGCCCGCTTGTAGTTGGCAGGGTTAGTCAAATGTAATTGTGTGCAGGCCTCGTGGATTTTGAACTGGTCAGGGGCACTGTTGATCGGCTCCTTGTACATTATCCCTCTGTACTTGGTCATCCTCGCCAGCATATACATTACATACGAGCTCATGTAAAAAGTCTTCATCCTCCTCAGGCTCCTAAACTGTTCATCTATGTTGTTGCTAATCATCCTAGCCCAGTCAACACATTCTTTTCCTTCCAAAATGATCTCGATGTAATAAAACATCCAAGGCTCGAAGATATATGCTTGTGAACTCCCGTTTACTCGGCTAAGCATCATTATCAAGTCATAGTATTCTTGTTTCACATCTTCGGCAATTATCTGTTTTGGGAGCTTAGTGTGGGGTGGTTTTGGCTTTTGCATCCAGACTCTGTTGATGACTACAACAACCCTTTTGAAGGAGGAGTACATTTTATCTGCCCTTTCCTTTGTTCTGTACAGCATCCTCTCGGAAGTAGGAATCCCAAATGCCTCTCCGATAGCATCTGGCGTGAAGTTGGCAAACAATTTGCCATCTGGAGAGACAATCGTTCTGCGTTCCGGCTTGTAGCAATTTGCGCATTCCATGATTAGTTCCAGGCACTGTATTGCTTGTGGAAAACCAGCAGCTACGTAGATTCCACTTTTCATTATGTTGTGTGTTGTGACTGACGGTTGATGACCTCCCAGTCCGTACATCCTTGATTTGAGTGCACCTAGATTAAATGAACCAAGGTTGGTGTCATTTAATCCCGCCAACTTTGAAGTAATTGCTGACTTCGGGAGAAATGGCTTGGCGAGCCTTTTGATCATTGCTTGTCGGGACGAGCTTGCCTTGCGTGCTTTAGTATTTGCAGCTCTGCTTGTTCCTGCAACTTCCTTTGCTCTAGCCATCTGCAAAAATAAAATAAAATAATAAGTTAGACTGCAGATTTTAATAAAATAAAACAATTCCCGAGATGGCTGCAAATACGGAGTTAGCTTTGAAAATAAAATTCCTCAGCATAAATTTCTAACTCCAAACCTCAAACTATATAAAATCTCTGAGCTTAGAGAAAAACTTTCAACAACTGCACTTTTGACTGGTGAAGAAAAATCGCAGCAAACTAATAACTTTCAGCAATGTAAATAACTTCTTCAACATAAATAATTTGAATATTTGACTTCAGCCTGTCAACTTCAGCAATTAGAAGAATAAAGAGATCACTGCAGTATGGAATTTCGAATTTCTTCTCAACTCCAACAGCAATCAACTTTCAGCAGTTTGAATATAAAATCCTCAGCAACTTCAAGAACTCTTATGCCACTTCGAAAATCTGCAGCAACTTCAACTCTCAGCAATTTGAAAATAAAATCCTCCAGGAACTCTAGCATACAATTTCGAAATTTGCAGCAACACACTCTCAGCCCTTCAAGAACTAAATTCTTTAGCAACTTCCCACTTAGAAAACAAATCCTCAACCTCACTTTCAGCAACCTCGAAAAAGATTTCAATCTCTCAAAGAATTTCTCTATTTCAGCAACTCTCAACTTCGAAATGTGAGAAGAAATGAGAAATGAGATTGCTTAAATAATTCTTCATGAAGAATCCTGCCAAGTAGTGCTGGAGTTATTTTTAGCACTTTCATCAATTCACCACTCTCTCCACTTAGAATCTTCTATTTCAGGCGCAGTAGTGGGCTAGTCGTCGGTCAGTCATCATGGCAGTTGCCATTAATGAAGATTATTTCTTTGCAAAATTCGAATTTTTCCCTCCAGTCTGCCAATTAACTCTTAGTAATTAAACAACTTGTGAGAAAATCACTCTGATTTACTTGAAAATTCCATTTTAAATTTCTCGCAAAGTTTAATTAAATTCAACTCGAAAAATTCATGGGAGATTTAAAATTATTTCCAACCTGTTAAAACATCTGCCATTTAAATCTTCAACTTCATGAAATTTGCCTTAGACATTTTAAACCTTCTCTCTAAAATATTCAACTCTCGGATGATTTAAAATTATTACTCGCTCAAATTAATCCGTCCTCTGAGATTTAATTTCCATTAGGAAAATAATCTAGGCAAAACAATTTTCCTCTAGAGATAATAAAATCTCCCTTAAGAAAATAATTTTAAAATTCTGTTAACTCATGGGTGTATTTTAAAGAGGTTCATTTAATTTTCTACTTGACCCATGGAAAATATTCATCAACTTTAAATCTCCCCTTGAAAAATATTTCATCACTTAACCCACTTCATTTAAATGTTTCTGGAAAATTTTCATATTTCTTCATATCAAGGCGTATTTTTCACTTAGAAAGTTTCTTGAACACTTTCCCCTTTGATATTTTATTTTATTACGCCATCACCCCACATACCTAGAAATAAATTTAAATCCTCACTCCTTGGGCGTATTTCTTCCTAGTGAAATATTTATTTCACTTAGAAATTTTTTTTCTTCCTTTGACACTCTAGGCGTATTTCCTTCTCATTCAATTTTAAATTTCCATGTCTTAAAAATTTTCAAGGCTTTCACAACCTTGGGTGCAAATGATACTTCATGCTTTCATTTTTACCACTTAGGCATTTTCCTTCCATTATATCATATGAGTTGGGCGTGCTTTGGAGCTTTTGCTTTTATTTCTACCTCATGAGCTGGGCGTATTTCATACTCTCCAGTTTTTATTCTAATGCCATAGGCGTATTTGACTGGCAACATCAACTTGGGCGCCAATAGCTTCTTGCACTTTCATTTTAAAATGCCTTAGGCGTTTCTCATTCCTTGCTGGAGGTGGGCGCATTTTACAGCCTCAACTTTCATTTTAAATGCCTTAGTTTATTTCACAACACTTGCTGGGCGCATTTACTAACTCAAGCTTTCATTTGTGGGTGCATATGTATATGAGAGCTTTCAAGTGAAGGCGCATTTGCCATGTTGAACTTTCATTTCAATGACTTAGAAAATTTTCGAGTTCTCAACTTTTACCTTTGGCACAAATGAGGTAGGCTACTCTCATTTCTCATACTTGCATGTTTTTTCCCTTCCCATGCCTTAGCATATTTTCCTTTTGCAAGGTGGGTGCATTTTCACTTGTGAGCTTTTGTTCCCCATGCCTTAGACGATTTAAGTCTTCTCCAATTTAGCTTAGGCGCATTTAGCCCCTTCAACTTTTATTCTCAATGCCTTAGGCGTTTTACCCTTTTTCACTTGAGATGGGCGCATTTTACCCCATTGACTTTCGTTTTATGCCTTAGAAGAATTTCACTTAATCACTCCTTCCCTTGGCGTGTTTTAGAGGGCTTACTTTTATTTTCACCATGGGCACAAATGGGGTAGGCTACTTTTGTTTTATAACTTAGAAAATTTCCAAGTTTCATCCTTGAGGTGGGCGCATATATGGGTCTTCACTTTCATTTGAGGGCGCCTTTTGCTAGGTGAATTTTCATTTCAACACTTAGGATATTTTATATGCCACCACCCCAACCCTGCGCGCATTTACCCCTCAAGCTTTTTGTTTTCCATACTTAGAGGATTTTCCAAGTCTTTGCCTGCCCCTACCCTCATATTCATAAGCCTTTGCTATTTTGACTTCCACAGCTTCGTTTTGCCTGAAAATTTCACCATATGATACTCTTCGCCTTGTGATCCTGTTTCCGCCTGTCCCTTGCTCTGACCTGCCATTTATAGCCACCTGCTATTTATAGTAAGTTCCAAAGTTGCTTGACTTCTGTAGTTTTGTTTGACTTGAAACTTGCTATGCATGATCCTGATAACTCAAGTGCCCTGCTCATACCTACCTTTGGCGCAGACCTGCTATTTATAGCTCTGAGATGACTTACTAAAAATAGTAAGTTCTTTGATTTCGCTCAAATTTTGCTAGTGGGTTGCTTGGATGATACCGATCCTGATGGGGTACTTCACTTTGGCAATTTCTGGATTTTACCCCCTATAAAAGTGGAAACCCTAATTTGACTTGCGTGTATCCTGAACGGTCTTTGTTTGACTTTGTTTCTGCTGCATGTCGTTCTGCTTCCTGAACTGGAGTGTTGGGCGGCTGTTTGAGTGTACCTACTAAAAATAGAAACTTCCTGAAAAGTGACCAATCCACTGTCGGATGATTTTGCATGTCATATTGCTCGTGGGATCTCAGAAAACCCAGAAAAACCCAGAAAACTGGTCTGCATGCGGGCACTGGCTAAAAATAGTGAATTCTAAAATGTGATCCATTTCGCTTGCATGTCACATTGTTGCAAAGCTCTCGAAAAACCCATGAGGAATATCTTGACATGCATTGAAAAACTTCGCATGCAAACCCTAAAAATAGCCCTTGAAGGCTGAACTCTGAAAGTCATCATCTCGGTTTGCATGTTACATCACTGCGAAGGTCTTGAAAAACCCATAAACATTCCCCAAACATGCATTTGAAAAGCACATGTGAAGATCCTGAAAATGGCTCCTGAAGCCCGAATTGCTAAAAATAGCAAGTTGTCTAATTTTGCCCAAATTTTGCGTGCAAGTATCTTTAAGTACCTGGAATGCGATGGAACTGACAAAATTCCAAAATCCTGATGAAATGGTCCCAAATTGAGTACTTACTATAAATAGTAAGTTGTCAAAATTTGATAAAAATTCAGTGGGACTTTGCTGGACGCCTTGTAACTGCAGTACTAAGCTTAGATTCCAATTTGATAACTCAGTTTGACTTTTTAAAAAGCTTGAATGACAAAAAACTCTAATTCCATAGACTTAAACAATATTTTAACTTAGGTCAAACGATGGGACATCCTCGAAAGGACGAAAGACCAGAGAGAGAGAGAGAGAGAGAGAGAGAGAAAGCCAAAAGACCACAATGGAGCAAAAATTAGGGGGTCCCCATCTTGGATACAATTCAGAATTTCACCATAATTTTCCCAGTGTATAGTTGCACACTCAAAATGAGTGAAAGGAAGTATAGAAACAGAATGACCAACTGAGCATGACCCTTATTCAATGCTGTTAAGATCTGGAGTAAAAGATATAAGTTATTACAATCAAAATAGAATCTTAACCAGTCTTTGATATTGCTACAACTGTTAACATAAAATTTTGATATCACAAATTTCTGCTCAATACTTCCTCCCAAAATGCATATAACAGCCCCAAAATCAAACAGTAGCTACAAATGTTTGGTCAGGAGCTATGAATATTAATGCAATCTAGAAAAGAACTTCATTTACTTCCATATAGATGACTACATGTTCAAAACTAAAAGATGAAAGCACAATTTGGATCAACCGAGTAAGAATGCTCTATGATCTTTTTGGAGCAACCAAAATTCACCTCCAAACTGCTAGATACAACCCTATAAGGCTGTGCCTAGATTTTTGGAACCCCAAAACTCACCCAACAAGGATCAATTGTCCTTTTTCTCATGCCTTGCTCCCAAAGTGTGCACCTTGTTGCTGAAATCCCTAGTGAAATGGTGAAATATACTCTCTCAAACTTTTTTTATTTTCAATAACAAATACAATGTAACCAAGCACCCGTTAAGGTTAGCTTAACTCAAAACGTTGCATGAAAGAACTCTAACCAAGAATGCGCCCTAAAACCACTTAAGGAGGAGGGGCGAGCATATGGTCAGAGGATCCCTAGGATCTACTCAATCAAAGTTACAAAGATTACGACTGAAAGAGAGAATCTAAACTCAACACCAAGAATGTGCACTCAAGATCCTTTAACAGACGAAGTGCTAGCATATGGTGGAGTGCTAATTGCTTAATTGGAAGAACATAGGCGGATAACCAGCCATGAGAGAATTTCCTCGCTACCACCAAACAGTGGGGGGGAAAGATTACAATTTAAACATTTCGTCTACTGCGGAAGGCATCCACTCAAGAGTGGGAATTCTCCACTTTACAGTGGGTAAGATGAGAGATTCAAGTTTATTTTCCACACTGGCGGTAAACCATCCAGGGGTACTTAATGTTAGCTTTAGAAATTACAAGTAAATGCAGCAATAACATATGGTTGGATTAGTACTACTAATTCACAACCTTACAATCCAATAATCTGCAATTTATGAGTATTACAATGATAGACAAAGCCACAATGTGAAGAATGATTCTCTCAATCTAGAAAGCTCTTAAACATTGAAAAGGAAGCTAAAATATAATCTCTTTGAAGTCTGATAATTAAAATCAGCAAACTAAAACTGTAAATCAGCAACCTGTGAATCAATTAAATGCTTATATCTTAATCAATTTACCTCCGAATTGCGTGAAACCAAGTGCAATTAACCTTTGGAGGATAGGCGCCCATACCATGATGAAGAAACAACTCCAAAAACCCAACATTTATTTATTGGCACAATTCCCAATGCAAACAAGAAGGTGCGACCCTAGCAAGGGCGATTTTGCTAGTAAAAATCATACACTTTGAAATAAAATCTGGAAATTGCTAAGAAGGGTCGCCATGACCTTAGTAATGATATTATTGAATGCCCATAACGAGAATAAAATGATACAAGAAGCTGTTAACAAATTCAACTTTCAGCTGTGTAAATATCAGCAACTTGAAATCTGGAAAACACACCACAATTCTCCACTTTGAAGCTCAATATGTACTTCTGAATGAAGCACACTCTCAATCCATCATCTAGGGAACCATAGTTTTAGGTCTGAAGAGTGGAATAGAATTTGCTAAGCTTTCCCTTAGCCGGATTCTGGATTTCAAACCAGCAGCATAACTTTGCTTTCCAAAATATAACATGATCAACTCTCCACAATGCAGCAATATATAAGTTTCAATGGGCAAATGAAACACTTTGAATTCCAAGAAGTTGAATCACTTCAACTTCCCAAAGGACACCACCTTCAACCATTCACTTTACTGTGAAATAATAAAACATTAATTCCCTTCCCTTTAGGCGTCCATTTTACTTTGCAACAATAAAGCATTTCATAAATCATTAAATGCTCAACATGACCCCTTAATGTCCCCTCTTTAAAACAACTTGAAGTTATCACTCCTAGGCATGGGGGTATAACTTAAAAACATGAAATTAATTAAGTATAATACTTAGTCCAAGGAGATAACCAAAACCAAAGCCAATACTGAAGCTGATGGATTACCACAAATAACATGATGACCTGAGCTGAATTGCAAATGATGATACTGCCAAGATTAGACTTACTAAAAATAGCCATTGCCAAAAATAGTAAGTTCACTTCAACTTAACAGAAAGCCAAACTGATCGGCCACATTGAACTGCAAAAGATTGAGTTGCTGTTAGAGTGATACTACTATAAATATACTTACCAAAAATAGCATATTGCTATAAATAGTAAGTTTGCCAAAACCACATCTGTATGCGAACTGAGCAGTATCATGACTTACTATAAATAGTAAGTGTTTCCATTCTTCTTAGCCTACAACTTTTTGAAAATAGGCTAAATCCAATCGTAGAGCGTAGGGCTAAATCGGGGACATTACAAATGGTTTGGTCAGCCTCTATGCAAACAATAACCTAGGCAACTGGGAAACATAAGGTATGAAACCCTTGTTTGGAACACCTCCCTCACACTTCAATATAAATGCAAATAAATTCTTCAAAATACTTTACAAATTTTCTATGTTAGTGATTTGCCTAGGGCGGGGGGAAGGGGGGGGGAAGGGTCTCAGTCCGATTCGACCCAGGTTTAGGGTATGTGTCTGGTCCCCTGTGGGTTCGAACTGGGTTTGGCTCACAAACTATGGGTCCAGCCCTGTTGAACTTGGGCATGCCCAAGCTGAATTTGGGTGTTTTCATCATTTTTTTTTACTTAAAAAAGCCCAATTCGCCCCTAACCCTAAAATGGTGTTTTCCATGAAGGTTTTTGTGGATTTGAAGGTATTTAATTTAAGGCTTATGTCACATCCCTATCAGCAAGGACCCTTTCCATGTGGACATTACATGGTGAGTAAAACAAAATAAAATGAAATATAGAAAAATCAATTGGGGTTGTAAGGTTTTCACTAACCACCAGACAAAGTTGGGGTGCCATTTATTGAGCCATCTATCCCTCACATGATCAGGAGACAACCCGAAACAAATGAGAATGGGCTCGAGTATGGTGAAAGTTTTGTAGGGCATGACATTCCAATCACTTGAGTCGTCTAAATGATAGGTCACGACAGTATCTGGAAAAAAATCAAAACCCCAACGACCCCATATCTATTCGTTAAAAAAAGACGGAGTAGAGGAAAGCGGTGAAGAAATGGTACAAGAGCAGATAAAATGGCTAGCTATTCAGAGGTGCGGAGGAGGGAGAGTGAAGAAAGAGAGAACTCAGAGAGGATGGCATGGGGAGAGGTAAAATTGCAGAGCAAATGCCTTCAGGCGCATGCAGTTTTGAAGGATAGAGTCATGTGAGAAGAAGATAGAGAGAATGCAAAAATGGCATAGGAAAAAGGAAGGTTGGGAGAATAACATGATGGGGGAAAAATTGAGTAAAATCTGTAGGCTTTGTTTTGGAAGGATAAGGGGAGAGAAAGGGCGGACATAGGAAGGTTTTGCTACTGCCTTGTAGATTTTATGACCCTGGTGAGTGTCCACCTTGCTTGTGATAAAATAAGAGCTCATAGAGAGGCTATGGACATTCATCAAGGTTTGAAAGAGGGAGGATGTTTCTAAACGTTGGAGAATGCTGGTGAAGAAAGCCATTTATTGTAGAGGCATAGCAAATGTTTTACTTGGGTGAGGGCAGCAAAAACGTTCACATAAATATTTGTAGAGCTTTTTAAGGGGCGGTAATGAGAAGTGCTTACCAATTCCAAGTTTCTTCCTTCTCATTTCTTTGGGTTTATTGCAACATTTTCTTGTAGAAAGGAAAGAACTTACATACTTAACATAATCTTGTTAGGAATGACAACTCTCTTCTGTTAATTTAATTACACATCATTATCATTCATTTTTAGGGGGAAGCTTGTTGCTATTTAGATGGTATATGAGGAGATGCAGATACTAGTAGAGACTACGACTGTTGTGAGGTTGCTTCAGTCCTTACCATATTAGGTAGAATAAATGCACAAGATTTTGTTATGAACCCAGAAATGGCTAGAAACAAATCCAACATGGCCTTTTTTTCAATGCCTTTTCGTTTGGAGCTCTATGCCATTGTCTTCAAACATTAAGCCAAATTCCATATAATCCGCAATAGAATATCAAAATAACAATAATCCCAAAAATGACCAACAACAATCTAATGAATATGCTAAGCTAACATTTTCTTTTATACAGGTAAGCAGTACAGGTAATGTTTCATAAGAAAAAAAAAGAAAACTATTATGACAGTGCAATGAATAAAGAAAGATGCCCAAAGCCCAGTGAAGTTAGAAATAGAAGGAAAGTGTAATAAGAAGGCTTGAAAGTGAGAATTATAATTCTTACATTATCCTTTAAATTTTCAAGATGAGTCTTGAATATGTGGTGTTATTTATGGACATATTCTTTTATGACAAATTGTTGTAGTATTACCGAGTGTTGGCAAAATATTATTATTTTTTACTCAAGCAAACTCCCATACTAGTTATATGGGTTAAATGAAGTTGAGTTGGCTTTTGTTGAATATAGTTGAAGTAAATGTTATAATAGTCAAAAGAGAGTATTCTAATTTTTAAGAACGTTGTGGGTTTCACAGATGTGTTTTATTGAATTTTATATTTAAATATTAGTTATATGAATAATCTATAAATAAATATGACATGTAGATTTTCTATAAATATATTACCTTCTACACACTATTATTGATACACCCTCTTTGAATGGGTTATAACTGTAGAGTGTCGTGGACAAAAAAATACCTTCTAGTGCATCATGTTATGCTTAAATAGAAGTGATAACCGATCCCCAACCTTGTAACATGGTTCCTAAGGGGTGTGGTTAAGCTAGCTAAATAAAAATATTATATGAATTTGTATCGAGATTGTCATGTCCCCGAAATAGCAATACCATAAAGACCAAGTGTTAAAATACAAATAAATTAATAAATAAAATAAATAGCAATATTAATATTAAATATAAAATAAATGTGTACCATATCAATATAAAAATATGAAATAACAAATACAATAATAATATATAGACAAATTATTGTTATTACATTCTAGCATTAAATAACTTAATATCAAAAATAATAATAATAAATAAATATTATAATCATTACACATCAAAGATTGTAATACATTAGAATAAAATAATAATAAGATATTAGCAAATTGGTTTTATTATTATACTTTAATATTAAAATATGTTCAATAAAACATCAAAATAAAATAATAAAATAAGTATATAATCTGAAATATCACAATTATTAGTAATAATATATCATTTTCAAAAATAGATATTATTGTGATAATAAGCCTTTAAAGGCAGCAATTAAATCTAACAAAGGGATATATTTTATGAAAAGTCACCTCTTTCACCAAACAATACATTCCCCCCATGAGTCACCTACCTTGAATGGTATAAATAGAAAGAAGGAAAATAAGGAAGAGGGAAAAATATTGAGAAACAAAACAGCAGCAACAATGATTTTTATGCATTGGAATATAGAGCCATTTAATATATATATATATATATATATATTATTTAATAGGCATACAAGTATATATGCATAGATATAGATAAATTTTATAATGAATAATATGCAATGAATAAAGAATTTATATGAATAAGGAAATAATAATTATATAAACATATATATATGCATACTAATGGATATAAGTAAAAGAATAATTATATATATATATATATATATATATATATATGAAGTATATATATATATATATACACACACACACACACACACATACACGACTATGCAATAATGATACTTATAAGTAATGATGACTCTTTAATATAAACATAAGTAGATTATGTATATTTATGAATTGTCCTCATCCTATGATCAATTCAATATAAGGTTGAAGGAGGCGAGTAAGGAAACATGGAGAGATATAGCAACTCAGGTGATGTACTCACTTAGCAATAATATTTAGCATATTTTGAATATAAGAAATCGATATTGCTAATCTAAATATTGATATAATGCTTTCTTTAATCTTATCATAATGAGAATTATTCTAAGAAACAATGAACTTAAAGAACCATTGATAAATGAAGATATATTTGATTATAGGCATGAAATAAATCTTGGATGAATGTAAATATAGTTGATTGTGTAAAGATTGTCTTCTTTGTGCTTGTAACCCTATCAGGAAGGGTGAACCATGGTTTAAGTAGATTGTCTAAAAACCCCACTTTCAACCCCTTAAGCCCTAGACAAGGGATTGGGCCTTGCAGCCCCTTAGGCCCTTGACTAAGGATTGGGTTATAGAAGGTTGGGGGTCCCACCTAGGCTTCAGCTCCATAGACCCTAGACAAGGGATTGGGTGAATAGGAGGTGGTAGACCTTAGGCTACTTAAAGGATTCTATGATTTCCTCTCCTTTGATAGGATGAGTGTCTTCCGAGGTGTTGCCATGAGTGGAGTATGCAGGTACTAAGCCACTAGGCAAGAAGGATTGTGATGGACAACCTCTTGAGTTTTATTTGAGGGCTTTAGGGCAGATCCACCTATGACACTCCTCATATGTCTTCTTAATTGCATTTATGATTATGCTTATATTTTGGATATCTATTTATTAATGCTAATAGATATATGTGTATGTGGAAATGTTGTTAATACGATGAATGCAGATTTCAAACCAAGATTACTTCATTAAAAAGAACAATCATTTGGAAAGAAGAAACCCTAAACCTAATCAACATGTGAATTTTAGGACAAACCGGGTAAGGGACATTACAAAGATGTAATTATGGGATACATGGTTGGAATAGTTATAAATACTCCTACAAGTCGTAGTGTTTGTTGTACCCCAAAATTAAAATTTTCGCTACATTTAGGCATTTTGAAGAATTGAGTCAAGATATTGTTAAATCTGTCACGAAAGGTCAAAATTGGGGTCTACACGTCTTGCATGGGGGTCAAAAACTTGAAATTTTCAAAATCTGACAATCTGGGTCGGTTCAAAAAGATCAAACCTACAATATCTAGATCTCAGTTTTTCATCCCTAAATTTTAGGAAAATTTCTATTTTTAGCAGTTTTCTAAAAAAAGAAACTTTTTATGGGTTTCTTACGAAATGGATACTTGTAAAAGAAAATTTCTAAAAATAGAAAGTTTGGCCATTAGGGTTAAGACTGATTTTGATTGGCTTGAAATACTTCCTCATCAGGCTGGTGCAGTCAAAATCACAAAAGGATCAATTTTATTCTACTGGGTCTATTCTGCTTTTTTAGAAGCTTTTTCGGAGATCCAAAGTCATCAATGGAGGCCAGTTAGCTGCCAGGTGCTAGAATCAAGCGTTTGAGCATCAAACAGAGGCTGTCAACGAACAATGTGCACGAGAAATGAGGAACGAGCTAAGGAAGTTGAAAAATGAAAAATGTCAAATTTTATCTAAGTCTAGAGATTTCAAGCGCCCCTGTCAAGAAGAGGTGCCCATGTTTCAATGCCTCAAAAATTTTTCATCTTGGCAGTCAAAGCAATGGAAACACGTGTTACAAGGTAAAAATTGAAAAGTTGATTAAAATTTCTAACACTACCAACCATGGGTGCCCCTGAAGGAGAAAGGCACCCAACTTTTCAAGAGGTCAAAAGTCAAAATCAGGGTTTCCATCTCCAGGTCAATGTTGCTCAGAGTCATCCCAGCTCCACAACGAATCAATTGGCATGCTCATCAGATCATCCAGTCACTGGCAAATTCAAGACGAACAGGAGCCACAGAGAGAGGTATTTTAAAACTCTAAAGATGAAGAAAACGAAATAAAATCCAAGTCTGGATAAGATGGGCACCCCTGAAGAAGAAGGGCGCCCAAACGTTTGAGATAGCAGATGATCAAATTTGTAGAAGACTTCTCCAACATGACTTTGTCAGACTGGATCCAGCTCTCCAACGAATTCGTCAGCTTGTCCGTTAGAGTCAGTAGTCATCAAATATCGCGAGGCGAACAAAGGAGAAAAAGTGTGAGAAATGGCAAAAAAGTGGAAAGCAACAGTGAAAATTCAAAAATAAAAACTAACACTGGAAGCTATGGGCGCCCCTGAAGGAGATGGGCGCCTAGGGTTTAAGGCCACCAGAAGTCAGTTTCCGAAAATGAGTGATCTAGAAGACCCCTTCCAGATTCATCTCAGTTGTCCAGTGAACTTGATAGCCAATCAATCTGACAAGTACAACACCCGGAATAGTGAAATCATCTGAAGGTCAGAAGACAAGCATAAAGATTGAAGATCATGAAAATGGCTAACACTGGAAGAAATGGGCGTCCTTATCAAGGATAGGCACCTGACATTTCGAAGGGACAAATGAAGTTTTTAGCAGATGATGTCTCCAGAACAAAGTTGTTAGATGTGATCAGGCTCCACGATGGAAGAATCAGTTTGTTCATCGGATAAATCCAGAGGCCGGGAGACAGAGTTGAAGCAGGGTTAGAAAGTGAACAAAAGTTGAAAATGATAGAAATTTGGCTAAGTCTGGGGAGATTGAGCGCCATATCTCAAGAAGGGCGCCCATTTCTTCATGCCTTAGTTTATTTTTGAAAATTTCAAAATTTCAAAGAGAAAAGAAAAAACGCCTTTGCTCAAAGGCATGAACTAAATTTAGGGTTTCATCAAATTAGGGTTTGAGAAGCTGTTTTCAAAGCAAAAACTTATTTAAGGACACCTCTATGTATTATTTTTCATATTTTCTTGCAGGTGCCTTCAAAGAGAAACAAAGCAGCAGCTTCAAACTTGTATTTTTCAAGATTCAAGAACCCTAACTTGCTGGTTTATCATAAAATTTCAAATCAGCAATCAAAGAGAGCTTCCTTTTTCATATTTTCTCATCAAGAACATCAAATTTGTGAAGAAGGCTAACACTATTAATTTTCAGCAAGCTGATCCATTTTTGTTCTATCTTCTAGACAAATTGTTGAAGAATTTCCTCTAAGTTGCAGCAGTTGCTTTCATTTTGCATGTCAGGGAAAACTTCATATTTATCCATTTCTAGTCTTCTGGGTCTATGCTAGACCTTCTTTTGGACAAAACCCATACCTCAGCTTTTTCAAAAACTTAAAGTTGCTGCTTTTTCAATCAGAAGCCAGGGTTTTGAAAATCTAATCAACTGGGCCCATCCAAAATATGCTCAAGAACAATACCCAGATGCCAACTTTTTTCTGCTTTTTTTCAGAAAATTAGGGTTTGCTGCTTTTTTCAGTCTTCACTTCATATTTTCAAAAACGGACGATCTGGATTGGCTTGCAACGAAATTCTGATCAAAACCCATATCTCAAAAAAAATTCCAAAATTTCGTCCGTTGGAGGAAGAAAAATCAGCAAGCTAAATTTAGAAAGTTTGCTAGAAATTGTCAGAACCTAGGCGTGTTTACTGTCAATCTTCAAATCTTTCAGAATGGAATACACTTCTATAGAGTTCAAGACCAAAACAGTACTATACCACGATTTCATTGAAACAGCCGAGACAGACTTGCATCATATCAAGCCAGTGTTCAATTTATGTCCTTTGGAAGATGCAGGCAATACCACCATCAGGCATCTTGGCCATTCAGGTCTTCTTGCAGCAACATCCATACCTTTCTCAGTACAGAGCTTAGAGTTCATAATTGCTTATATCAAGCATTACAATCTAGCTACAAGGGAGATATAGTCAATTGATGGAAGAATCATATGCAGCCTAAAACCAGACATGATTGAGAAATACTTCTCCATTCCACCATGGCCTGGAAGTGTCACCATCAACGTAGAAGAATGTGAAAGGATATGGGAAGAACATCAGGATAAGTACAGTAAGAAGATTGCACATAGGTGGCTGAAAGAGACATTCTACATTGCCAAAGGATGTTGGAAGAGGATAGTTCAAAGATGAATTCGCCATCATAATAACCCTACTCAATTGAGTTACAGGTCAAGCAGATGCAACAAGGTTTCAGCCTTGGATGTTCTACGTGATACCTCATATAATGAAAAAGACAGAGTTCTATGACTGGCCTACATTGATCAGTGATTGCTTACATCATTAGATAATTGAGTATTTTCATAGACATGCATTTCACATGGTCTCCTACCTAGTCTACTTGGTTGCCTATCAAGGTAAATTCAGAGGGTTGAACGTGGAGGGTTCACTAAACATTCAACATGTCTACAACTACTATACTCAGTTGGAATTCATTGCTGCATCACGCCACTATAAACGGGTGAATAAAGCATTCTTGATTTACACAGTGCGAGACCTGGATAACGAGCTACATGTTCGCATCTCATCCGTTGCCAGGGCTGCAATATCAGAATGGGCAGATTGGTTTATTCAGTTTGCCACCTTCACTTACTTAAGGGTGTATGGTTATTCAGGAGCTCCACTTATGTTACCAAGGTATCCATCAGATGAGGTAGTATGCATGGAATTCTTCAGGCAGATTTCAAATGTTCACACCCGTCTGCGCAAACAAGAAGAAACCAACCTTTAGCTTTCCTTTTGCTTTAGGCATTTACACTTGTAGATCATCCGCCGAATCTAAACTAATGGGTAACGAGTTAGACAAACTTGGTCTCAAGCCTTTCAGCGAGAGACGATCATATGATCCCCATGGCTTCTATGCATCTAGACTTGGTCAAAACTATGCTCATGTGTCCGCACTTGAGGACTTTTGGGCTAATTGCAGAGACGAGTATGAGGTGCGAAGGCAAATTAACAGTAGGTTAACCCTTCATCAAATGAAAGATTGCTCATCAGAAGATATTGAAGGGTTGTCAGATGATGATGGGGATGTAATTCTCCTAGCCTATACTAGAAATAAGGTTGAGCAGCAACCTCTTCCACAGGTCAATTGGGCTCACAAAGAATTTATCACAGTGGAAGAAAGGACAAGACAAGTGGTAGAGTACAGTAAGACTTTCTTGATTCTCAAGAGAAGGGAGTCTATTCCAGTAGTAGAGCCGCCAAAGAAACATTCATCTCTTCCCTCTTCTTCAAGAGTGCAACCAAAGAACAAAGAAAAAGTTCAGTCTCAAGAGGTCACAAAGGGCAATAGATCGGCAAAGAGTGCTAAAAGGAGATTGGATTATATAGGGATTGTTATACAGGAGCAGCCTACAGCTGAAACAGAAGTTCCTCCACCAGAGCCCATACTTCAAGAAGAAGTACAACATGATGAACCATTGATACAAGAAACTCTACCATCTCCTAGGTCTTTGCCAATTCACATTGATTTGGAAGACGAGGAGATAGAGGCCAATGTTACAATTATTCCTCCCTTGGATGTTAGTAGAAATATGTAGAAACCCCTGTTCTCACTGTTTCTGAAACTGCTTGTTTTTGAATGTTTTGATTTTTTTGTGTTTTTTTGCAATAACAGAAGAAATGCGATTTTGAAAGAAATTGCTTCAAAAATCTATAGTAAATTCTATAAGCTGGAAACTGACAAATATGAATCTCCAATTCGATAGCCAATAGTTTTATTATGCTTTCACGGTGTTTACAAAATTCAAACCTTAACATGCAAATTAAAAGGCAAAGCTGATTCCATTAATTGAAAACCTGATTTGCTGATTACAGGCGCTCCAGAAAGATGTAGATTTTGTACGGCCATCATGATTAATAACTTCTCCCTCCGTCAGATGTTGCAGCCCCCTGATTATTATTTGCAGCAAAGCGCACAACTGAAGAACTTCAGTATAACATGAAATGCAACCTTTTCCTCAGCCAAGAAGATGCCAAATATAAATCACTGTAGCGCAGGCACTATTCACGTCACTGTAGCAGCAGATCAATAATTCTGATTTTTTTTTCTGCAATGATGATTATTTCAACAAATTAAAATCTGCTCTTCAAACCCTTGAAGATGTGATCTCTGAATAAGCTCTGTAATAACTTCTGAATGAAGCTACCTCTCCGATAAGCAATAAATCAATTGATATTTCACAACCTCTGAACTGCAGACACTGAAGATGGCTTGTTCTCCAATGCAAAAGACAACTGAAACCCTTGGCTCCGTTCTCTGGAAGAATAATTGATCAAAGTCGATTTTCATAACATAATGATATATTTCACAATGGAAAACCCTTATATCCTCAAGAAGGTCGACTTTTCTCACAAAGGCATCATTTAAATAAAAGTTGAATTCATCTTTTAATATTTCCATAGTTTGCACGCACTTTTAATTATAAAATATAATTGAAAAGTGGCCCCTTCCTCATGTTGGTCGACCCCTTCCTTTAAGTCACTTAAGTTATAATATTTAAATATATTATAACTTTATAATATAACTTTTAATTAATTAATATTTATTTTAGCAAACAAATATTAATATCTCTCTCAAAACAGGTCCAAATGACGAACTGTCTAAAGCCAGATGATAAGTGACTGAATCCGCACACGACCACAACATACTGCTAAAAATAGAAGGGGTGCTCTGCTGAGTGTCTCCACTTACTAAAAATAGTAAGTCAAGCAAATGGTGTCCGAACAACCCGGAACGAAAGCCAACTGAAAGATTCTGCCAACAGAAGCCAAGCCAAGCCTCAACCAGACCCTCTATCCACCCTATCAGCCTACGAGGGTCACATAATAGGCTAATCTCACGCACTGAGAGATGTCAACTAGAAGGGGACATTACAAAATACCACATCTTGGCTTGAGAGCTCCTTGGGAAGGACAAGAAGGCCTTCGTATCAGGTGAATGTTGATGACCTTAGTATATATCAGGAAACACTCGAAAAGAAAGCCAAGAAACAAATGCATTTTGAGAGGAATCTTGAGGGTGAAATGGTCATGGAGACAGCCACGCCTCTTGAAGATAAAATCAAAGATGAGGTGGATGTTGACGATTTTATCATGGTCAAAGCAAACCTTGGCAAAGTACTCGACATGCTGATATGAGTTTGTTTAAAATGATAACAGAAAACATTCAAGAAAGAGTGCAGAAGGAAGGAGAAGACAAGGCAGCCCTCAAGGCTGAAAATCGTCAACTCCGGTTATGTATATCAAATTTTATCCAAGGCACCTCACAAACAACTCAGTTGCTGCCTCAAATCTTAGAAACACAAGCTGATCAACAGCAATTAAGGCAGTTAGTTATTTGTGGCAAACAAACTAATGAGTGGATTGAAGAGATCATCAACAGAGGAAAAGAGGTCCTAACACAAGTCTTCCAGTTAAGATACAAGGCTCATGACTTACATCAAGGTATCCAGGATTTTGAACAGCTGATAGCCGAGTTCAAGCCAATGCATGAAATCATAATTGCAGATTTAGAGATGGCTTGTGGCTCTACAATGGCGAGAGAACATAAAAGACAAATCCTGGAGTGGAAAGAAAGTCATCTTTTCAAGGTGAATACATATGTCAGAATATCTGAGGAGTTTGCAACGTATAAACAAAGAGTTGTTGATACTCTTAGGTTCATCAGAGAAGTAGTTGCAGCAATTCCTTGTCAGTATTGCCTTGAGGATAGTTCCTACATTGGGCTTGATGGTGCCATATTTGGGAGACGCCTATAGGTGTCGATCCTCCTCTTTTCATCATGTGCAAATTTGAAACATTTTTAAAACTGCTGTCAAAGGATTAAAGCTGACTCACCTCCTTGAAGCCGAGTCTCGAAGAGAAATGGCAACACTTGGTAAGTTGAATTATTATTGTTTTTGTGGTGGCAGAACCCCTTCCTTTTTAAGAGGAATGCATTGGGAGCTGGGGCTGTATAAATAGCCGCCCCTTCCTCATTGTTGACAATCATCTCTCTTGTTTAATTATATCTTTGGAGAAAGCTTTCTGTATGTAATGTTCCCCTTTTGGCAGTAATCCTGTTAGTGGCTCATCAACCTATTCCAGAATCTTGTAGGCTCGTTGAGGTGAATCAAAGGGTTCCAATTTTGGAGGTTTTGTGATCTTTCCTCAATATTTACTATTTATAGTAAATACTATTTTTGGCAGTTAGCAGTAGTCAGCCTTCAACTCATCATGTCCTCTGGAGCAGTTTTCAGAACTAAGCCTTGGCCTTTTGAAAATATTACTTTAATGAAATTCTTCATTAAAAAGGCAAATTGTTCTAATTTGCAGTTGACCCCTTGGCCTAAGGTGTTAACTTTAAGTTGTATTAAAAGAGGGACTTAAAGGGTGGCGCCACATGAAGGAAATTAAAAGGTTTTAATTAATTCTTCCTTGTCTCAAGTGGGACGCATTTTAGTGAGAATTATATCTTTTTTGAAAAAAGAAATGTGTGATGGCTTTTGGCGTACCATCTCAAGCATTTGAACAGTCTTCTCTCTTCCTTTAAAAATGAGGCCTTGCTCTAGCATTTGGTTATCTCATATTTTGCTAAACTTATGCTGTCGAAATGAATTCTCATTTTGCACTTCGACGAATGCTGACCTTCTAGTACCTATCTCAATTTCGTGTTTGCAAGATAACACCTAATTGAATTATTGCTGCTTCTAATCCAAACTAGCAGATAGAGTTTCAAGATGAAATTTTGAAGTGTTTTACTAGTTTTGCAGTTGCTGTTTGCACACAGCTGAAAGTCGATTTCACTCACAGCTGTTTGTATGAATTTTGTTTTGTTTTGGGTATTTGGCCTATCCATTTCTAACGTCTGGGCAACCATTCTCAACAATTTCCAAAATTTAAATTGAAATGTGGATTTTTTAAGAGCAAAATCACCCCTCAAGGAAGGCCATACTTTTCTGTATGCAATGGGATTCGTGCCATTAATAATTGCTGGTGTTTTGAGGTTGTTTCTTCATCTTAGCAGGGGCACCTATCTTCCAGTTGAACATAGCCTTTGGTTGCACGCAATTCAGAGGTATTTTGGTTGAGTTTTGAATATTTGATGAATTTCTGTAGTTGCTGATTTCCATTTCTAGAATTGCAGATTTCTGAGACAAAAGTAATTCATTTGCTGATTCCATCTTCTTTCTTCTTTTCTTATTATATTCTAACTTGGAAACATTGTATAAAGTGGTGCTTTCAAAAAATGGTGAAAAACAATGTATTTTGCAGCTTTCTTATTTGTACAAGTTGTTAACAATAGTACTGTTTCAGTTTTAGCCTTTGCTGCAATATTCAATTAACTTCACATTAAGCACCTCTGGATGGTATACCGCTAGTGTGGATAATCTGATTTGTAATCTCTTTCATGCCCACTTTCAAGTGGTGAATCCCCACTCTTCAGTGGATGTTTGCCGCAACAGAAGAAGTATTAATTTTGTAATCTTTTCCCTCCACTGTTTGGTGGTAGCGTGGAAAGTTCTTTGGTTGGTTATCCGCCTTGTTTCATTTCAATTCAGTAGTAGTACTCCACCATATGTTAGCACCTCGCCTGTCAAAGGATCTTGAGTGCACATTCTTGGTGTCGAGTTTATTATCTCTCTTTCAGTGTAATCTCGTACTCTTTGATTCAGTAGATCCTAAGGATCCTCTGACCATATGCCCGCCTCTCCTCCTTAAGTGGTTTTAAGGCGCATTCTTGGTTAGAGTTCTTTCATGTACGTTTTGGGTTATGCTAACCTTAACGGGTGATTGATTCTATTGTAAATGTTCACTAAAACACAAGAAAAAATTGAGAGAGAATATTTTACTGTATCTTTCTGAAGAGCAATCATTTAGCCTTGAGAAGTCATCATAATTTCTGTAGACGCATTTTTCCTGAGAATTGAATTTGACTCTCAATTACCATTTTCCATTATTGATTCATCTGAGCTCCATATATTTCATCAGCTGCAACCATATTATGAACTTGTTTATCTATTTCCGAGAGTTTATTTCTGTGTGAGGAAAGAAGAGTTTTAAGAGGGTATTGTCTATCATCTGGAAGTGCTGGAACTACTGTGAGTGCAGGCTGAGCCATCATCATCTGGGGGAAAGCTAAAAACCAAGCATGAGATATTCTTCTACTGTGCAAATTTCATGTTTTGATATGTTACTAGAATAAGTTGTTTTCTGTTTATGCATTGATGTCTTTTGGAAAAGAATGGAAGTATCATGGATTGCTTGAATCATATTTACTATGTTTAAAAAAGGGATTTGCATGTTGTCTTTGAAATTAAGAAATTTTTATTTACGTATGGATTAGGTTGTTACATCATTAGATATGTTGATATATACTCTCCTAGTTTTGGAGAGATGTATGAGACACTTAACAACATACTTGGGCAAATGAAGCAAGCAATTCATAACAAAGATCCTAATTTGAGTTTATATGAAAAGTATATTAGGCCCATTGTGATGCAGTGATGGAACATTATAAATACTTGCTTCATATGGCAACCTTTGCTCTAAATCCCAAAATGGTATCCACCAACTGCGAGTAGAGTGCCTTCTTTTGATGATGAAGAGGTGCAAAAAGAATTAATGAAGGCCCTTGGAAAGATGTATTTAGTTGAGGAGGCAACTTTACTTTGAAAATAGTGGCTTGCCTTTGTTAATCTTTATAATCTAACATTTAGAAAACCAAAGGCAAGGACAAATAGAACTGCATTAACTCAATCAAATCATATTGGATGATGGACATGGCATGGAAATGATACACTAGATTTGAGGATGTTTTCCATTTGCCTCTTTTCACAAGTTTCCAATTTGTTTGTCACAAATAGAAATTGGTCCACATGCAACTTTATCCACTCTATCAAGAGGAATAAGCTTACCTATCGATGAGCAGAGATAGCTGGTATCAAGGCATAGTGCCTTGAACTTCAAGATCAATAAAATCCAAGATATTAACAAGCTCCAACTTTACATGGGGATGTTGATCCTAAGGACACCACATAGATTGATGACGAGGCAGAAGAGGGACAAGTGGGTGTTATGTTGGATGAGGCAGCCATTGATATTGGTAGTGAATCAAATTCAGAGTTGAATTTTAATTTAGGCAAGGATGAAGAAGAAGCATAGCTGCAGCAGATCTTAGATATTCTATATTTTGTCATTTTGTACTTGTAGCCTTTTGGCCTTTTCATTTTGTTTTATTATGTATATATGCAATTGGTAATGAAAACTCAAAATGAAATGATTAGGCATTGAAATTTTATTAATTTGTATGTCAATTCATGAATTCTCATTTTAGCTCCAATATTTCATAATATAGTTCTATAATGCATATGATGAATGCATTATATATGAATAATTGAAATTTCCTATATTTTTTCAAATTTCCCCTATTTTTCTAATTGTCATTCCCTAAAGAAAGGCCTCCCATCCCTCCTTGTACTAGAAACATGTCTCCCTATTTCTAGTTGTTCCCATCCCAAAAACTACTTGTAATGTAGGTGTGAAATATCCTTTCCTCACAATTTTCCGTTGAAAGATTTTTAAAAAAAATTCCCGGTCCTATTAATTTTTGTGTTGTCTTCCAACACAGCTCCCAAATAAATGAATATTGGTTGGCATTTACTTTTTATTTGAATAAATTCTTCATAACAAATATTCACAACAATAATAATCAGAAAATTATTAGAACTCGAATAATAAAAACCCTATGCTTGGAATAGCTGCCTGATCTCCAAAGTATCTAAATATTCTACCTTTGTTGGCTTACAAGGGTCCCACTCCACCTTCAATCAGGAAATGTGCCAACATCTAATCCCACAAACAAAAATTTGCAACCCCAAAACTACACTTTAATGCAATGACCACCTCCGCCTGATTATAATCTACAATGTTACAATTGCCTTCGAAATGACACAATACAAGTGAGTGGAGCTAAAAGAAAAAACATAAATGCTTTTCTGTTTTCAAGAACTTCTTTAGTGTTCCTTTTAGACTACAACAAATCCCCTAGAATGCTTTGGAGATTATTTTAAAGGTGTAGTAGACTCAAAAAAAAAACTCTCCTTGTTGCAATGGGATCTCTGTTGATTTCTAATTTTTGCTAACACAAGTCAAAGGAATCTCTAAGAATATGATGTGATCTAGGTTAGGGATAGCTGGGTGCACCTGCCTCAATAAACAAAAATGAACCATTTTTTAATTCCCATGCCACATAAGGTCCTACGATCTCCTTTCCTCAAGACTGGTGACCGCTTTTTTTGTTTCTTTTTTTTTCTCCTTTCGGATTTCCCTGACACCTTAGACAAGGAAAGAACTTTCTTGTATTTCTCATGCTCCAAATAAAGTTGTGACAAAATGTATGAGGGTTGATAGGTAGAAAAAACTCCCAGGTGACTCTTCCAAGGTGATCTCTTCCTTTGAATTATTTCCCCCTTTTTTTGAAAACTTATTCCAATCTTATTTGTCCTGTACATTCCATATTAAGGAATACAAATGGTATGGACTATAATGGCTTTGACTGGTACGACTAGGTGCTTCCCAACAAATAAATAAATTCTGATTTATTTTTGAAATAATTGCAACTGTTAAAATAAATAAATAGACATTCTAGATTTCCAATTAATCAAAATTACAATAAATTGTAGGCCCAAATTTGACTTTTGGATGAAGCCAACATTGGAAACCAAAATTTTTTTGCCTTCCAATTCTTGAAGATTCGAGAGGGTTTTGATCCTCAAGGAGAGATGTTGACCCTGAGCTCTAAAAAAGTGTTTTTGAAAGTTGCCAAATGATAGAATGATTTTCTTTTTCTCCAATATTTTTTTTTCGTGCTTTTTCCCTATAACCCTAAAAAGATTAAAAATTTATTTCTATTTTTTTTGAATATTCATTTTTTTTTTCATTTTTAATTATTAATTACCTTTAAGGTAATTAATATTTCTTTTATTTGAATATTCAATATCTTCACTTTATGATTTTTATTTGCTCTCTTTGCCCAAAATAACAATAAATTAAGTGTAATTTTTCAACGTTATAACTTAGGCACTTTTGACACTTAATAAATTATTACTATATTATTCGCCTATAAATCCTCCCTCAGCCTATGGGAATAAAAATAGGCTTCGAGTCCACTAATTCAACTTAGTTCAAAAAAGGGGGTATTACAATCCACCCTTCTCGAAATTGCTTTCCCTCAAGCAATTGCAAGTTGAGATGCTCCAAAATCTCTACACCCTCCTAAGTGGCATCCTTGGTAGGAAGATCTTTCTATCATACCAAATACTATGTGATCATCTTGTTCCTTAACCTCTTCTCTCTAACATCCAAAATAGTCTCGAGTACCAATATCAATTTGCCTTCATCATCCAAGGGAGGAAACTCAGTAGAAAGTGTTAAATTAATCAAATCCAATCAAATTATATCCTAAAGGAGAATAAGTAAATCCTAGATCTCAATTTACTTGTATGAATTCTAAGTCAGATTTCTAAAGTCTTTGTTTCAGATCTTTTGATTGCAGAACATCTATCGATTTCAATATCCACAAAAGAAGATCGAACTTAGACTTTATATGTCTAAGAGGAGACACGCCTCAAGAAGAGATGCGTCTCATGAGAGGACGTGTCCCTTGAGCGCGCGGGCTCCCTAACTAACCAAAATATTCAGTAATTAATATGTGATCAATTCGCATGCATTAACAAGCAGCAATTTCAAAGTATGAAGTTCGATCAACATTTCAACTTCGAGTTTATTCATTTATGAAGTTCGATCAGCAACAGAAATTCAAATAACTTACTTGGAGATATCATACTTAAGAATAGTTCGATTATATATAAATGACGATGATGCATGACTGCAATCATCATTTATATCTGACCGAAGCTACCTTAAATCAACACTCCCTCTTAGCTAGGGAAGATAACTCAAAACAAGTAAGTAGAGATAACACCTTACACATGATATCAAAGATATGGTATGATTCTAAATTTTGTCAAGTCACATGACATTCTTCATAACACATCTTCATTATGGTATGTGCACTGACACCAAGTCTCATGATGTCTACCATAATAATTCATGGCATATCCACGGATATGTATTTATCCACCATGATTATCTCATAAGGATCATAATGATCTTCAATTGATATCAAGTCTCATGATATCTATCAAAATGTCCATGAGATACTATGTCCACAGATATCAAGTCACATGATATCTATCATGATAGTTCAACTCATCATTGTAGAGTCCTCACTTTACAATGTCAAATACAAGTGTTCAATATTAGAAAGATCGTCACCTTTCAATAATGTACAGAGGGGGAGAGAGGGCCCATAAAGTCATGGAGTCACACACATGACAAAAGAGTTTACACATTAAACATATTTTGAATATATTAGTACAACTAAACAATTTGAATTTCAATCATAATATCAACTTACATTTCAACCATACCAAGTTTCTTCCTGAAGTGTTCAACTTTAATTCTGGAGAGAGGCTTGGTGAAAATGTCTACTGTTTGATCATTTGTACTAATATACTCCAACTGGATCACATTCCTTTCTACCATGTCTCTTACATAGTGGTAAGGGATCTCAATATGCTTAGATCTATCATGGAATACTGGATTTACTGAAAGCTTGATGCAACTCTGATTATCACAATGGATAACAGTAGGATTCAAGGGCTCACCAAATAGTCCCACTATCAGTTTCTGGAGCCATACTGCTTCTCGTGCTCCCATAGAGGCAACAACATATTCAGCTTCTGTTGAGCTTTGTGCTACTAAAAACTGTTTTCTGCTGATCCAAGAGATCATAGCCGATCCTAAACTGAAGCAACATCTTGATGTGCTTTTCTGATCGGTTACACTTCCAACCCAATCTGAATCAGAGTATCCATGTAGATCTAGTTGGTCATTTCTTTAAAGAAGACCATATCCAATAGTGCCTTGAAGATATCTCAATATGTGTTTCACAGCCATAAGGTGAATTTCCTTTGGCTCACACATGAACTGGCTTAGAGCATTCACTGCATAGCAAATATCAGGTTTGGTGTTAACCAGGTACATCAATGATCTAATCATTTGTCTATATAGGGTGGGATCTACAAACTTAGATTCTGCTGCTGCTTCTTTTAGTTTGTGTAGGTTGGTTTTCATAGGTGTAGACATGGGTCTACAATCCAACATTCCAAATCTCTTTAGAATATCAATAGTATACTTTCCTTGATTTAGTATGATGCCATCTGATTTCTACCAGACTTCTAAACCCAGGAAGTAATGTAAAATGCCCAAGTCTTTCATGTCAAATTCTAAAGTTAGATCCTTGTTTCCTTGAGCAATGAGGTGATCTTCTTCTGTTATCAGTGGGTCATCAACATATAAAATAATTATTAGCATATCACCTTTAATTACCTTAAAATAAAGATTTGGGTCTGCATCATTCTTGGAAAATCCTAGTCCCAAGAGATAGCTGTCAATTCTTTCATACCAGGCCCTAGGAGTCTGTTTAAGTCCATATAGAGCTTTCTTTAATTTGCATACATGTGATTCAGGTTTATGTATCACAAAACCTTCAGGCTGCTCTAGATAGGCTTCCTCTTCAATGGTCCCATTCAGGAAGGTAGTTTTCACATCCATTTGATGGATCTTCCAACCTTTAGCTATTGCAATAGATATCACGGCTCTCACAGATGTGTACTGGGCAACAAGTGCAAATGTCTCTTCATAATCAATGCCTTCCTTTTGTGAAAAACCTCTGGCCACAAAGCGTGCCTTGTGTTTTTCTATACTGCCATCAGCAACATGTTTGATTTTGAAATGCCATTTGGAAGAGATAACAAATTTCTCTTTTGGTCTAGGCACTATATCCCATACATCATTTTTCAAAATGGACTAATACTCTTCTGTCATTGCATCCTTCCATACTTGATGTTTGAAGGCTTCTGTAACACTGGTGGGTTCTGAATTGATGATTTCATTCATTAGGGCAACATAGCTTGAGAACCTTTTGGGTCTCTTACTTTCCCTAAAGGTTCCCTTGGGTGCTGCATGATTCTTAGCTTCTTTAATCATTTTCCTAGCCCAAAGTGGTCTCTTCTTGTTGTTGTCATTTGGATTCTCTTCTAAAGCAGATTGAAATTCACTTATTGTTTCTTCAAGATACTCCCTCTGAATCTCAGGAGTAGGTTCCACTTCTAAGACTCTAGGGGAATTATGAATTTCTATCTCACTTGAACCCCTTGCCCTTTTGAATGCAAGGTCTTCTTCAAAGATGACATCTTTGCTTAGTTCAATTTGTTTCTGCTCGGGTATGAATATCCTATAGGCTTTGGAGTTTTCACTATATCCCACAAATACCCCTTTCTTTCCAGAAGGTTCTAGTTTGAATCTCTTTCCTTTAGGTACATGAATGTAGACTAGGCAAACAAAAATCCTTAAGTGACTAATGTCAGGTTTTATACCAATGATAGCTTCTTCAGGAGTCTTGTTGTCTAGATGAGAATGTAGACATCTATTTTGGATGTAAACAACAGTTCTAGAGGCTTCTGCCCAGAATGAGGTTTCTATGTTCTGGTCAAATAACATTGCTTTTGCAGTTTCTACAATAGTTCTATTTTTTTTTTTCAGCAACACCATTTTGTTGAGGGTTGTAGGCTACTGTAAACTCCCTCTTAATCCCAACATTTATGCAAAATTCTTTAAAGATTTTAGAGGTGTATTCCTTCCCATTGTCTGTCCTAAGAATTTTGATTTTCTTCCTGGAGAAGTTTTCAATGAGATCTTTGAACTCCTTAAACCTTTTAAGGATTTCTATTGACTCTTTACACTTAAGAAAATAAATCTAGGTCTTCCTAGAGTAGTCATCTATAAATATTACATAATATAGGAAGCCTGCCATGGAGGGTACAGACATGGGTCCACATAAATCAGAGTGAACCAGTTCTAACACGTCTTTGGTTTTACTCAAACTATTATGGAAGGATCCCTTTGTATTCTTTCCTAGGGCACACCCTTTACAAGCTTCTTCATGAGTTTGTTTTAATTTAGGCAATCATGTTACTATTTTTTCCACAAAGGATAGGGCACGGAAATGAAGGTGTCCTAATCTTCGATGCCAAATTTCATTTGAATTAGAGGTATCAAGGGTAAGGGCTTGCTTGACTTTAGTGCATAGTTTGTAAAGACAACCTTGTCTTATACCTATGGTTTGAGCTTTCTTTATGGTGGAGTTCTTAGGCCATGCCAGAACTTTCCCATCCATAAAGGTAACCCTATATCCATTGTCTTCAAGAGCAGAGATGGATATTAGATTCCTCTTTATTCCAGGTATGAATAAAACTCCAGTTAGTTGAAAGGAGAGACCAGATTTCAATTTGATGGAGCAAGTTCCAACCCCTTTTACAGGATGTGCAAAATCATCCCCAATAGTTACTTCTTCATCAGTCTCTTCAGTCATAGTGTCTAGGTATTCTCTGAACTCTGTAATGTGCCTTGAAAAACCACCATCAATTACCCAATGCATGATATTGTTAGATACTTGACTTGATAAAGCTGAATAGAATACAAATTTCTCAGAGTCATAGTCTGTATTTGATTTTCCTACTTTAGCAAAAGATGCTTGTTGTTTTGTTCTATCAAGGCACTTCATTGCATAGTGCCCATATTGATCACATCTAAAACATTGTATTTGAGAGATGTCTTTCCTCTTCTTGAATGATCTTTTTCCATAGGAATTTCTCTCTCTTGAATGATCCTTTCCTATAAGAATTCTTCTTACCCCTTTTATTAGATGTTGTGTTGAGCACATGAATATCGTCATCTACAAGTTTTTGTTTGTTCTCTTTTGTTGATAGTCTTGTTTCTTCTTGTAAGCAGTCTGTTCTTAGCCTATCAAATTTAGGGAGTTTAGATCTCGCACTTATTCCTTGAACAAATGACTCCCATGAGTTTGGTAGGCCTCCTAGAGCTATTAGTGTTAACTCCTTGCTATCAATTTGATATCCAATTGTTGATAATTGATTCCTTAGTTCAGTGATTCTCATGAAGTATGCATTAATAGTTTCTCCTTTGTTTATTTGAACATTGTTAAGTTGTATTTTTAATGCAAGATTCCTACTGGTGTTGTTTATTTCAAAGTTGCTCTCCAAGGATTTGAACATTAGATATGCAGTCTCATGTTTTGACAAAATAGGTACTATATGGTTCCTAACTACATCTACTAAAATTTTCATGGCTTTCTCATTATTCTCAATCCATTGAGTTTTCTCTGGATCATCCTCTGGTTCTCTCTTGTTTTCTTTCACAAATGAGTCTAACTTATTTTCTTTTAGAATCATCATGATTCTGAATTTCCATGATGTGAAATTGTTTGCACCTTCAAGACGGTCTTCAACTCTGGTCACACTTGACATTATGAAGAATGTGATGAGAATTTGATTTCTTAAAGAATACAATTTTTCTAAATAATCTGATTATTTAATTTGATTCGGATTTTCTCAACGTGGCTCTGATACCAGGTTAAATTAATCAAATCTAATCAAATTATATCCTAAAGGAGAATAAGTAAATCCTAGATCTCAATTTACTTGTATGAATTCTAAGTCAGATTTCTAAAGTCTTTGTTTCAGATCTTCTGATTGTAGAACATTGTTGGGTGAAAATAGTGTAATCAACTTTTCAACAGATTACGCCATCTAGACTTCAACCACAGCTGTGTGAGATATGATCTCTCCTCTCAGAAAGGGTAGGTGCCCTTCTTACTGCTAATTAGAAGCTATAGTAAACTTAAAGGAATACTTACAAAATGTACACTGTACTCATGAAATGGGATGGGGGAGGGGGGGATGTGTTACATTCATACTTCTCTCTTTTTTCAGAGAAGATGTTTACAATGCTTCATGATGAAAAGCTTTTAGATCTGAATAACTTAAACTTAAACAACAGCAGTAATGCCAATATTTCTATCTCGACAAAGCACATCTTAGAAATACCAGGTATGATTTATAATAACAAAAGGTAAAAGGAAAAGGGAAGGCTCACGAAGGCACAAAAACGTTCCGTAGCCCTTTCAATGTTGAATCCGGTAGAAGTATCGTTCGTTGTATTAGAAGCACAAAGTCTTTTTAGACACAGATTACTCAAACAGCATGAACGATTACAAGCACAAAGTCTTGTAGATCTTTCAACCAAAATATCCACACATAAAAGTAAATCCAAATAATAGATGCAACACAAAGTTTACATAAACTACTTGAAGACCTCCAAATACCATTCACTAATCACCACCAATCTTACTCAAATCCAAAGAGAATCGATTCCAACACAAAGTTTGGCATGCAACTTCCTTCTTTATTGATTAGATCTAGATTAACAATAGTGAACACAAAGTTTCAATGCTTGTTTCAAAGGAGCAGCACTTCGTTGCAAAATATCCAAAGGTAACTATTACAAAAGAAATCCCTCTTATTTATAGAAAAGAGGGAAGAGCAAAATTAGGAAATCAGATGAGTAAAAATAGGAAACCCTAATCTAACTAAGTGTAATTTATTTTTATGTAATTGCACCTCATATTTTGGGTGCGATTACATTTTACAAAAAGACATTTAATATGTCAAAAACTATTTACAATATGCATATGGGAATGCATCAAAACGTTCAACACTGAGAGATCAGGAATCTTCATGGTTCCTTGCTTGGGCGCGGAGTCTTCATACTTCTTCCTGGTCTCCTGCATGAACTTTTCATCCGGACCAACGGTGTAATCCACAAAGGTATGAATTCTTGTGATTGGCCTTCTGGCAGATGAATGGATTTTCTTGCACCTGCGAAGATGCATCTTGAGATTATCAAGTGTCATCCGTATATTGCAAATGACATGTACTGAGGCTTTTGAAAAATTGGCATCCTCAACTTGCAACATAACGACTTCTTTGTAGATCTGGGATAGTTCATTGGATCAGAAAATGTCACCTTTGAGATCACTTGATGAAATTTGGAAAGAAACTGCAAGGGTGGTGAATCAACAGGCATTAGTAAAAAAAGTAGCATTGGGAAGCATGAAGCAAGCAAACGATGTTGAGCAAGCGTGAAAAGAGGAACTAGGCATGGAAAACGATGTGGGAGTGGAGAAACATGGTCTGGAGCGAAAACGAAGTGATTTGGAAGTGTTTAAGGCAAAAACTGTCAAAAGTGTAATGGCGCTAAAAATCAACGCCCTTGCACTTTATGTGTAAGTTTGGCAAAAAGTATTTCAGGGCGCTAAAAATCAGCACCCTGGCACTTGGGCTCAACACTTAGTGAAAAACTGGGAAAAGTGTACTTGAGTCAAAAATCACCGCTCTGGTCTTTTTTGACTAAGTCTGAAAACGGTGCACTTGAGTCAAAAATCATCACTTTGGTCATTTTTGACTAAATTTGGAAACGGTGCACTTGAGTCAAAAATCACCTCTCTGGTCATTTTTGACTAAGTCTAGAAACGGTGCACTTGAGTCAAAAATCACCGCTCTAGTCATTTTTGACTAAGTATGGAAACTTGGTGTAAGGGCGGGAAAAATCAGCGCCCTTGCACCAAGCTAACATTTCACTTAGGTGCAGTGGCGCTAAAAAAGCCCGCCCTTGCACTTTCAACACTTAGAATTTTTATATGGAGACTTGGTGTAAGGGCGGGAAAAATCAGCGCTCTTGCACCAAGTCATCATTTCACTTAGGTGCAATGGTGCTAAAAAACCCCGCCCTTGCACTTTCAACACTTAGAATTTTTATATGGAGACTTGGTGTAAGGGCGGAAAAAATTAGCGCTCTTGCACCAAGTCATCATTTCACTTAGGTGCAGTGGTGCTAAAAAACCACGCCCTTGCACTTTCAACACTTGAATTTTTTGTTGAAAATTTTAGAGCCTTTTTTTCCAGAACATTTGCACTTTCTGCAATTTTGTGAAGTATGAACAACGAGTGTTTGTGAAGATACTCGTTTCGAAGGTCTTCGCGAGACGAATACAGAGGGATGCTCAAATGGACTATCTGAAACTTCGGAACGCATTTCGAGGTGGATTGAAAATCACCTCATTTTGCATGCATGAACATCATGAACCTAGGAAACGAACAAGTTTCGTAGGGGGATTATCCGTGGAATGAGCACTGCTAATTTCCGTGATAACAAACATCTATTGATTTCAATATCCACAAAAGAAGATCGAACTTAGACTTTATATGTCTAAGAGGAGACACTCCTCAAGAAGAGACACATCTCATGAGAGGACGTGTCCCTTGAGCGCATGAGCTCCCTAACTAACCGAAATATTCGGTAATTAATATGTGATCAATTCGCATGCATTAACAAGCAACTATTTCAAAGTATGAACTTCAATCAACATTTCAACTTCGAGTTTATTCATTTATGAAGTTCGATCAGCAACAAAAATTTGAATAACTTACTTGGAGATCATACTTAAGAATAGTTCGATTATATATAAAGGATGATGATGCATGACTGCAATCATCATTTATATCTGACCGAAGCTACCTTAAATCAACATAAAGACTTACATACTGGCCCAATGCCCATTTGAGGCATGAAACATGGAACACATTGTGTATCCTACTATGCTCTGGTAACTCCAACTCATATGCCACCTCACTAATCCTCCGTGTGATCTTGTTTGGCCCATAGAAACAAGGCTTGAGCTTCTTATCTCCACTCTTCTGGATAGAAGATTGTCTATATTGTTGTAGCCTCAAGAAATCTATATCACCTACCTCAAAACTCCTCTCCATACGGTGCTGGTCCACATACAATTTTTGTTGGCTTTGCGCAACCAAATCTTGGGCCCCTAGCTCTCTACTATCAACAACAACCAAGTCCATAAAGAAAGGGCATCATAACCATACAACACTCTGAAAGGGCACATATGATACGTCGTGTTGTAGAATTGTTCACCCATATAAAGCCACTTAACCTAAGCTAACTATTTCCCTACTACATAGTTTAGTTCCTTAAGTATCCTTCAATCCACTTAACAATTTCCATTTGTTTGAGGATGATAACTAGTACTAGGAGTCAACTCGGTACTTATCAAATGAAAGAGTTCCTACTAAAACAAACTAAGGAATTGACTGTCCCTATCACTCGCAATGTTCTTAGGCAAACCATTTAGCCTAAAAATCCCCTTGAAGAATAAATCAGCAACCTCTAAGGCCTTATACTTAGTGGGAATGGTGAAAAAGTGAGCATATTTGGTGATTTTGTCCACTAAAACATATATAGTCCTCTAATGAAGTCCATGCTAATACTCTCCCATTTTGTCTTGGTATGGGCAAGGGCTGCAATAAACCAGCTGGAAAAATTTGATCCATCTTGTTCTATTGACATGTGATGAACTCCCTAATGTATTGGAGGACTTCTCCCTTGAGTCCCCTCCAAAAATATTTATCTCTACTGCTTGTAGGTCTTGTAATACCATTGATGACTGGTCAAGGGTGTATCATGGGCAGCCCTCAAGACCTTAATCTTAAATTTTGAGTCAATGACTAAATAGATCATGTCCTTGTAGACGATGAGATCATCCACTACCTTATACCCGCCATCTTGTAATCTGCACTCAAAGATCTCATTTGTGAAGTTATTCTTTACATACTCAAACTATTATCAATGTCTTCCAATCAGTGGTAATCTTAAATATAGAACATAGATACGGCTTCTGAGATAAAGCATCAACTACCACATTATTCTTTCCTTTTACATACTCTATATCGAAGTCATAAGCTTGAAGCTTACTTACCTATTTTTGTTGCTTGTTGATTAAGTTCTTCTAGTTGAGAAAAAACCTCAAACTATCGTGATCCGTCTTGAGTCTCTTGACCACAAACCTACCACAAATTAAATATTGTCGGAATTTGGCCAATGCATGCATGATAGCCAACATCTATGTCATAGATGGATAACCTACCCTCTATATATTTTAACTTTTGCCTCTCAAAAGCAATGGAATAACCCTTTTGCATTAAAACAACCCCTATGCCTTCTCTTGATGCATCACACTCAAGAACAAACAGGAGATAGAAATCTGGGACATCGATTACTAGGAACAAACTCATCACTTCCTCGAGTTTCTCAAGTGTTATGTGAGCCGTTTTAGACCATCTGAATGCACCTTTCTTAGTCAACTTTTTCAATGGAGCAACAAATTGTGGAAATCTCTTCACAAACCTCCTATAATAACTGCAAAGGCTTAATAAACCTCTCAACCACGTCAAAAAGGTGGGTGGTGGACAATTTGTGGTTGCCTAAAACTTCCCCTAATCCACCTATACTCCCTATGCATTGATAATGTGTCCCAAGTATAGAATTTTGGTCATCCTGAACTCACACATGGATTCTTTTGCAAATAAAGTTTGTTGCTCAAGGATCTCCAATACTATATCCAGGTGTTGCAAGTGCTTTTCCTAAGTCTTTCTATGCAAAATGTGATCAAAGAAAACCAAAACAAACTTCCTTAGCTGCCCTCTAAAGATATGATTCATACAAGATTGGAATGTAGCTAGTAAATTAGTCAGCCCAAATGGCATTGCCAAGAATTTGAAGTATCCAAAGTGGCACATGAAAGCTTTCTTGTGAACATCCTCATCCCTTACCTTGATTTGGTGATACGTTGACCTAAAGTCAATTTTCAAAAAATACACTACCCCATGTAGTTCATCGATAAGCTCATCAATCTTGGGTATTGGGTACCTATTCTTTATGGTCTTTTGATTCAATGCATGATAGTCTATAAACATCTTCATGGTGTCATCCTTTTGTTTTACCAACACTATTGATGAGGCAAAGGGGCTAGAACTAGTGCATGAATCCTATCGCCAACAACTCCTTAATGGCTTTCTCAATTTCCTCTTGGAAAGCTCTAGGGCGACGATAAAGAGTAACCATGATAGGATTAGAGACTGGCTCAAGCTCTATGTAAAGATCCTTGCAAATTTGAATCCTGATTTCAAATGGCTTAACAAAGCGAATCACAATTTTTTAGGAGAAAGCATACTCTCTTGCACTTTTAAGGTTTTTCACCGTAAAGGAGAAAGATCTTTCTATCCACAAAAACTTGGAGTTCAAAGCTTTGACACCACTGAAATGAACTTTGCTGAATTAGACTCAAAACCCCTTCAATTTCTGCCTTAGGAATTTTGTCAAACACTTTGCTTGCAACCTCCCACTTGCTGATAATGTGTTTCAGTTTGCTTGATTTGGTTTTGGTGTGATGCCGAAGATGTTTGTATGCTTGCAAATGATTTCTAAAATGTCCAACAAGGCAATAGAAGTAACATACAAGTATTTGTGCTTTTTTCAAATGCATATATATGACCTACTTATGCAAAATGCACTCCTACAGCTGTAAGACATTTCGTCAAACAGTTTGTATGCAAACTACATATGCTGATAAGAAAGTACAGCTACTTGACATATTGTCAATCATTTATCATGCAACCTATATATGCTAAAAGGGAAAGAGACTCCTAGACAATTAGTCAAACAATTTGCAGCCAACTTCAAGAATTCTTATTTGATAATTGCCGCCAATACAATGCCCTTTAAAATGCATAATTGATATTCAAATGTTCATCCACATTGACTGAAATTAGAATGACTATGACTGTCACAAGACAATGCTCAAGACTTCAACCCAAATGTGATGCAAGATAGATGTATATGACTGATTTTACAATACGAATGACCGTATATGACAGCAATCCCCTATATTATGCAAACTAAGACAAAATGAGAACCTGGTATATGCGTATGGCAGCCACATAAGATGATTCGATTCTCCAAAGTGAAGATGCCTATGCCCCCAAAGAAATGGTGATTGCCTCCATATGTGTGCAGCAATACCTATGATGCCTTTAACTGATTTTTAATGAGCTCCTATGCAAAAATCGCACCATCCATGAGTACGCCCATCCAAGCACAAAGTCTGATTTTTACCAGCAACCAATATTAAAATCTCTCCAGCAATATAATGAAATCTATCACCTCCAATCACAAAACCGTCTTCTCCAAAGAACTGAAAATTATCTCCACAAAGCTGATAATATATTTCTCCAAAATCGTCCTTCTTCAAAGGACTGAAATATCTCCTCAAAAACTGAGAATATAATATTCCAATCGAATTACTCAAATTTGGCCCTTGGCCACTAAATTTGCAGCAATGAGAAGACTGAAGTATCTCCTCCAATCCAGCTAGGGTTGGTGTTGCACAACCGAAACCGGTACCTTAGAGTCTTCAAACCCTCGGGCCATGAAAGTATTCAAGCTCTCTTCTACCATGCAAGTATGTATGAAATAGAAGTATCCAAGTGTACTTGAATGACCAACGATGAACTTCTTATATTCTTTTCCAAGGAGATCCCACACACTTTTCTTGTCAATGTGGGATTAAAGATATATTTTTAACTTAAGTGACTTTATGATATATTATTTTATTTAGTCACTTTATTAAACTAATTAAATATAAAGTCATCATTTAGATATTAATTTATTGGAATAACTTTATAAATAATTAATTTAATATCTCCACTTTAATTTAATTAAAATAATCAATTAGTCATCCTTATAAAATTTCAATATTTGGACAACTTAATTAGTTAAATTAATTAAATTACTTTGCCTCCAAATAGGGGACATGACACTCTATGATGTGCTCAAATCCTCTATCAAGAGGCAATCCATCAGTTAAGTCACTAAATATTGCACCACGCCTATCCAAAATTGCTTGTATCTCAACCAAGTAAGATTTCTTACCCTCAAGTGTAGAAGCATCTCTCATAAAGCACTGTGCCACTCCTTCTATTTCTCCCTTATAGAAGGCACTCTCCATCCTCTTAGCAAAAATATCTGTTGGAGCACCCTTGTCCATACCACAAAGTACAACCTCCTTGCCATCATGATTGAATTTCAGCTCCATGGTTTTGAAACTTTGGGATATTTCTCCAAGTGAATGAAGCCATTGTACCCCTAACACTAGATTTGTTTCCCCTATACCAAGAACATAGAAATCATCAAACATTTTATAGGAACCTAGTGTAATGTATAATCCTTTGACCCTCCTAGTGCATGGTATGGTATTTCCATCCACCACCATGATATCAAATCCCTAAAATTCTTTTGTAGGTAACCGCCTTCATCTAACCAAACTCTCATCAATAAAGTTGTGGGTTGCCCCATTGTCAATCAATACCATCACTTTATACCCCTTCAACACTCTACATACTTTGAATGGGGGGTATTGAGCTACAACTGATAATGCAGCTAAGGTACCACTAGTAGCCTTCTCTACTTCAAGGACTTCTGCCTCTACCTCTGCATCTTCCTCCTTTGGTACTATCTTAGATTCCTCTATGTTATGATCCCGTCCTTTTGAAAGACACCTATGTCCTAGTTCCCAATGCTCTTTGGATAAAAAGAAAAGTTTCTTTCTTTGGAGTTCATTTCTAGATTCCACTTAGTTATTTTAGGCCATTCTTTGTTTTAGTAACTCGATTGGGAAGGTTTCTTTTTCTGCCCAAGTGGTAGTCCTTGGCTGTCCATAAGGTGCTGCTTTTGACTACTTAAGAAGTGTTGATCTCTACTGTCCTATAGACCAAAATCTGCCCTTGTTAGCTTAAGTTTCGAGATCCAAGGCCTTCTTAATGGCCTCTTGCAAAGATATAGGATCAAAAGCTCTGACCAAGCCTCTAAGAGGTTTTTATAAGACCTTAATAAATAAAACCAGTAGTCTCCTCTTTGAAACATCATGTACCATAACTGATAGTCTTTGAAAATTAGCCACATAGGAATTGACTGTGTGTGTTTGTCTAAGCTAAGCTAGCTCTTGAAAGTGGACCTCTAGATCAATTCTATAAAATCTCTTGATCAACTTGTCACTGAACTCCACACATGAATGAATATGATGGTGCCCTAGAGTGATCAACCAGTGGTACCACCACTCATGTGCTACACCCTCAAGAAGAAGAGTAGCGAATTTGATGGCCTTGTCCTCTGTCATGGGTCTCAATGATAAAAATATATCCATTTTTTGAATTTACTAGTGTGCAATACACTTGTTTGATCCATCAAATGTGGGAAGGGTCAACTTTTCCAATGCTTGTTAGAGATCTTGTGGGTTTGTTTGTTGCCTTGTCTCTACTCTCTGTGCAACCTTGTTTTTCTTCAAGTTCATAAAATTCATAAGTGACATGGCCTTCTTAATTTCAGTTGGTAGGAAATATACTCCTCATAATTGGCCACTATGTTGTCAGTGATGGAAGTCTGGATTTCTAGCTCAACAACTACTTCTTACCTGCAAATGAAATTAAGGCTAGAAAGGCCTCGCGGTAGAACCTGTAACTGGTCTTTGGATGTTTTGGTGAATGTTTACCCCTGATGAACTAACTTCACCATTATGTGCCCTCAATATGTTGTTATTTTGCATAGTCGAAACCAATTGCGCCATCATATTTGCTAATTGTTCCTTTCCCTACACAAGCCTCTTATACCAGACATCATTTGTATCCTTGTTATTTTGACCCATGACCTCCTTGTCCTTCTGAGATGCCTTTGTGTTCTATCCTACAATGATTTCCATCTTATCCAGATCTTTTCTCCTTTCCCTTTGATAAAATTCCAATTCCTTGTCACCTTTGTGCATGAAACCATGTTTGAAAAAATTCACAAAATGTTTTTCCCACAATTGGTAGGAGAGAGGCTTTGATACAATTGAAATATCCCTTCCTCACAATTCACTTAAAGATTTTTTTTCCTAATCCTTCTATTGAAATATCCCTTCCTCACAATTCACTTAAAGATTTTTTTTCCTAATCCTTCTATTAATTCTTGTTTTGTCTTCCAAGAATACAACATCCAAATAAACAAATATTGGCTGGTATTTAATTTTTATTTGAATAAATTCTTCTTAATTAATACCATGACAATAATAAGAAAATTATTTGAACTCAAATAATATTTTATTGAAAATTCAAAATTTCAAATAATAAAAATGTTAAAAAACCTATGCTTGGAATGACTATTAGGTCTCCCATTGTTTTGATTGTTCTCCCTTCATTGGTCTGTTGGGTTCCACTCTACCTTCAATTATGAAATGCATCAGCACCTAATACCACAAACAAAAATTTGCAACCCAAATCTGCCCTTTAGTGCAGCGACCACTTTTGCTTGATTATAATCTGCAATATTCAAGTGTTACAATTGCCTTGGAGATGATGCCATACAAGTGAGTGAAGCTACAAGGAAAAACAAAATAATTTTCTGATTTTAAAAACTTCTCTAATGTTCCACGCCAACCTTCCTAAGAGATTTAGTTTCTTTTACAGTGCAGCGACTCCCCTTAGAATGCTTTGGGGATTATTTAAAAGGTGAGGAGACCCAAAAAAAACAAATAAAACTCACCTTCTTTGCTACGATGGGATTTGTGCTGATTTCTTACTTTTTAAAGGAATCTCCAACAATATGATGCAATCTAGGATAGGCATAGCTGGGTGTGCCTGCCTCAATAAAAAAAATGAATCGTTTTTGAATTCCCATGCCACTTAAGGTTCTACGATCTCCTTTCCTCAATACTAGCGGCTTCTTTTTTTTTGTCTTTTTTCCTCTTGGATTTCCTTGACATATCATACAAGGAAGGACCTTTTTTGTATTTATCACGATTGAAATAAGCTACAACCAAGTGTATGGGGACAAATGGGTAGAACAAACTCCCACATGACTCTTCCAATGCAATCTCTTCCTTTGAATTACTTCCCCTTTTATTGAAAACTTATTCCAATCTTCTTTGTCCCATATAGTCCATATTAAGGAATATAGATGGTACAGTGTGTAGTGGCCATGACTGGTACGACTGGGTGCTTCCCAACAAATAAATAAATTAATATTTATTTTGGAAACAGTTGTAACTGTGAAAATAAATAAACAGATGTTTCAAAACTGCAATAACTTGTAAGCCCAAATTTGACTTTTGGATGAAGCCAACACTAGAAACCAAAGATTTTCGCCTTCCAATTCCTAAAGAAGTAAAGATATGAGAGGGTTTTTGTCCTCAAGGAGAGATGTTGAACCCAAGCTCTACAAAATGGTTTCTGAAAACTGCCAAATAATAGTATGATTTCTTTTTTCTCCAATATTTTTCTATTTTGCTTTTTTCCAACAACCCTTAAAAGTTATTAAAAAATACTTTTTATTTTATTTTCAATATTCTACCTTTTCCTTTTTAATTATTTATTGCCTTTTAGGTAACTAATATTTCTTTTATTTGATATTCAATACTTTTACTTTATGATTTTTATTTGTTTTATTTTCCCCAAAGTAATAATAATAAATTGTCATTTTTCAATGTTACAACTTAGGTGCTTTTGACACTTAATAAATTATTATTATATTATTTCCCCATAAATTCTCCCTTCAGCCTACGAGGAATAAATATAAGCTTTAGGTCTACTGATTCGACTCAGTTTGAAAAAAGGGGACATTACAAGGTGTCACCCTTGTGTAAGTGCCCTATAATGGCTTCCCACAAATTTTATATGTGATGATGATTGTTCCAACTAGTGTTACAAAACTTGGAATTTTTTTGAACTTGGCAAGCTGATTTTTGACCTAGACTCAAACTTGGCACAAACTCAACAAATTGAGAAAACCATAAAATATAGAGATTTTTAAGGATTTAAAACTTGTTTCATGCACCCTTTAATAAATAACATTTAAAGACACAATAAACCAATGTTCCACGGGGATGCGTCCCCCCCTAAAAAACCACCCGTTTTCGAGACGGGGACGTTTCCGAGACGGGGAGACGCCTAGGAAACGTCCCTCTGCCGTCCCCCCAAAGTCTCCTCTTGGGAAACTTCTGAGAGACTTTTGGGAAACTTCCAGACATCCCCTCCACCCAAGGAAACTCTAGGGAAACTTTTGGGAGACTCCAAGGAAACTTCTAGGAGCCTCCAGGGAAACTTTTGGGAGACTTCCAAAGGCATCAGGCCATTAGCCTGGAGCCATTTACTATTAGTATTTACCATTTCGTACTCTATTTTTGAAGTTTGAAGTTTGAACATTGATGATTCAGTGATACTTGATTGTAATTATGATTCATGAATCATGATTATGAAACTCAAATTATGAAACATCTAGTTCTTGTTACATTTTCCAATGTCTATATTTTCATTTTGATTTTCAATGTTCAGTGGTTCACTAGTTCAATGAAATGATATATCATTGCAATGTGTTATTGTGTTCAAACTTTTAAGTTTTTAAGTTTTGTTTCAATGTATTAACTTTACTTATTCATTAGGCTTCTATAGTTATATAATTATATTGTTATACATCTTTTTATAACTAATTTTTCAAGTACTATATGTATTTCAGCACCACCCCCTGCCACCCCCCCGCCGTGGTCCCCCTGCCGTCCCCAAACTTAGACCCCCCATCTCCCATCTCGGAAACGCGTCCCCCGCGGTCCCCCATCCCCATCCCCGAAACTCCGTGGAACTATGCAATAAACTAATCAAATAGAAGCTACTTTGATCACTTACACAAGTATATATCAACCACATAAGTATAAAGCAAATTTTGGCTGAAGGAAACTCAAACAACATTGTTAGATATATAAATATTGTCAAGTGTTTAAGGCGTACATAACTCATAGATTATGATATCCATGGAATCAAAATGTAAGAAGCCTTGCTGATTTTGATACAATTTTTCTGATTTTTGACTCCGGGGATTTTGTCAAACAGTTTGCTTGCAAACTATTTAACTGTTGTTTGTTGCTTCCTTTGTATTTTTTTAAGGCATCAAACGATATCATAGATATAAAGTATTCTAAATGTAAATGCAATGATCTCAAGACCGAAGTAGAAATAAGCATGCAATAACTATTCTGGTTTTTCCTAATGCAATATGTCTGAAAATACAGTCCAGCACTTCGTTACAGCAAATGGACAATTTTACAAACAGTTGACATGCTATTTCAATTCATTTTATCGCTGCTACCAACTGAATCAGATTACATCATTGGCTTACTGATTGCTTCCAATCTTTATCCAAGACAATGTCAACAAGAATAAATTGCAATAAAGCCGACTACGTGCAGCTATACAAGAGCCTCCAGTTATATAGAATCTAGGATATGCAAATACAGTCGCTGTGTGACAGCACTTTTATGATTTTCAAATACAATTACAAGCTGCTGGTGTAGGACAGCGATTACAAAATGAAATTGACTTTTCGATGCAAATAATTAAAAGAACCTGGAATAATAGCAGCAACTTGATCTGAAACCTGGACCCACGATCTTCTGCCCCACGTAGATGTCTCAGCTCACACCACCCGATAAGTCCCTTGTAATAAGCGGCGCCAGCAGTTGCTTGACAAAATACGTCTCCTTCAACAAATAAAATCGTCCTCCAACATAATCGATATGATTTGTCTTAGTCGGATGACCAAGCTCACAAACAGGGAGGTCTCGACAGGTCTCAAGAGAAATCGATTCTTTTCTTTTTGTCACTGTTTGTCTTTTTCTGATGGATTCAGAGTCTGTCTTATTCCTCCTTTGAAATGAATCGATCATTCAATGAAGTCTCGACGGTTCCAAGCAGCTCCCGTGAATTATTTTATATCTTGGCGTCTATCTTCTCTTGGCGTTTTGTCTTTAGCTCCTTTCGTCTTATCTACCAAAATACATAAATATATTGAGGCTGCGATATTTTGTCTCTACCTCCTCATACAATTCTGACCACAACTTTGTCTATATTCTCCGAGCGATAAAATAAACTATTCGGCACTTTCATCAATAAATACGATTTTCACAAGGACTGGAATATGTATCTGCAAATCGTATTTCCTCAATTCCAAATAAGAGTACCCTTATCAATCGAATCTCTTAATAACTGAAAGTCATCTGCAACTGTATTCTTCACTGAAAATGATCAATCCCAGTTATCCAATCGAACTTATACAAATTTGGTCACAAGACCATTAAATTTGTAATTAATCGAACCAGCAAGAAGATGCAACAATTCATCAGTTGTTTCTCTCCACTGAAACTCTGATTGAAACAATAACCAACTAAGAAATTCTCCAATGAAGCACAATGTGGAATCCTGGATGGATTCCTCACTATCCAACTAAGGTTGATCTTTCACAACCGAACCAGAGACTCTATAGTTTTCAAACCCTCGAGCAAGCTAAGCATTTAGCTTCGGCCTCTTACAAATCTAGTAATGAGATATGAAATCCAAATCAAGTGTGCTCAAATGCTTATAGCCAAGAGCTTCTTAAATAGATTTCTCAATGCTTTTTCAAGAAGTTTCTAGGATAAAATATTATTTTATTCTTTTAAGTGATTTTATGGTTTATTATTTTATTTAGTCACTTTATTAAATTAAATATAAAGTCATCTTTTAATTTCACATTATTGAAATAACTTTATAAATAATTAATTTAATATTTCCTCCAATTCAAAGACATGACACGAAAACATAAATCACAATATGGAGTCATGAATTATGGTAAAAAGGAGCTTGTAATGCTTATCCCAACATTACTAGATTGATGTGGAGTCATTCACAAATCACAATATGGAGTCATGAAGTATGGTAAAAAGGAGCTTGTAATGCTTATCCCAACATTACTAGATTGATGTGGAGTCATTCACTTATATCTAAGATAAGTCTATAAAAGTTACTATAGCCTTAGGAGCATTACTTACATATGAGCTGACTTAGCCAGCTAGAAGTATAAATGTAATTTAATTACTAAGAATTCAATTGAGAAAAAGTCAAAAAATAAAAATAGGGTTGCTCTTCCATCCAATATGGCCCAAAAAGATTTTCATTTTTCTTTATTACAACAAAAGTGTATAGTTGGGAGTAGCACATCTAGTGGAATCAAAGGACAAAACCCCTTGTGCGGTCTAGGGACAACGTTCCCAACAAGGTCGAGGGCAGCACCCCTTATGGGGTCTGGAAGCAACACCCTTGTTACACTCCCTCTTGTGATATAGGGTAGGGTCAAGGGCTGGAGCCCCTACCAGCTAGCCCCAATTAAAGACTTTGAGACCATAGAAATCACCATGGCGCATGCCATTTTTCATAATTTTATCACTTTTGACTGTCCTACAAAATTCTTCTCGTCAAGACTCGCTAAGTACCCAAGTTAGTCCTTGAGACCTGTTTAGTGTTGGCTACCTCGAGACTCATCAAATCTTGGTGATTCCAAGCAAATCTTATAACTATGGTTCTAGAAAACCTTTTGGCCCCTAAAACACAATCACAATAGTTCCACAATATGGACAAACCTTCTTTCTCACCTTTGCACCTAGACCCCCTTCACAACCACCCCCCACACATTGTAAACACATTAAAAAGTAAAAAATTGAGAACACTTAAAAGTATTGACTAAAATTTAAATTTACTATTTTGATTAGAATTAAATAGATAATAATCTTGGGGAAGAATCTCCCGAGAAAGGCCAAGCTCATTTGGAATGAGAGTTCACAAACCTAGAGAAAGAAACAATTTATGCCAAGGGGGGACTCCAACAAAGAGATTGCGATCTCTAGATGACAAAATGCTGACAAAGTCAAGCAAGTGGATGAAGCCATGCATGAGGGTATATTTCATCAAAAGTTGTGATGGACTTCATGGTTAGTTTCCCCCAATGGTTGTTGAGATGCCCTGCTCTGATAGTATCTCCAAGAGGGTTAGCAACCTGACTAGAATGGGTGGTAACAAAACATTCATAGTTGTCATTGTTATGAAGTATCTCATACGAGCTTTGTGTTTGATTAGGCATTATCTATGAAGTAAATCATACAAATGAACATGATTGATATAAATGGAGGGGGCAATGGACCAAGTTTAACCAAGCAAAGAGAAAACATTTGTGCAAATAACATTTAGCAAAGAGAAACATGCTATTTCTCTTGTAAATAGAGCATGAAAAATATGCATAAATGACTAAAACTCCAAATACTAGATAAAGCCTTGTTTATAGAAATGTGTGGTAGTAGAGACAGGAAGCACATAAACTGTGTACTTGTTTTATATGAAAATAAGTTGTGCATTCTTTTTATACCAATACAAGTTGTGCACTTGTTTTATAATAGTCATGCACATATTCAAAGAACCTTTCATGGTTAGGTACACTAGAACACATAAAATTTAGAGAATATTGTTTTGAAGGGAAATGAATCATAAAATGTACCAAACATCAGCAATGCTTACCTTTTCATCTGAGTGCACAAGGACAGTAGAATCAGCTCCCAATTCTCTTGCTGTAGATAAGCGTTTCTCATCAATATCTGTCATTACAATTCTAACAGCACCAAAGGCACGAGCAACAAGCATAGTTATCAGACCAATTGGACCAGCTCCCAATATCAACACACGTGTACCAGCTTGAATGCTAGCACGGCGACAAGCATGCACACCCACACTGAGAGGCTCACACATAGCACCCTCTTCTAGAGACACATTGTCTGGTAATTTGTGGCACAAATATGCAGGATGCACCACCTACAAAATATTGCATAGATATTTTCATTATTAGAAACAAACTTCTAAAAAAACATCTATCAGCTACAATGTTGTAAAATTTTGAGCTATCAAAAACCCAGGAACCTTGGTTAGCAGAAATGAGAAATGTGATGAAAAACATGGTTGGATGAGGTTGTGCATAAGAAATGGTTTTGAGTACACATGGATATATTTCACATTTTCTGATTTTTAGGAGTAATAGACGTGAAACATTGTATGGCCATATGAAATCAAAAGATGTGATTCAGAACCATATTTTCTTATAAGTAAGAAAGGATGTGCCTAATGTTACAATAGTCATAATCATCTTCAGTGATAAACATCATATGAAATTGTAAAAAATTTAAAAATCATTTATCATCAGGTGTAATCATGGGTACATAAACAAAAGTTAAAAACAATTCACATAAGTTTAATTGGACCCAATTGTAATCAAGGTGGAAAGTGTTGCAGTGCTTCTAAATGATATATGATCTCTTCAATTTATAAAATTTTGGACAAAACCAAAAAATGACTACTGAAAGTTCATAATATTACAAATAGAATTAATATGGAAGTAGGTTTTCAAGGAAAATGAGCACCGAACTGTATATTTAATTGTTGTGCCTCAGAAATCAAGCCTTCACTATTGTCTTTTCTGCATAGAGAAAAATGTATGGGAGACAAACTAAGACAATCTGGTTTAGAGTCCAGCTAGTCCAGCTTTTTCTAGGAAACGATAATCCAATGCCTTAACAGTTTGCATCTGTCACAATTCCCACTCTTAAATATAAACCTAACAATTCAATATACAGTCCAATATAATTGTTATATATCCAAATATAAAACAACAATTATATCCTTAAGACATATTTAGAGGTTTTCAATAGTTAGCTTGGGTGGAGTGGTTTTCATTGGTATTGATAGTTCATAAATGGATTATGCAAAGTCGACAATCTTAGACCTTAAAGAATTATGGCAGTAGCCAATACCTATTTGTGAATATTCATTAATGACTCTCTGTTAGAAGTTTCATAAAAAAATATACTAAACAAGAGCTGCAGGGCAGCCATGTTCCTGCCAAAACAGCAAGGGCAGTTTCATCTTGGCTACATATTTCTTTTTATGTTTTGATTTTTTGGTTCTGGACATGATACAATAGCAAGGCTTGTCAAGCCAAGTGCCGAGCCAATTGTTGATCATTTGTATAACTTAGAAATTAACCATGAGCAGTCCTCTAGCTTCATAGCAACTATTATAAGATTCTTTTTAACCACAGCACCACTGTGACAATGCACTAACAATTTAGAGGATGCCAACTACTTTTTCTCATTTCTTGCGTAGTTTCATATCATAGATTCAGGCATACGGGTATATTTGTGTAGTTTTGTAACACAATTCAAATATGGATATAATATACTAGTTTCTTAGCACAACAAATGTAGTACTATAGGCAATATGTCTATAGCTTCATTACACAAAATCAGACACATGGGTATAATGGTAGTAATTTGACACCAAAATTCAGTCTTATGGGCATAATTACTGCTGTTTGACCACACAAATTTAGAAATAGGCTAAAAATTCAGTCATATGGACATAATTTCTCTAGTTTCATAGCACAAACTGTAAAGTCCCTAACCTGGATTGATCGATATTTTTCAATTTCTTCAGTTTGATAGATGTTCCATTTTATCAGAGTTAATACATTGCATAGAATAAAAGTAATACCAGAGGTAATGCATACAACATTCAGTTAAGCAAATCTGAGCTTCACCCTTAATGTTCAATAGAGTAATAAAGGGAAGTAAACATTTCAGTCCATTACATCTTCCTGCTAAGGAATGACAGTGAGCACTCTTAAGAATATTTACACTCGAGACTGACTCAGACAACTGAGGTGCACGCAGATTCAAGTATTTCAGATTGTTTAGAAATTACTCACAGACATAGTTGCCAGAGACTGCTACTATTACGGGTATGGGGAGATTGGTACCAGTACCGGTACAACTTTTTTTGAAAATAGGAGTCGGGGGTACTTGGGAGACACCATCTTTTTTTAATATAAATAAAAATTAATAATTTATAGAGAATATCATGACATTATAATTTTTTAATGCTTTTAAATTTCACGAGAGACGCCAAAATTTCCACCAGGAGACGTCGAGAGATGGCGCATGAAGTTTCCATGCTTTTGGAGGCATTTTTGGGCACGTCTTCGGTACCAAAGACGCATTCTAGTCTCCGAGACGCGTCTCTAGGGGCAGGAGACGCGTCTCCTGACAACTATGCTCACAGAGTTATACAAATCTGAGTAACAAGGATAAATATAAATTGACACCTACAGTCTGAACTTTCCGATTGAGCAATAGAATGGACTCACATATGATAACAATCTGCCCAAAAATACACTCAGACCATTTTATCTCAGAAATACAAGTGCAATCAGACCTGAAATGCATTAATAGCAGTTATAAGAATTCTCAGACCTGGTAATCACCCATCTTTTTGAGGCTTCAGATGAAGTCTTTTGATCAAATGACACCCAGGAAGTTTGTTTCCATTTTTGGTTCAACTCCGCGACGCATCTGTCAGCAAGTGAATCTGAGTTGCTGTGTTGCCATCATCAGTGGTCAAATTTGAGGTTTCAGACTTGATCAGAAACTGTTCAGAAAGGACAAAAGCGCCTCCAGGGGCACCCAAGGTTTTGAAGCCTTTAATGGAATCTGTTTGATGATTTCAAATAATCGTCTCATTCGTGTCAGCTCCAGCTTTCTGTTGCCTGTCTCAGCCAGGTCAAAAGATGTCTTGGTAGTCTACAGCCGGAAGTTTACTAGTTTTTGGTTAGTTACAGAAATGACTGACACTGGTTGAGAAAAGCGCCCCTGGAGGTCAGGGGCGCCCATGATTTAGGAAGGTTAGATGATGTTTTTATACGAAGTGCTCTCCAGGAGCCTTTGCTCAGAATTCAGCCTACTTCGCAGTGAGCCAGTCAGCACGTTCTGAAGTTTTGCCAAGTGTCGGGAAACGTCAAGTGAAATATGGTCAAGTTATCAGTGAAAATAATGAAAATGCCTGAAAATATTCTAACACTGAGGTCAAAAGCGCCCCTAGAGGCCAAGGGCGCCCATCTTTTTGAAGCCTCAGATTTATGAATTTTGGATTATCACCTCAAGGAATCTTCTTGTCAGATTTGGTCTTGTTCTTTGATGGAACTGTCAGCCAGTTGATCTGAAGTGGCAGTCAATCAGAATCAGTGATCGAATGTGAGCTTCGTTTGAGGTTTCTAGATTCAAATTTTTAGAAAAATGTCTTAGTCTGGAAAGAACGCCTAAAGTCAAAATTTGACTTTTTGAACTCAAGAAAAGAGATGCGCATGAGGAAAGGATTCAGTTAACTAAAAATTAACTCTTCAGTTGACTGTTTTCAAGTTGACTTCTTCTGGGCCTATTTTTAGTCTGTAACTGAGTGAGATTAGCTTGCATGTGTTAGTTGATTGAAGTGTTGAAGGTGGCACCCTATTTAGGGTATATTTTTCATTCAGTTAATTGTTTTGAGAGCCAATCAAAGGCCATGTGTGGATTTTGAAGGTTCAAGTTAGAGTTCAAGCGCAATTTCCAAGGCTGTGCATGCATTTGACATGCCTTTGATGATAAATTCTTGTTTATTATGCATATGGCATCCATTATTCTTTATCAGAGTTGACAAGAAACATCTTTTCTTGAGCATAGAATTGATCTGCAGGTGCTACAAGTGTCAGATTCCAGTGTTCTTCGTAGCTACAAATTCAAATTGTTCGAGAGAAGATTATTTCAGACTTCGTTTTCCATTTGCATGTAGGTTTCATCAGTTCTACTTCAAGCATAGGCGAATTTTTATAGAAGAAGAGAGAAAACAAACAAATAAAACTTCTATTCTTTTGTCTTATTTTCCTCTATTCTAGTCTTAGATTTTCTTTGCATGTCAAAGAAAACGGCAAATTTTTCAGAAAAGCATCATCTGGGTTCAAGTATTTCAGCATCAACGATAATACCCATGTCTTAAATTATTTTGTGAAAATTGCCCCGCTGCCTCTATTCTAGAGCATTGTACTTTTTTCCAGAGTTTTCTTTGCATGTGGGCCTAAAACACATTTTTTCCAAAATCTATCGATCTGGGTCACTTTAGAATTCAGTTCTACATAAGACCCATGTTCAAGATTTTCATGGAAAAAATTGCCCCCAATGCCCTTAAATGCCAGTTCAAATCTCAACTGAAAACCTTTCGCATGCAGGCCTAAATCACATTTTTCCGAATTTTTGACGTTGTGGGTCATCTTAGAATTTGATTATGCACAAATCCCACGTCTTAGAATTTTTCGTGAAAATTGCCCTTCAACAAGTTATTTTTAGCCTTATCTGGAGTGATTTTTGGTTTTTCGGAGCAGTTGTCAGAACGTAGTCATGTTCACAGTCAACAAGCGAGTTTTTTCGAATGCAGTTCACGTAGATCGAATTCAAAACTAAGTCAGTCTTAATTCATGATTTCATCAGAAAAGCTGACATTGATTTGTATCAAGCGCATCAGAAAGGTTGACAAGCGTAGTCACTCAAGTTCACATGGTTTCATGCCTCGTATAGCTAATTGTCTTCCAAGGCCAGTTTAGAGGGTTGATACCGTTGGTTTTCTACGTGTGCAACAAGTTCATTTGCATTTCTCGCAACCCGAGAGTTCATAGTCAAACTTCGTAGTTTTATCATGCAACACTCTCCCATAAAGAAAAGCATGAGAAACGTGAGAAGTGTCAAGCTGCAGAAAAAACAGTGGCCATCACTTCAATTGTAGAGCCCCCAGAGTTACCAGTCAGTGAAGTGCCAAGAGGTTTCCAGGTTTGCTTGAGTTGTTGACAAGCAATGAATTGACAGTTAAGACATGTGATGACCTCTAGATGGTGATGCAGTCATTGACCTCGTGGAGGGGTTACTTGCTTGAGATCAGGGCCAGTAAACTTCAGTTCAAGGCGTCCCACCTTTTCCAAGATAGACATTAGACACAAGAGTTAAACTCGGGGCTTCTTTCCGAGTTAACTTGTTGTTACACATTGCATGCCATGTCTTTCTTGGAAACATCTACATACACTTGGAGCTTAGATTAGATCTTTCAGTTGACTGATGATAGCATTCCAGTTGACTTGCTTTCAATAAGGACGTGCATGTTGCACCTTGTCCATTTAGATTAGATGTTTCAATTAACTGATGATAGTTTCCCAGTTAATTGTATAGTTTCATTCAATTAGTGTTTAGGAATAAGATCTTGCATGTCTTGCAGGACTTCAGTTGACTAAAGGTGATTTTAGGGTTGCATACACCTTGAAATCTATAAATAAGAGCTTTCAGCTCATTTGTAATTAGCTTTTCCTGGTGATAGAGAATTGCTACGTTGTCGGCAACATGCCTATTCTCAAGATTGGTTCACCCTTGTAAATTAGAACTTTTGCTTGATAGCATACATGTTGCACCTACCTTGCATGTAGTATTGCTATTATTGTGTCTGTTCAAGAGTGATTGCTGTTATAATAAATTGTTGCGCCTACCTTGCCTTCATGTTATTGTCATGGTGTTCATTCAATCTTAGTTAAATGGGGTTGTTGGTTTGATCGTTATTGCATGTGTGTTTCGTCTATACAATATACTGTCCCAGTTGCTTACCTTGTGTTTTGTTTATCATGAGCTTATTCAGAAGAGCAAATAGTTGTGCCCACCTTGCCTTCATGTTGCAAAATTTTACTTAAAGCTTATTGTTTGATGTGTGTGATAGTAGACTCATTCAACCAAGCAGATAGTTGCGCCTACCTTGCCTTCATGTTGTGAAGCTGTACCAGGTTTACCGTTTATTTGTTTGTTTTAATAAACTTCTTCCCGGATTAGCAAATAGTTGCGCCTCCCTTGCCTTCATGTTGTGAGCCCGCACCTAAAGTTTATCGTATAATACATTCCTGCTCCATTTCCTCATGCTTTGTTTCTTGAGGAAATTGGATAGATTTAAAGAAGTTAGCTTAGTTGTAGTTAGATGATTTGCGAAACCAGAAAATACTTAGCTGCAACGTTCTAGATTTTCTTAACCTTGTGCCTCTACCAGCTAAGAACAAAAAGATAGGATATTAGTTTACTTTTCCATTCCATGCATTCCAGCACAACGAGGGAGCTTCCCCTCCTAATTTGAAGAGCACTCATTACGTAGTGTGCATAGCTGTCCGTACAAACTTACACTCCAGAGGTGTTAGTTTTTACGCCAACACCTTGAAAGGTTGTTAGATATACGAGGTATGAGACCGTATGGAATTCGTGAGTCTTGAAGAAACTTGTCATCTGGCTGTGGAGAGTGTGGCTGATCAAAGCAAGCTAGTCGTAATGTTCTTTGTTGTTGACAAGTTGAGACATCATGTAATACATCCATGGCCGAAACTTGTTTGCTTTTGCTTGACCCGTGACACGGTTGAGTAGAGTGATCATGATAGCATACTCATCTTTGAATTCTCCACGTCCCACGTTCTTTGGCAAGTTGTTTCTTTTCTCTTTGAGCCACCTTTCTACCATTCTTTTTGACATTGTTCCTTTATGTTGTTAAACGCTCTTTCACTCCTCCATTGACATGACCAAGTTGTTTGTACAAGGTGGAATAGCGAAGCACATCTCGATATCCTTTGGCTTGAGGCTGCAAATTGTTCTCTCATCAACTAACTAGATTTCCCATGAAGTGGGATTGTAATGCTTTACACAAGCGATTACAAATTCAATGCTCTATGCTGAGACGGGAAAAGAGGCTGCCTCAAGTAACCCGGATTGCTCAATATTTTGCATTGTGATTCCATCTACACCTTCCATCTTGTCCAAGTCAACTTCTAGGTGTGCTCGATGTAAATCAGTGTTAATTGTCTTCAAGAAATCATGAAGCAAGACCGATTTGGTCTTGAATTCAACTTGAGAGAACTACATACTGAAAATCTGGAAGAATGATTGGGAACACGCCTATACTTGAACAACTTTTTTGCAGAGGCTAAAAATAGCTTTCCCTAAGAGGCAATTTTTACAAAAAATAATGAGATGTGGGTTTTGTTGAGAATACCTTTTTGAATGGACCCAGAACGTCAGATTTTCGAAAAAACAACTTTTTCTTGGACACACAACCCCTTAGAGGTAGAGGTAGCGAGGCACTTTTTCCCTGAAAAATTCTAACACATTGGTTTTGTAGGCCCCTCTGTGCTAAGCAAACCCAAAATGTCAGTTTCTGAAAAAGGTGATTTTTTCAAAAACCCTAAAAATTGGAGGCAACGAGGTAATTTTTTTGGAAAATTATGGCATGTGGGTTTTGTGACCAATGCTATGCTGAAAGAACCTAGAAGGTCAAATTTGTGAAAAAATGGATTTTGCTTGGACATGCAAGAAAAGCTAAGACAGAAGTAGAAGAAGCTTTCACAAAAAAATGCCAATCTTCAAGAACAACGCCAGATGGAAAAACCCAATATGATGAAATTATGGAAAGATCTTTTGTCTCTGAAAAGGACGTCCTAGAAAAATGGAGTCTAGAAAACTATTCCTCTATGCAACCTAATCTCAGAAAGACGAAAAACGTTGAAAACCTTTGTCGTTTGATCCTTCAAATGGCATTGTGAAGAAAAATATGTGTTTTTGCTCTTGAAGTCAACCTGCAAAGAATAATGAAGAAAAGACACCTAGATGCTTGATAAATTCAATTTGGAGGTGGAAGCATCAGTTAGGGCATTCAAAACCCTAATTAAGGAGTCAACTTGCGTGATTGACTGTTAATTGGAAGTTTTCACCAAATTTTGGGATGCCTAGGCATGAGGAAGCCTTCAAAAATCGTAACTCAAGTCAAACTGGGCCTACTTTGACTTTAGGCGTCCAAGTTTCACCAATGTTAAAATATTTTTGAAGAATTTCGTCTTTTTCTGTGATGAACTTCCTCTATTTGATCTTGAATTCCGGATGCTTGATTGATCCTGAGGCTTGGTTGATAGATTCTTTGTAGAGTATGATCAAATCTGAGATGTTCTTGGGAGCTGAAAACCCTGAAAACTGGTTGCTTTGATTTGCAAATTTTGTCCCACCCAATGAGAGGGTATTTTGGTTGCTTAGAATTTCCTTCCCAAAAGAACTTTTTCATTTTTTGATTTAACATCTGAATTGCACCTACCAACAAGGGAAAGCATGACATCAAGTATATTGGCAAGGTAGAAATTAAAACCTTCAACATAGTTATCCTTCCAGCCTAGGAGAGCCATCTCCCCTTCCAAGAGGCAAGCTTGTTTTCCATTTTTGCCTACAGTAAGCCCCATAGCTTACTTGACTATAGCCCTATAGCCAATGGTAGGCCTAAATACTTGCTTGGAAGCATTCCCTTTCTAAAATTAAGAATTCTTCGGATCTGATTTTTAGTTCTTGGGTCTCTACAGAAAAAGAAAATCTCTGATTTTTCTTTGTTGACCTTGTGTCTTGAAGCAACCGTGTAGCTGTTCAAAATCCTTTTGAAAGATTTTGCTTCCTTCAACTATGCAAATCCAAATAGCATTGTATCATCAACAAATTGCTGATGTGTTATTGCAAGCATACCCCTAGTTATTTGAATCCCTTCAATCTCACCCTAAGCTAAAACTTTACTCAATGTTCTTCCTAGTGCCTCTGCCATAATGATGAACAAAAAGGGCGATAGGGGATCCCCTTGCCTAAGCCCCCTTGATGCCCCAAAGAAACCTTTTGGAGATCCGTTTATGAGGATCGAATATCTTGAACTCGCCACAAAGTTGAAAATCCAATCTAACTAGCCTTTTTGAAAGCCAAAAGCCTCCACCACTTTGAAGAGAAAACGCCAGTCCACCTTATCATATGCCTTTTTAATGTCTAACTTTATCGGCATAATTTTTGCCTTGTTGTTTTTTGGGTGGAGTGAATTGCTTCTTGAGTGATGATTACCCCATCCAAAATGGATCTCCTTGGTACAAAGCCTGTTTGTTCATCTGAGATTATATCAAGAAGGACCTTCTTCAGCCTCTTAGCGACAACCTTGGTCATTATTTTGCACAACGTGTTGCAAAGAGCAATTGGCCTGAACACATCTAAAGATGTTGGCTTCTCCTTCTTGGGGATTAGGGCAATAAATGTATTGTTTATCTCTTTTAGCACCTTCCCTAAACGCCTGGAGTCCTCAATCGCCTTTGATACCTCGTTGCCAATAATGCCCCAACATTTATGGTAGAAGGTAGTAGGGAAACCATCAGGGCCCGGAGACTTATCTGGATGTAGCTGATTTGCAGCCTCCTTGATTTCCTTTTTTGAAAATTCAGACATTAGCATCTCATTTTGACTCACTGTAACCACCTCTGGGATGTTGGACAGAATTTGTTGCTGCTCACTTTAACGACCCGACCCTTCGGTAAAATAAAAATTTCCAAATTTACATCAAAGGAATAAATAAATGTACTAACAAGTCATTGCAATATAGTTTTTCTTTCCTTTATTGATAATATATGAACATGATATCATATTAAAATTACAATAAAGATTCCATTTCATTACAATAACTTCACAAGTAGAAGTAATGAGAAAACATACCTTAACTATCATGAGCTTTAGAACAAATAGTAGTAAGAAGGTCCAGAAATCCATCCTTTCAAATCTTGGTGTGCCAGTAGCCCGATGAGGAGGAGAAGCATCACTCAGGCGCTTTTCCGCCAACCACGGACTTATAATGCGGTCCCTTGCACATTTATCATTCGATAGATGGTCCTCCCTTCGACGAAGAGATTGGTTGGGTAACCGATACTGTAAACCAACTGAGCATAGTGTTGTGTCCTATACAACTAGAACCTTGCTATTTCAGAATCTCAAACTAGTACAAGGATCACGATGAACTGACAGTGTAGTCTCAAGCATCACATAGTCTAAGTGGATGTCGTACATTTCACTACTTTGATCAAAGAGTTGAATGAAGTCATCTATCATATACATTACTCAAGGCCGATTTGACTAAGGGCTATCTTACACTACGCGTAGGTTTTGTCCTTCACTGGATAATTTTTATCCCAAACTTCCTACAACATTCTAATCTTCTAGAAATGAATCAGCATAATCAAGTAATTCACATAATCCCTCCTATATTGGAAATATTTATCCTAGGATTAACTCTAGCTTATCTCAGTTAACCTAATAACTTAAGCTGGTAGAATTTACTTGACTCCTATCCTCATCTCAGTCCTAGTATATAGCTATTGTTACAAACAATACTCTCTGTTGATGGGTGTTTTATGACCGCACCAACACAGAATAAAGTTTCCCAACGAATACTCTATCCTCTCTTGAACAAAGTATTTTGCATGCTAAGATTGCCAAAAAGATCATACATTCAACTCCAAGGTTCCTTATGCAGCGGATAGTCTCAATTGGCTTGATGTGAAATGCTGGTTATTTCAAGGGGACTTACACAATTGTTCGGTCAAAAGAGAAGAACTTGCAGGACACAAATGATTTATCAATATTGCTCGAGTTTCCTAAGTTAACTGGGAAAGTACTGAAAGTAAAAGGATAGGGATAGAGATTCTACTGTCTACTCCTAAATGCGGGATACGAAGATCAATTCTTGCAAGCTCAAACTAGGTTTTGCTTTGCCTCACTTCGGACAGCCTCTACAGAGCCGGTGCAATCTTCAAAGGGATAACGAAAGATGTTCAAACTATGACCCAACATGCAAATACCATCACAACGATGCATACCAACACATGAACCGCAATTGAAGTTAAGTTCAAAAGTGCTCCAGTCGACCACGCAAGGCGAACCCACCGTCAATGAGCCTGCTAGTGGTATGAATAAATAAAGCTTGCTCAAGTTAAACAACGCATTCCATAACTATCAACTACTTGCATGAAATGAAATCTACTTTACTTTAATCTACTTTAAAGCTCTAAGTGAATTGGAAAGACGAAGAAGCCTTGCTAGCTACTCATAACGAAAGATGGAATCACCAAGCAATGAGAACTCTTTATATTATGATAGTGTTCACAACAACTCCTTACAAAACCTTCAAATGGAAAACTTTCTTTCCTCCTCAAGCTATGCTATGCTAACTTCTAAGCTATTCTCTATATGCTCTCTCTATTCTCTGACTTAACTCTTAATCTAATAATTTACAAATGAGGGGGGATGCCCCTTTTATAGTTAGCTTAGTCCAGCGGACAGCTCAGATTTAATTACAATGGAAGGCTCAGATTGAGCCACATATGCCCTAATCAATGCTCTGCCCTAAAAACCGCCATAGAGAGGAGTGGGGGTAACAAATGAAGAATAGATTCTCCACTACTCTGCAGAAACCACTATGAGCAATTAATGCCCACTATCATCTTCTAGAAGATTCTCGTCCAAAAACACGTTCCCATGGTTCATCTCTTTGATTGCAAACTCGATCGATCACAACTTCTACTTCTTGAACTGATATGGGTGGAACTTGGAATTCAAACGCCATGACTGCCTGTCGTGCACAAGACTTTCTCTATTTTGTCTGCCAATTTTGTTGCGTTAGGAGGAGGCAAGCATACAACAACACTCAGTTCAAACCCTCCTTGCAAAAAGTTTTTTCTCTGTTAAGCCCTCCTGTTGCTTTAATTCTTGGACACATTTCTTTCTTGTAACTTTCACATTTCTCTAGCCCACTACCTTGGGCACATTTAGCCTCTTTTGCATCACGTTCTTAATGCCCTAGACAAATTTTCACAAACCTTTCCCCTTTGCTTTGGGAACTTTTTCACCTAACTTCTTCATCTTTACGTTGTCGTGTGCCTTCCTGAGTTGGGTGCATATTAGATCCTTGTGGAGAATTCCCAACACTTAGCCATTTCTCCCAACATCTTCTTTCATGGCTTGGGCGCAAATGAGACATCATGGAGGAGTTTGAAATGTATAACTTTTTCCCTCCAAGGTCATAACGTTGTCCTGCTTCGTCACCTCAAGTCCTCATGCCTTGGCCCCGGTGTTCATCTTTCAAAACAAAAAGAAGAGCATCAGAACATTTATAATATAAATTCACCTCACTTACCTAATTTTCATGTTCTAATTTGCAAGGTCTGCTTGACCTCTAGATTTGATAAAATTCATCACTTTTCCTTTGGCATGACTTTGCTTTCTTCATAACTTTTCACCATGGGCGCATTTAACATTTGTGTGCTAGGGCGCATACCATCTTGATGTTTTTTTTCTTCTCGCCTTAGCAATTTCATTCACCTACTTGAGGGCGCATTTGAACGCTTGATGTTTGAATTTCACTTCATCCTCAAATTCTTCATGCCTCAAAAGACCTAGGCACATTTTATTTTACTTTCCTGCCTTAAGAATATTTTATCTCCTCCAGAAAACTTTATCAGTTGAGCCTTAGACAATTTTATCTGCTTTAGAAATTTCATCCACTATAATCCAAGTGTCCACCAGGGCATTTTAATCCATTTCCCCCTAGAAAAATATTCAATCTCCCCCTTAGAAAATATTTTTCAACCTTATTATTCATGGGGCGCACTTTGAAGGGGTTGATTTAATATTTTCACCTTTGAAAATATTTTTCGCCAATGTTTATTTAATCTTCCTGCATCTTGGAAGTATTTTCTCCTTAGAAAAGTCTCCATCTTCATGCCCTAGAAAGCAAGTCAACATTGAGAAGAATCCTGAAGCCGAGATCATCATAGAGGTTGCTACACCTCCAAAAGGCAAGAACTTAGATGAAGTTGATGTTGGTGACTTTACCTTCATCAAAACAAATCTCAGTAAGAGTACTCGACACACCAACATGAGCCTATTCAGGGTCGTCGCAAGTAATCTGGAGGAACATGTCATGAAGGATGGTGAAGATAAGGCAACTCTCAAGGCTGAAATCAGGCAACTCCGCATGTACATCTCGAGTTTGCTTCATGGAAACAAGGGGCAAGCACCTTTACTCCCGCAGCTTCAAGAGACTACCGCAGATTAGAAGAGGATTCGCTACTTGGTTAATCGGGGAAAGCTTTTAGATACCTGGATTGAGGACTTCATTGCTGGTCGACACCTCCTTACAGAGTTGTATCAATTGAGGGTTGACGCACATGGTCTTCGCTAGAGGATTTAGGAGCTCGAGATCTTCATAGCCAAGCGTAAGCCGAATGATCTGATTCTTATATCACAGCTTGCTGGTGCCTATGACGCCATTGAAGCAGTAGAAGATAAAAGGAAGGTTTTCACTTGGAGAGAGTTGTATCTTTGTAGAGTGGAAACGTATGATAGAGTTTCTGCTAAGATGGGCATGATTCAAGAGAAGGTTGTTGCAACTCTTCGATTTATCAGCGAATACATCACCCAAATCCCATGTCATTATCGACGTGAGGATGGTACATACGCTGAGTTGGAGGCAATTCAGGCTGAGTTCGAAGAGCTAGTTCGTGATAACCTAGGTGGAGACCCAGAGGCATCCAAATTGGAGGATTTCTCAATGTTGACTATCAGTTTCAAGAAGGTGACCACAGAGGTTAGAGATAGTCATAGGGAAATCCAGGATGGAGATAAGGAGTTAGACAGACAATTGATCATCGTGGACAGCGTCAGAGTGCTAGATGATGATACCATTGATAAGTTCCCAGAGGAGATGGTAAACGGAGAGGACTTGGAGTAGATGTCCAGTTAGATCTTGCAGTTGTTTTCGAGGATGAGTCACGAGCAACAATTAACTCAACGTCAGTTCTTGAGTTTTCCTTGTTGACATCAGGCACGCCTATCTCATTCTTGGAGATATTTTTGTAGGAGGATGGACTCTTAGTTAGTGTTAGTTGACTGATGTTAGTTATCAGTTAGCTTTTCTTTCAATAAGGACATGCATGTTGCACATTGTCTAGTTAGCATTGTTTGTATCGATTAACTGATGGTAGCTTTCTAGTTAATTGTATAGTTTCCTTTATTAGGGTTTAGCAATAAGATCTTGCATGCATTGCAAGACTGTAGTTGACTCAAGGTGATTTTAGGGTTGCCTACACCTTTGATGTTTATAAATAAGAGCTTTCAGCTCATTTGTAAATAAATTTTGCACGAGAGAGTAATATATGTTGTGCCTACCTTGCCTGTAATATTGCTTATTTTGTATCTGTTCATGAGTATTTATTATGATAATGAATTGTTATGCCACTTGGGTTTCATGCAATTATTATGGTGAATGCTCAACTTAGTTAAATATAGTGGCTAGTTTGATTGTAGATTGTACGCGTGCTGTTACACCCAAAATGAAATTTTTGGCATTCTGCTTAAATTGAGCTAAACAATGTAAAAATGCCATCGAAAGTATGTTTTAGGTCAAAACAAACATGAAGTCTTTGTGGGTTTTTGTCAAGCAACCTATGGTTAAAATTCTGAAAATATGAAAATTAGGGTTTTACGCCCCTATTTTTAAGGAAACCCTTAAAAATAGGACCTTCCCAAAAATGATTGAAAATAATTCTGATAGAGTTAATTGCCTTCACGATCACACTAATCAAGTCAGAATTATCAAAAGACATGTTTTACTCTGGTGGGTCTATTCGCATTTTTAAGGAACAAAGTTAGGAGCTCCGCAACCATTAATGGCAGATTGGCCAGTACCAAATGCTAAAAGCTAAACCTCAAAAGCTCCAACAAAGAAGCCATGGTGGAAAAAGTCAAAAAGATGTTAGAGTGAGGGAGTTTCTCAAAACGAAAAAGGCCAAAATTTGGCTAACTCTGGAAGGTGCACGTTTTGCTGCCAAGGCAAAACACAGTCTAAAAGTGAAAAAGGCGCCCCTCTTGAAGAAAGGCGCCCTTGGATCTCAGAGGGCAAATGTTATCATTTGACATCTTCAAATCAATCATCCTCTTCACTTTCGTGTTGGCTCGACAACAAAACAATCAGCAAAATCATCTGATTCAGGGATCATTGACCAACCGTCAGCAAAGTATGGAGGATCCATCAGCAACGAAGATGCCAAATCAAAGAGCTTCATGGTAAAAGTGCCCCTACTAGTCAGGGGCGCCCCTCAGTTACAGGCACCAGATGAATCCATCTTCTATAACTCTATACATGTTATCTTTCTAGCTTCCTCCCAGTTATGTGATCAATCTGACAACATGTTCACAAGACACGCCAAACGATCACAGATTGAGATCAAGCAAAAAAAGCCAGAATTGAAGAACTAGAAAGACAAGCCACAAATTGGCTAAGGCATGATCAAAAGCGCCCCTCTTGAGGAAAGGCGCCCTTTCTTGAGGGCATCCAGATTCAGCCAAAATCTTTACTGCCTCCCAGGATGACTTTCTCAGCTATAACTAGTCTCATCAGTTAGACTATCAGCAAGAACTTCTGCCAAATCAAACATCTGATGGAGGAGGTCAAAGACTGGCAGTCCACAACCAAGATAAAACCAAGCAAAAGCTAAAAGTGCCCCTGTTGGCCAAGGGCGCCCTTTAGTTTAAAGAACCTAAACTTACCTTCTTCAATTGAGAAGTCAGTCATCCTGAACAGGACCAAGCTGGCTACTCGATGCATCGTCAAGTGGAGTCATCTAATTCATCTAGCATCGAGAATGTTAGATCAAAGCAAAGAGGGTCTAAAAGGGTCAAAACGAAGAACAGTCAATGAAAATTGACTAAGGCATTGTCAAAAGTGCCCCTCTCAAAGAGAGATGCCCTTCTTTCTGGAGGCCTAAACTCAGTTTTCTGAGTTAATCCCTCCCAAGCATATCTTGTCAAGTTGATCCCACCTCAACAACAGAACTACCAGCCACTGCCAGAGATCAACTGAGTAACCTGAATCAAAGATCAAATGGAGGCACTTCAGCTTGCAAAATGGACAAAAAAGACCAACTTCAAGGATGGACGCCTAAAAGAAGTCAAAGCAAAAATGTTGACTTGAGTTAGCAAATTTGGGGCCAAAAAGAGGCCAAACACTCCACAATCAGTGGAAATCACCTTTTGGAACTCCAAATCAGACCTAAATCATGAGTTGTCTTCCATACTTGGTGGATCTCAACCCTAATCACCATATATTCTTGCTAGGCGTCCCATTCTTCATTATTCTTTTGCAGGTTGAAGGATAAAACAACAAATAGCTCCCAAGAACACATTTTCAAGATCTGGCAGAGGTTTTGGACAGATCTTCAATATTTCTGAAGATAAGTGGTGTTGACGTGCTTTTTATGACAACGCCAGCACAGAATAAAGTTGCCCAACGGTCACTCTATTCTCTCTTGATCAAAGTGTCCCACATGCTAAGATTGCTTGAAAGTTCATGTGTTCGACTCCAAGGTTCCTTTTATCGCGAATAGACTCAGTTGGTTGATGTGTTTTGCTGGTTATTTCAAGGGGACTTACGTAGTTGTTCGATTCTGTGAAGCAATTAGGGCATGAATGATTTGGCAATATTGTTCTGGTATCTAGACTGACTTGGAAAATGCAGAATTTAAAAGGGATAGGGATAGGGATTCTACAAATCTACTTCTAAAGGGTGGAGGACGAGGATCGACTTAAACAATCTTCAAACCAAACTTTGCTTTGTCTCCTTTCGAACAACTCCGACAAAGTTGGTGCAATCTTCAAAGGACGAGAAAAGTGTTCAAACTATGACGCAACACGTTCATACCGTCAATACGACGCATACAGACATATGAACCATAATCGAAGTTAAGTGCTGATACTCCAGTTGACCACGCAAGGCAAACTTACCATCAGTAAGCCCGCTAGTGGTATGGATGAAAGAAGATATGCTCAAATCACAACGCCACAATCCACAATTAACAACTACTTGCATGGAATAAAAAAAATCTACTTTACTCTATCTACCTTGAATTGGAAAGACGAAATGGCCTTGCTAGCTACTCATAACAAAGAAGAAATCACCAAGCAATGAAACTCTTTGAATTATGAAAAGTGTTCACAACAACCTTTTACAAAACTTTCAAAGGAAAGTTTTCTTCCCTCCTCAATCTAAAGCTAACTTCTAAGCTAAATGCTATATGCCTTCTACTCTCTAGCTCTGATTCAACTCTTGATCTAATGTCTAATAATTTACAAATGAGGGGGGATGCCCCTTTTATAATAAGTCCAATTCAGTGGACGGTTTAGATCAAATTACAATGAAGGGCTCAGATCGAGCCACCTATGCCCTGATTAGGGTTTCTGCCCTAAAAACCGCCACAGAGAGGAGTGGGCAATGAATGCACAGAATATTCTCCACTCCCCTGCAGGAATCATAATGAGCAATTAATGCCCACTACCATCATCAAGAAGATCCTCATCAAGCAGCGCGTTCCCACTGGCCTTCTCCCGATAGCAAACTCGATCAACCGGGCCAATACTGCTTCAACCTCCTTGTTGTGACCTTTTTCACACATCACCCCATCAAGATGGGACCCCCTAAATTTTGCTCCATTCTGGTCTTTTGGCTTTGGTTCGCTCTCTCTCTGGTCTCTGGTCCTTCCGGGGATGTCCCGTCGTTTGACCCAGGTTAAAGTATTGGTCAAGTCTGTGTAATTAGGGTTTTCATCCTTCAGGCTTATTAAAGGTCAAACTGAGTTATAAAATTGAAATCTAAGCTTAGTAGCAGCTTCAGAAGACTTCCAGCAGAGTCCCCCTAAATTTTCACTGTATTGGCAACTTACTATTTTTAGTAAGTATTCAATTTGGGACTATTTTATTGAGATTTTGGAATTCTGTCAGTTCCACTGCATCCGGGTAACATCAAGCTGCCTACACGTAAATTTTGAGCCAGATCAGACGACTTGCTATTTTTGGCAGTTCAGGCTTCAAGAGCCATTTTCAGGGTTTCCACATGAGCTTTTCAGATGCATGCCTGGAGAATCCTTCTGGGTTTTCCAAAACCTTCACAGTGATGTAACATGCAAATCGAGACGACCACTTTCAGAGGTCAGCCTTCGGAGGCTATTTTTAGGGTTCGCATGCAGTGTTTTTCAACGCATGTCGGGTTTCTCTTTATGGGTTTTTCGAGAGCTTCACAACGGTGTGACTTGCAAGCGGAGAAGATCAAAGTTTAAGGACTTACTATTTTTAGCCAATGCATGCATGCAGACCAGTTTTCTGGGTTTTTCTGGGTTTTTTGAGATTCCATGGGCAATATGACATGCAAAACCATCCGGCAGTGGATGAGTCACTTTTCAGACAGTTTCTATTTTTAGCAAGTACACTCTGGCAGCCGCCCAACACTCCAGTTCAGCAGACAAAGCGACATGCAGAAGGAACGAAGTCAAACGGAGACCGTTCGGGATACATGCAAGTCAAATTAGGGTTTCCACTTTTATAGGGGGTAAAATCCAAAAATAGCCGAAACGAAGTACCCCACCCATGTCAGCACACTTCAAGGTACCTGCTGGCAAAATTTGAGCGAAATCGGAGAACTTACTATTTTTAGTAAGTCAGGGCATGGCTATAAATAGCAGGTCTGCACCCGAGGTTGGCATCAGAGTAACACTCAAGCTATCAAGATCAAGCGTTGCAACTTTCTGGCAAAACGGAGCTACTGAAGTCAGAAAGTCAAAAGTTACTATAAATAGCAGGTGGCTATAAATAGCAGGTCAGGGCAGAGGACTGACAGAACAGGTTCACCAGTCAGAGAAGATCATCTGATGAAATTTTCAGGCAAAACGGAGCCTTAGAGGTTGAAAATCAAGGGACTTGCTAAAAATAGCACAACTCGCTAAAAATAGAATGCATAAACAAAGGCAGGCAAAGGCATGGAAAATATTCTAAGTGTGGGAAAATGAAAGTATCCCCTTCAAAATGCGCCCACCTTGATGGAAGCCTTGAAAATTTTCTAAGGCAAAAACAAAAGCACACCCATGAAAATGCGCCCTCACCTTGGAGAAAATGATGCTTGGTGAAAAACGTCTAAGGCATGAAAATGAAAGTATACCCATGTAAATGCGCCCTCCTTGATGACTCTCTCAAAACGTCTAAGGCATGAAAATGAAAGTAGACCCATGTAAATGCGCCCACCTTGGAAGTGCCTTCAAATTATTCTAAGGCATCAAAATCAAAGCATGGCACTTGAAATGCGCCCATGGCAAAAACGAAAGCACACCCATGAAAATGCGCCCTCACCAAGGTGTAGAGTGAGCTTGATGAAATATTCTAAGGCACACAAACGAAAGTATCAAGGGTGAAATGCGCCCTCAAGAGAAAGCGAAAGCTCACCCTCTCATTTGCGCCCCTAGATGAAAGTTGTCTACCCAGTATGCGCCCAAGGAATAGGCTAAAAACGCCTAAGGTCAAAATGGAAGCTTGGCCTAGCAAATGCGCCCATGATGAAGAAGGATGGTGGAGGCCGAAATTCTTCTAAGGCATAAAATGAAAGTAGAGAGGTCAAAATGCGCCCTCAAGAAGATACATGGCTTGAAGAAATTCTAAGTGGTGAAAATAAAACCAGACACACCCATATGCGCCCAAGGCAAGATAAAGTGGCTAGGACTTGGAGAAATTTCTAAGTCAAGAAAATGAAAGCTCAAGACCCCATATGCGCCCAAGGTTGCTGGAGAAAATTTCCTAAGGCAACGAAATGAAAGTGGAACCTATGAAATGCGCCCTCACCTTGAAAGGATATTCTAAGTGTTTGAGAATTTTCTAAGTGAGAAATCAAAGCTTGCATGAGTAAAATACGCCCAGGAGGCAATAAGATGCTAAGGCACGAGGAGTAGAAGTAGACACATGAATATGCGCCCAAGTTGAAGTGGAGATTTTTTTAAAATTTTTCTAAGTGTGGAAAATGAAAGTGGCTCATGCTAAATGCGCCCTTGATTGAAAATGTTTCTAAGGCGTGGCAAGGGTAAAAGCTAGCAAAATAAAACATCACTGAGAGAAATACGCCCAAGATGTGAGATGACTGGAGAAAATTTCTAAGTCGCAAAAAAATAAATGCCAAGGGGTCAAGTGCGCCAGAGGTGTAAAGTGAGGAATTTTTTTTAAATGAAATAAATATTTCATCAAAAATATACGCCTATGGTAGAGAAAATGTTAGAAATATTTTCTAAATGGAATAACATTTCACTGGGGAAAAACACGCCCTTGGCATGAAAAGATAGCTTGATGAATTTTAAAATTTTCCAGAGACATTTAAATGAAGTGGACACAGTGACGAAGTTTTATTTCCAAGGCGGAAGCAACTAAATATTTTCCATGGGTCAAGTGAAAAATCAAATGAACCCGTTCAAAAGGCACCCATGGGTTGGGAAATTTTAAAATTAATTTCCTAAGGGAAATTTTAATATTTTCAGAGGAAATTCGTTTTGCCTAGATTATTTTCCTAACGGAAATTAAATCTCAGAGGGTGAATTATTTCGAGCAGGCGCAGATAATTTTTAATCACTCGGAGTTGAACATTTTAATGAGAGAATTTAAAATGTCTAAGGCAAATTTTATGAAATCGAGGATTTAAATGACAGACATTTTAAAAGTTGGAAATATATTTACAACTCCCACGAATTTTTTCGAGTTGAATTTATTTAAACACTGCGAGATTTTAAAATGGAATTCAAGTGATTGTTTTTCTCGCGAGTTGTTTAAATCGCCAAGAGTTAACTGGCAGACTAAGAGGAAAATTCGAAATTTGAAGAAGAAGGAATCATTATTAATGGCAACTGCCATAATGACCGGCTGACGACTAGCCCACTACTGCGCTTGAATTAGAAGATTCCGAACGAAGAGAGTGGAAAATTGATGAAGGTGCTAAAAATAGCCCCAGCACTACTTAGCAGGATTCTCCGAGAAGAGTTATTTAAACAATCTCTTCTCTCATTTTTCCTCACAGTTGTTTCGAAGTTGAAGTTGCTGAAGAAGTTCTTGAGAGATTGAAATGTTTTCAAAGTGGTTGAGGAGAGAAATTCTTTGAGAGTTTATTTTATTTCGGAGTGTTGAGTTGCTGAAAGTGCGAAGTGCTGGAGAAATTTTCATTTGCCGAGGCTTTTTCTTTCGAAAAGCTGAAAGTGGAGTTGCTGCGAAGTTCGAAGTTGTATGCTGGAGAGCTAAGATTTTATTTCCAGATTGTTGAAGTTGCTGCAGATTTGCGAAGTTGTAGAGGATTTCTTTTCTCTGGAGATCTTTATTTTCAAGCTACTGAAAGTCGAAGTGTTGAAGAAGTTTAAACGTTGAGAAGTTGAGGAAGTTGAAATTTCATATTGCTGGCAACTCTTTATTCCTCTAACTGCTGAAGTTGACAAAGTGAAGTCAAGGTTCGAACAATTTGTGCTGGAGAAATTAGCTACATTGCTGAAAGTTATTAGCTTGCTGCGTTTTTTCTTCACCAGTCAGAAGTGCAGTTGCTGAGAGTTGTCTCTAAACTCAGAGATTTTTATACAGTACGAGGTTTGGAGTTAGAAATTTATGCTGAGAAATTTTATTTTCAAAGCTAACTCCGTATTCGCAGCCATCTCGAGGATTGTTTTATTTTACTAAAAAATCTGCAGCCTAGCTTATTGCGATTCTATTTTATTTTGCAGATGGCCGGAGCAAAGGATGTTGCAGGAACAAGCAGAGCCGCAGGCAGAGCTGCAAACACTGAAGCAGGCAAGGCTAGCTCATCCCGGCAGGCAATGATTAAGAGGCTCGCTAAGCCATTTCTCCCAAAGTCAGCAATAGTTTCAAAGTTGGCAGGATTAAATGACACCAACCTTGGTTCATTTAATCTAAATGCACTCAAATCGAGGATGTTCGGGCTAGGGGGCCATCAACCATCAGTCACGGCACATAATATAATGAAGAGTGGAATCTACGCAGCTGCTAGTTTTCCGCCAGCAATTCAGTGTCCCGAGCTAATTATGGAGTGCGCCAATCACTACAAGCCAGAACGTAGGACGATTGTCTCTCCGGATGGTAAACTGCTCGCCAACTTCACACCGGATGCCATCGGAGAGGCATTTGGGATTCCAACTGCTGAGGAGATGTTATACAGAACAAACAAAAGGGCAGATAAGATGTACTCTTCCTCTTTCGAAAGAGTCACTGCAGTCATCAACAGAGTTTGGATGCAGAAGCCGAGGCCACCCCGCACTAAGCTCCCAAAGCAGATAATTGCCGAGGACGTGAAACAAGAATACTGTGATTTGATAATGATGTTGAGCCGGGTAAATGGGAGTGCACAGGCTTACATTTTCGAGCCTTGGATGTTCTACTTCATCGAGATCATCTTGGAAGGAAAAGAGTGTGTCGATTGGGCTAGGATGATTAGCAACCACATCGATGAACAATTCAGGAGCTTGAAGGTGACGAAGACTTTCTACATGAGCTCATATGTAATTTACATGTTGGCCAGAATGACTAAGTACAGAGGGATTTCGTACAAGGAGCCAATCGGCTGTGCCCCTGGTCAATTCAAAATCCATGAAGCCTGCACACAGCTACATTTAGCTAACATTGCCAACTATAAACGGGCAAATGATGCATTCACAATGCACATTGCGAGGACGCTTCAGCAAAGGACGCAGCAGAGAATATCTAAAGAAGCACAGACACTGATTGAGGAATATGGGTATTGGCTCATCCAATTCCCGAAATTCACATATATTAGGCTGCAGGGGTTCACTTCGTATCCGTATCGGTTACCACGATACCCCACTGATCACATAGTAATGCTTGAGGTATCTAGGCAATTGATTGCCTACGATAAGATTCAGAAAAGGAAAAAGAAGGGTGGACTTGATTTCCCTATCACCATGGGAAATTCCATTGAGGTGTGTCCCTCTTTGCAGGCAGCCCGAGAGGCAGAGGACGAGCTGCAATCTTATCATTTGTCATATCACACAGGCAGGCAGGATTTCGATCCTTACGGGAACATCCGGATGGTACAGAACGTTGAATACCGGCACAGAGCTCATCTGGAGGACTTCTGGGCAAATGCAGTGGATGAGGCTGAGATAAGAAGAAGGATGTTTTCCAGACTTCCTCTCAAGTTGATTAGAGAATGTGAGATTATTCCAGTTCCCGACCAGGTGGAGGAGGATGTCAACGTCATGCAACCCGACTATGGGTCAGTTAGGGATACTCCTGTCCCACCACCTGATTGGTCCGAGCCAGAGATCATGGACTTGGACACTCTTTCTATCCCGGTGATGACTTTTACCAGGACTTGGGTCGACAGACATGTATGCAGACTTAAGAGCAAGTCGATCGCCCTTACTTATAGCTTGATGGGTGACCCAAGGCCGTTATCGGTAAAAAGAGGGAAACAAATTGCTCAGACATCGAGGGCACAAGTGGAAGTGCCAACCCAACCGATACCATTGAGGATAGAACAAGCATCACCCGTGCACTCACAAACTCAGTCTTCGAGTTTAAGAGTGGTTTCATTATTTGCCGATCAGAGGGCAGGATTGGAGGAAGAGCGGGGACTTGAGGAGGTAGATCAGCCCAACGCCCGGGAATCAGCTAGTGTCAGTCTATCCAGGGGCGGCCAACATGAGGAGGAAGAGGAAACAATGGCCGACACCCATTTTCAGCAGATGTTGGACACGGCTTTGGAAGAAGAGGAAAACACAGAACAAGGGACCCAAGGGTCGGGAGATACCCAGATTATAGAGGAGGATGAGCCTGAGCAGACCAGTGCAAGAAGAGAGGAAGTGCACGAGATGGAGGCAACAGAAGAACAGCCCCTTGTCATTTGTAATCCACAGCAGACAGTGCCTGATTGGCTTTCCGACAGAATGAGGAGAGAACCCGAGGATGATACGGATCCGGCCATTGAGATGGAGGAGTTCCTTAGGAGGATCAGTGCGCCACCAGAGAAGAAAAGGGCCCGAAAGTTTTCAAAGATCTCGACTGACGAGTCAGGCTCTCGCACGCTTCAGGTGGCTATTCCGAGGGAAGATTGTGATCGAACCGAGGAGAGGCCTGAAAATTACGTGATCACCACAGTAGAGTTGGGTCGTCCTACGGGAGCCCAAGTTATCGAGGAGTTCGATAACTCCTATTAGGCATTGAAGGATCAGTTGCTCCGCACGGAGGGGAAGTATAAGAAATTGAAGAAGGAGCACAAAACTTTGATAGGATACGTACAAAATCTAGCACATCCAGGTGAACCAGCAAACCCAGCAGTGGAACGTCCATCAGAGCTTCCGAAGGAGTCAGTTGTTGCCTTAGAGGATTTGAAGAAAATGGAAACGGAGGCCGACAAGTGGGTTAGCCGTGTTCATACTGAGACAGGGAAATTCATGGAGGACCTCGCCGATGCTTATCGACAGGCCTCAAGTATTTTGGCACGGATGGATATAGTAGATCAGGCCTGGGGTGATACTCGCATCTATCAAACGAAGACTGTACTTCGTTTGGGGGCTTTGATGCATATACCTCTAGAAACCTTAGTGG